>JAKUBA010000003.1:0-404883 GCA_030563065.1 Petasospora veronae | reverse complement strand
TTTGCTCGCGAATCACGTGCAGGGCTCCAGTGACTGCGCGGTGTGCGGGTTTTTCGAGAATTCAGACCCCACTCAAGAAAAAAGCTGTGTCCCTACCAGCAAAGTTTTCCAACGAGCTCTGAGGATCTGGGGATCTAGGGCTAGAGGGCTAGAGGGCTCTGGGGCTCTAGGGCTCTGGGACCACAGCTTGTCAACCTTGAATACACAATCCATGCTACTCTCTGATCATATCGTAGGCACTCTGTTATTAGTAATTAACTGTTGATCGAAAGTCTGAAGAATTTTCCTGTATTAGTGCCCGCCAACCGGCAAAGGTTTAGTAGCACAGCGAGATACAACATACCAGCACGGGGGTTTGGGGGCGGAGCTCCCATGAAAGTGGCCTTTACTACACTATCTGATCATGTCGTAGGCATTCTATCAATACTAGAGAACAGTTTGTACACACTACAATCGAAAGTCCGAAGAAACGTCCTGTATTAGCACCCGCCAACGAAATCCGGCAGCGGTTCGTCCTGCAAAAACGGGCATGGGTTCTGACGGAACTGGACAGATGTGGACCTCGTGTGGATGCGATGCGTGTGGATGTGATGAGACGAGCAAAGATGCGATGCGTGTGGATGTGATGAGACGAGCAAACGTTGATGCGATGTGGGCGTGATGTGCGGTGGCGGTGCTCCAAACTCTCCAAAACTCCCGATGCTGCCCAGAAACAACAGCGAGACTGGTTCAGAGGCATGGGAATGCCGTAGAAATGATAGTCTCTGCGTGCTGCGCCGGGTGTGGGAGCTGAAGCGTTGCTTTGGGATCTTCACGGTGGGGTGGAAAGCGGGAAGGAAATGTTTCGGCTGCCAATTTTTCTTGACAACGGCGGCTCGCGGAAAAGAGGCAGTGCTCGCAACCGCGTGCTGCCGGGAATGAGCTGTTAGCGCGGCGGATCTCCGCGATCTCAGGCTCTGGTTCGCGCCACACAGAAGGTCTCAGATCGCCACGGTCGCGAGCCAGGGCGACACCGCGCACGCGAAAACTACAAAATGTGATCTAACACGCGCAATTCATGCCCTCGCGCTCCGAAAACACTAGACATATACAACCAGGACCCCAGGACCCACACTACGCCTCCAGAACGACAGTGCGGGATGCAAGGCCCCCACAAGGGGGGCATAATGCCGAACACGTGAGGTCCGAACACGATAGGGCCGAACCAAACACATTGAGGCCGAACCAGACACAGGAACACCGCACCCACGAACACGACCAAAGCCGAACCGAACACGGCTGCGCCGGTTCGGTACCATCACAGGGCGCCTGCGCGCCCACACCACACCTTGTAATAGGGGCACACACTACACACTATAATAGGGATAAAAACCTAAAGTGTATACCCACCCGAACACCACACCCGCTTACAGCTCAGGTAGTCCCACCCGAACACGTGTGTCACGTACCAATTAACCCGGACACCACGGCTATTTTATCCCGTTTTACCCTAATACTCCCCCAATCCAGCCGATTTTGCCCTAATATAGGTTCCTACGCATTAGACAATGCTCTATCTACTGTATAGAACATATATTAGGGCTGAATACACCCATTGAGTGTCAATTAGGACCAAGTATTGAACACCCGCACACCACATCCGAACACCTCGAGCTGACTAATATGTTGTACAATCAGTAACTCCACCAATACTGGGAAACATATCAATATGTAAGGCTTGGGATGTGGAACATCAACAGAAGTATTGTGGATATACAGTTAGACTCTATTTAAGGAATATTTTGGAGATTCAAAAAATTTCAGGTGATTGGAGCTAAGTTCGACAACCAGAAATGACCAGTTTTACTCCATTTTCCAGTCCCATTTGAAGTTTGAAATATTTTTTCACGCTATTAAGCCTCAACCAGCAATAAAATCAATAACACACATATAGTGAGTGGCAATAACCATGAAATTCGACTTGAAACAGCTTATATCGTCAGAGATTGGCTCTCAGGGTCTGCCGTGTATCACGTGATCGCGCACGTGATGTCGCTTACGTCAATTCAGACCCGTGGAGGTGCTTGAGTCCGTGGGGTTAGGGTCTAGTCGACGTTGGAAGTCCCGCTAGGCCCCTCAAGATTCTAGTCTTTGCCTTTGAGGACTAGACTGCTCTTCTAGTCCCGCTAGGCTCTTGGTGATCCTAGTCTTTTCATGATCCTGGTCTAGTCGCTGAGTCCCGTCAGTCTCTGAGTCTGGGAGCCTGGCTTCCGGCTTCGCGAATTATGGTACGCACACGAGCGATCGTCTAGAATCTGGAGGCCCCAGCGCCCCTCACGCACTTGAACCTGTTCGAAAGCCCATTGAACAACCATTTGAAGTGGTACCTGGGCTACGCAGACCTATCAGATTTATTCTGGTGTCGAGTGCCTACTGCCGAAGTTTGGCTTTCTGCATCGGGCAACTCGTTGACTTACCGACGTCCCTACTCCATCGCCGGTGACTCGAGCCAGCCAGCGCCACCGAAACAAGTCAGCGTTCCCCACCCCATTCAACAAGCACTGAAGGTATCTGAGATGACCCAAGTGTTTTGAGAATCTCCAGCTCTGTATGTCATATGCAAGAGGTTTGACGTGCTGATTCCAACAACTCATTGAAGCATCAACGTGTCTACTCCACCAGCGCCCCGAGGCAGCACGACAAAGTCAGCCAGTTCCCCACACCTTTTGACAACCACTCACGGCGACTGAGCTGACCCAGACTTCTTCACATCATCTGGTTCTGTGGTGCTTACCTACGAGGTGTTGCTTTGTGAATCCGACAACTTCCTATCCACGTCTTAACTCCAGCTGTGACCGGAGCCAGACAACGCCACCGTACCAAGTTATGCTCTTTGGCACACCATTTGATGACCAAAGGAGATATCTCACCAGAGTAAGGTGTAACCACGTCATATATGCACCACTGTCACACGCACAATCTCTGGTTGTCTGGGTATCCGAACTCGTTGAATTATCATCACGCCGATCCAATGGGACCTCACCTCGACCATCCATGCTCCACACATTCTCTACACACACCAGAAGGGAGAGACAGCTACCTACGACTATGTATTATTGAGACATTGTCGTGTTCTTGCTCTGTGTTCTTTACTGACCAGTGTTGACTGTCTGGAGGGCCGAACCCATTGAGCTGTGTACGCCTCTACTTCCTGACGCCTCATGACGACCATCCGCACTGCACATGTCCTCTACACACACACGAGTTGCGATACAGGTGCCTACTACCATGGATGGTGAAGCCATTGACTTAATCATCTACCCTTGTTGACTGGGTTGAGCCAACTTCTCTGGACATCGAGAGCGTGCATCTCATCTCCTTTGGTGCTCGCTGGAATCACACATCACATTTGGCCATCGCTTCGCACGCATATACATGGACGGATCAAGGTGAATATCGTCCACAGGGGTGAACGCTTTTTATCAGATCTCCAGGTCCCATCTACACTCTTTGGCCAGTGTCCCATCGACATCTTGTACTCCTGAGCTCATGACTCAACCTCACCATCTACGCTGTCATCTATACCCTCCTGACACAAGATACAAGTACCTACAAGGATGGATTATGAAAACAACTGCTCGATCTTGCTTTGTGTCTGCTACTGACAGCTCAAGTCTGAAGACCCGAACTCGTTGAGCCCTGCTCGCCTTTACTCCCTGAGGCCTCATGACGAGCATCCACAGTCCACACGTGCTCTACCAACCACTGGTATCAGGTTTAAGTCCCTAAGAGCATCTATGATGAAGCCATGGACTTGATCTAGCTCTGATTCTGCTAATGACCAGGTTGGGATGTCTGAAGACTCATGATCGTTGAGCTATCTACGCCTCTCTTCCCTGAGGGCTCATATCGCCATGCGCTGTTTACACTCACATACGATGAGATACAAGTGCCTAAGAGTATGGATCATGAAGGAATTGGTTTGATCTTGGTCTGTGATTGCTACTTACCAGGTCTAGATGACTGGGTACCCGAGCTTGTTGAGCCATCGATATCTCGACTCTGTGGGACCTCATCACGACCATCCACACTCCACACGTGCTATGCAGCCACATGAGATGAGATTCAAGTTCCTACGAGCACGTATTATGATGAAATTGACTTGATCTTGCTCGTTGTCTGCTACTGACCAGACTTTTGCTGTCAGGGCAGCGGAACTCGCTGAGCCATCCACGCTTCTCTTCCCTGAGATCTCAAAGCACAGCACAGCACGACCACAGCTCACAGCTCCTCTGAGTGCACCTGAGATGATATAAACGCTTCTACGACCACGGATTAACCAAGCCTGGTCGAATCTGTTGTCTCAGCGTCACTAACCGCTCGATGGAAACTCATCTCTCTTCGTGCTCGCTGGAATCAGACCTGTGACCACAGCTCTCCCCACATACACACGACGGATCAAAGTGACTATCGTTCACAGACGTGAGCGTTCTCTGCTGAGAGATCTCGAACCAAGTCTCATCCGCACTCTTTGACGAGTCAACCAGATTGACTAGATATGGTGTACGGAGGAATGGTGTCTGGGTACTACCTTGGCCCTTTACACCAATACACAACCATAAATTGGGATTAACAATACCAATGATCCGTTTGTAGGCCTTGAATTAACCATATAAGACCTTAACATATCGGTTATTTATGGCGCACATGACGGTCTAGCCATGTGGTACATTGTCTACCTGATCTGAGATGGATCAGTACGATACTAGTATTCCGGATCGCAATTAGATATGTGAACCCAAACAGTTATATGCATGCTAACTTTTGAGAGTACATACGCTGGAAGTAATTAGTGTCACAGTTCTGGGTATGGACGTATGCACCTGAAATGACAACCCGGACCATGACAGCTTGAATCGACAGATGGCGAAGCTCATGTCACCAGATTACCACGTCTAGGAGAGGACAGCGCCGCTACTTCGAGATTCTAGGCTAATGTCAATAACTCAATAAACACAAGACTATACAGGGCCCGCTAACCACTTCCCATACAGCTTTATTCATCATTTTCGCCCTTCATTAACGACGTTCACAGCATATAGGTGCAAACTCATCACTGAAAGTTCACGAAAGCACCACCATCAACCAACAGCTGCGATCCCGTGACATATTGAGAGAGATCTGAAGCCAAGAACACAGCAGGCCCGGCTAGGTCATGTGGCTGTCCCAGTCTTCCCAAAGGAATGCGACCCTCCATGTACACTCTCTTCTTCTCATCGCTCAGATCTTTGTCATTCAACTGCGTGCGGATTGTGCCTGGGAGTAGTGCATTGCATCTGATACCATACGGACCCAGAGCCACCGCTTCAGACTGCATCAAACTCAGGATTCCCGCTTTGGTTGGGCAGTAATGCGCCTGCTCTCCGCCTCCAACAAGAGCACTGATCGAACTGATACCGATGATTGAGCCACCAGTTCCCTGTTTCTTCATCTGCTTACCAGCCGCTTGGGTGGAAAAGAAGCAACCATCAAGGTTGATACTGACATGTCTTCTGTACAACTCTGGGGACACGTCGAGGAACGGTGAGAACTGACAGATTCCAGCGTTCGAAACAAAGATGTTCAGCTCTCCGAACGTCTCAACCACTTTGGAAACAAGATCTTCACTGGTTTCAGGAATAGAGATATCACCTGGGACAGCCAAAAGGTTGGGGATCTCGTTCCTCAGGGACTTGACTTCTTCAATCTGGTTTTCCATGTGGTTGATGGCGACGTTGGCGCCTTGTCTGTAGAGCTCCACTGCGATCGCTCTCCCAATGCCTGTAGCACCTCCAGTGATTGCAGCAGTCTTGCCTTCAAGGAGTCGGGCGGACGGTCTCAATTCTTGGACTGACATATCTTTGGAAGTTGCTCAGAATAGCAGCTATTGCAAGTAGTGGGTGGTGGTGAAGTGATCTTGAATGGTTTTTTTTGCCCCAGATTACCTCCACTCCGGCTTAAGGCCGCGTTCTCGTTCCCTTTTTTGTATGGTGCGTTTCGCGCTGCGTTTGGAATCTGCGTTACGGATGGGTGAGCTGCGTTTGGGCCCCAACGCGCTGCGTTTGGGGCAAGCGATCGCGTCACAACTCACAACCAATACAACTACAACAGAGCTCCAGCACATATCCAAAAGAACTCCTTTGTATCCCAAGGATACAGGGTTGAATCACGACCTACTCTTATGTACCTTTTAAACAACGCGCAACTAAAGGCCTAGAATACGAGTATAATATGTTCCTCTTGGTGAGTGCTATCAAGAGCTTCAGCAACACTACGCTTGAATTCTCACTGGTCCCAGACGCCACCAACTCGAGTTAGAGGGTTTAGGACCTTATATGCAGTTTGTTTCCCACTTGGAGCTTGCGCCTGATGCATGATGGTTCTTCCTTGAATACATTTGTTTTGCGCTCCAAGCTCAACGCGCCGATCTTACAACTTACAACTCCCCAAATCAAGGGGTCGATGATCAACGTGCTAAAGACTACGTGAATAATATTTTCAGTGGTATGTAATTGGATGTCAAGCTAACATCCTCAGGATACATGTCTTGAGAGAGATCGATAGAAACACCAAACGGAGCATCCAATCCTTCACGGCCTCCTCCGCAACCTCCATTTAAAGTTTTGGCAACGACAGTCAACAGGCCCTCGAGGATGAAAATCCATCTCCAGCCTTCAAGTCCTCCAACACCATCCATCTTTGCAATTCCAAATGCCAACAATCCTGAGAACGCACCGGCCATGGATGCAGCACCGTAGAACAATGCCTGTCTTGACTGCATCTCGTTTCTCTTGTAGTACATCGTCAATCCAAAAGCCATACCAGGGTACAGACCAGCCTCAAAGATACCAAGAAGCATTCTGGTTGCAAACAATCCACCAAAGTTTTGAACAAGGCCCATACAAGTCATGACGATGCCCCAGAGGACCATGATCATAGGAAGGAAGATACTCTGTCTTCCGATTCTCTTGAGCAGCATGTTCGAAGGCACCTCCCACAAGGAATAGAAGACAAAGAAGATGGTCAGACAAATGTTGTACTGGTTAGTTGTGATGTGGAGTGTGTCTGTCAACCCCTCGATCTTTGCGCTTCCAATGGCACCACGGTTAAGGAAGGCGAGGAGGTGGTCTTTTGATCCAACTTTTTCAGATTGTCTCCCAATGAGTTGTTTTGAATGGTGGCAGCCTCAAACTCTTCAAGTAAAGGCAAATATAAGTTCAGATGGCGTTCCCAATTGATCTTCTCTCGGGGTTTCCTCTCAATGATCTCTTCTGCCACACCGCTGGTTGTATCCTAGCTCACGACTGTGCAGCAGTGGTGGATCAGA
This sequence comes from Petasospora veronae, assembly GCA_030563065.1. NCBI lineage: Eukaryota > Fungi > Ascomycota > Saccharomycetes > Phaffomycetales > Wickerhamomycetaceae > Petasospora > Petasospora veronae. Next base: position 397,538 of record JAKUBA010000003.1, on the reverse strand, counting down.
CGCACTCTTCATTGACATCGGACTCCCTGTAAGACTTGTAGTCATACCACCAACAGGAATGTTCTGCGGTAAATCTTGATCAAATGAGGCACTTCAAGAGATCACTCGAAGCAGAGTCTTGTCGCGTGGGGACAGTGATCTTGATGATGAGTGTGAGGTGGTCGCTCCTTTCAATATTCATAATTTTGGCTTGTTCTTTGATGCAGATGGTAATTCCCGGTCAACAATGGACAATCTCGAAGTACGTCGTCTCTTTGACAGCACACCAATCGGGACGGGACTGCTTTGTATACTTGGAGGCTCTGGTGATCCTGCTTTGAGTGGTGAAGTCTGTGGAAACAAGGTGGTAGCGCCGATTGTTGAGGATGATCTGGACGACAGCTTGGGAACAACATCTCCTTCCAAAGCCTTCAGGAAAGGACGTGTGAGTCTCTTGGACCTGCGAGGGGATGTACCAGATCTGGCAACGGCCGTCTTTCTCTTGCTCGTAACGTTCGTGTCCTCTTGGGAAGTGGATCCATGTCCCCAGACTTCGGATAGCTTCTTAGATCCTTTGCCCCTTGAGTCGACGTTGCGGCTTCTGCCTAATGCCTGGTAGTCTTCTTGGAGTTTCTCATTGATGTACTGGGTTGTATATGGCGATAAATGATCGATGAACGCGCTGTGAGGAGAGCAAGGTCTCATGAGTACTCCAATCTTTGGGTGGCACTAGTCGCGGCGAGGTCTTCGCGGTCGCGTTGGCGTGGAGGGGCCGCGTTTGGGCTGGCCGCCATACAAAACGGTAGCACTGGCGCGAAACGCACGCCCAGTGAAGGGTACGAAAACGAGGCCTAACAAATCGCCGGAAGCCCGGAATATCAATACTCCGATCCCGACGTTCTGTGGGGAAATTGCCATCATTTCAACAAAGCACATATACGTACGCTCAGCGCAGACTACAACACACCCGACGAGATCTCTAGAGTCTTCCTGAGCAGCGCTCACAGACTACACTCACATACAGGATGTCATACCCCGTTATTGATTCCCACGTGCACCTGTTCGACCGCTCTGGTTTGAGTTCTCTCGCTTGGATGACGCCAGAAAACAAGCTTTATGGAGATCATGGCATTCAGGAATTTGTACAGGCCTCTTCTACCAGTGATGGGAGTCAGCAATTGGAAGTTAAGGGACTTGTGTTCATCGAGGCAGACGTTATCAGTGGAACCGAGGAGGCAAATTGGGAACATGCCATCCAGGAGTTCATATTTGCTTCCACATGTGAGGACAAGTTTTCAAACAGACGCCTCATCAAGGCCATCATTCCATGGGCGCCTGTGCCAGGAGGATCCGGTGCTCTATCAAGGTTTGTGGAACGACTCAATAAAGCAAACAAAAATGGGGTGTCTCTTGTGAAGGGGTTCCGCTATCTCCTACAGGACAAGCCACGTGGAACCATGCTTCAACCGCAATTCATTCAAGGATTAAACTGGCTAGCAGAAGAAGGACTAGTCTTTGACTTGGGGATTGATTTGCACCATGGCGGAGCCTGGCAGCTTGAAGAGTTCGCACAGATGGAGCAGCACATCTCCGGCCTTACTTTCATTGTCAACCATCTCACCAAGCCAGATCTGGCAACTCCTACTCAGTCGCTAGCGCTCGAACTGTGCCGTGAAACATGGACTCAAATCATATCCTCATCGAAGAACAAATTCTACATCAAGTTGAGTGGGTGCTTCTCTGAAATGACAAAGGATCTGGCCAATGGCAGCCCACAGGAGATTGCAGAGAAAGTGAAGCCATGGATATCGATGTTCGTTAGTGTGTTTGGCGAAGACCATGTCATCTGGGGAAGCGACTGGCCGGTGTGTACTATCCAGATTGACAAACCCCAAGAGGCCTGGTCAAAATGGGCAGCTGTTTCACTCATTTTGATTAGAGATCTGGGCATCAGTGGTAGACGTATCTTCTATCGAAACGTTCGAGATGCATACAAGATTACAGATGAGGAGATGTGAAGCATTGTTGTCGACGTTGATCGTTGAAGATTATCCAACTCGTTGGGAGTCGTTCACAGAGCATCCGAGTGGGAACTCGAACGAGCTCAGGCCACTGTTCATAATATGCAGCGATGATGATTCTCCGTTGAGAGTCAGATACCCACCAATAAAGAATGTTCTTGAGTTGCCCATTGTGATTGTACTTCCAATACTGCCAACCATAGAAAACGTATCCTCCCTTCCCCGAAGTGGCATGTAATAGTCATGACAGACTCTCTCCATCATCCATGTTTGCTCCACCAGGTTAAAGCAGAACACCCATGCGAACAACGTATTTGTAAATTCCTGCTCATAGCCTTGCCTGATCGGCATTTTTCGGAAACATCAGGGGGCTGGTCACTGCCCGAGACTTGCAAAAGTTTCTCTGGTAGATCGCTAGGAACAACACCAGCAAGAGGGAGGAAAAACTTGTCAAGAATGACAGCTTGATGACCAACTTTCTTCATCTGTGCAGGTTTTCCTTCGAAAGAAGCGTGCAGCTCATGCCATGTTTCCTTCAGAACATCAAACCTCCAGACATCACCAAATACCTGACTGCCATCTGTTCCTCCATGAAAAATCATGGATGAATCGTACACATCCACTGCATGAAATGCTCTTGCCAAAGGAGGGTCGTGTGATGATATTGGCGTGGCCAGAACCACATCACCAAACTCGACATAGTCATTGTCTCCTTCGTATATGATGGACAGCTCCACTTTCCATAGATCTCTTATGGCTTCATACCTTTTGTCTGGGGTTTCTCGATACCCGCCCATAATATGAACTGCTGCCGGCTTAGCACTTGTGTTCAAAGTTGTTGATGAATGACCAAAACGTGGAACCGTAATTGGGTATCTTGTAATGGAGTTGGAGTGGGCGGTGAGTTCAAATTTGTGGAACCTCGACGTCACAACATCAAGAACGTAGCCATCGTTGTTCAACTTGACACTTTTGTTGATAATGATAGACTCTCCAACTCGAGTCACCTCATCCAAGAGTTCGAAGCCTCCATAGTAGAATATGTGTCTCTTGGTGATCTGGCTTGCAGACATGCAAAGAAGTGCCGGAGGGATGTCTCCATGAGCATGGAGGGCAGTCACACGGTTTGTCACTGACGACACAGCGTAGAGTCCGGAGTTGGGGACCACAAGTGGGTTATAGAGCACATCTGAATCAATTGGGATTGGGAGGTCAGGTCCATTGACGACGTACTTAGAGAGATCGATAGGTCTGTCCATGTTGTAGTTCTCGTGCAAGACAACACAGCCACCAAGTAGATAGATGTTGTCGTTGATTTCGCACGATGTGTGATGAAGCAGCGTAGGAAGTGGGAGGCTTCCCAATGTTGACGTTGTGTGAAAGTAGTTGATAAACGCCTCACTGTTCAAGGGAGGTGCAAACGTCCGAAGGCTGGAAGGGTCGGTCTTCTTGTCCAGCTCAGTTGCCAACGCTTTTGAGATCTGAGATTCGTTCACGACTGGAACCCACTTCTGGTGAGTGTCATCATACTCCTTTCGAGCGTCCTTCGACGGCTTTTGGATTGTTGGTGTTGTGCCACTGTTTGGTTGCTGCTGGGTCTTTGACAGGTAGTAGCTCTCCAGCTCCTTGCCCAAATCTCGCTCACCAGTCAGATGCCTCTCGGTTTGGTAGGACACCGCAAACAATGGTGACTGCGGTTGGTACATACTGGCGTAACACCGGCACCTGAGAGAGAGTAAGAAAGTGTGGAGTGCTGTGTATCTGGTGCATACCTTAACTATGCGGCTGCAATTTTCGGAGTACGTGTTTGCGCGTTTCACGTTGAGTCATGGACGTGAGTCGTGACTGCCTGCCAGCTGCCAATCCTCGGGGAGGCAGTACTATGCACTATACGCACTAATAGCTTTGAAGAGGTATACAATCTAGCTGAACGATCTTTCTTGTGTATAGTGTTGATATGCGGCCAGGAAAGGCCAATAAATAATGAATAAATAGTCGAATAAATAAAGAGGATCATGTGCAACTCACTTGCGGTACCAGAATCTGGTAGTCTTGGTCTCAAGCATCTTCTTTTGAAGCCTGAAAACACCATACATGAGAGCCTCTGCAGTTGGTGGGCAGCCAGGAACGTACACATCAACAGGAACGATTCTGTCGCAGCCTCTGACAACTGAGTATGAGTAGTGGTAGTAACCACCACCGTTGGCACATGAACCCATAGAGATAACCCACTTAGGGTCAGCCATCTGGTCGTAAACCTTTCTGAGAGCAGGAGCCATCTTGTTTGTCAAGGTTCCAGCGACGATCATGATATCAGACTGTCTTGGTGTGGCTCTGAAGATGATTCCCAAACGATCCTGGTCGTAACGTGGAGTGGAAACATGCATCATCTCAACTGCACAGCAAGCCAACCCGAAAGTAACTGGCCAGAACGATGACTTTCTAGCCCAGTTAGAGACTGAGTCCAAGGAAGTCAACACATACTCGAGCGCATTGGTTGGCTTGATGTCCTGCGAAGCCAACGGGAAGTCAGTGGCAAGAGTCTTTGGCTTGAGAGCCGACTGAGTGACAACAGTTCTCCAGATGGATTTCTTCGTGGCACTACTCACACGTGCTGGAAAAGCCCTTCTGAACGGCATCATAGTTGCGTATTGACAAGTGCTGGTAGAGTAATGTGTTGTTGGTGAAGGCTGTAACCCCACTCGCCGTCTTGAGGGTAATTTTTGGCCCTGGCGCTTCACGACGATTTCGCGAATCCGATTGATATGCTTGGGCTGGGATTGGGTAAGCTCTATACCTCGTCATTTACGCTTCTTTGACAAAGGTAGTGGAGTGAGAATGTATGGAAACAGAAAGCGATACACTTTACCCGCATACCTGAGAAGAATAGGTACCAAGGTTATTTGATTAAGATATTAAAAGGCACTGTTCGCTGATCGATCGGCGTGGGTGGCTCGCTGTGAGACACACTGGAGCTGTACACGTCCCAACATTTACTACTATTCACCCATGAATTGTGATGATACGATGATACACTCAGTATTCCCAAAGTAGTATGTTAATGCATGCAGTCGGAACAAGCAATGGCCGTTCATTCAACACTGGCACTGGCCTTGATCTTCCTCCTTCTTTCCATCGGTGGCAATATCAATCACTGAAGTTCATGTTAGTAAGAATGTTGGAGCCTGGTATGGATCAGTGTTATACTTACTCTCTGGAGTGTCGTTCTTTGCTTCTTCAAAGTCCGGTAAACTCTTTGCAATCTTCTTGAATAAGTTCTTGACGTTGTAACCAAGCTTGGTACTGGTCTCAATAAAGATCTGGCACCCCAACTCATTGGCCTTCTTCTCACCATCATCAACTGATACCTGTCTGGTATCCAAAAGATCGTTCTTGTTGCCAACCAAACAAAGGATCACACTGTCTCCTCTCTCGGCCTTCACATCTTCGATCCATTTATTCACGGCATCAAAGGACTTCTTTGACGTTGTATCGTAGACAATGACTGCAACATGAGAGTCTCTGATATAGGATGGGATCAATGATCTGAATCGCTCTTGTCCAGCTGTGTCCCAAAGCTGTAGTCTCACGGTCTTGTCGTCAAGATACATTGTCTTCGATAGGAAGTCGATTCCAATAGTTGCCTGTTCTCTATTGTTAGTGGTGCAAAAAGAAATGGCATACCAAAGTGATTTATACGTACAGCATAGTTGTCATCAAATGTGTCGTACATGAATCGGGTGAGCAGTGACGTTTTACCAACTGGAGTCTTGTTAGTTTCTGATCTCAGTGCCTTCGAGAAGATGGTTCACTCACCTCCCTGCTCTCCAAGGAAAACAAGTTTGTATTTGCTCAGTGTATTAGTATTGCTCATTGTATCGTCCTGTGTTCGCTAAACGCGTGTGTTCTGGGGCCCTGGGTGTCTGGTTGGCTCGAAATATTGGAGTCGATGTTGCTGGCTTCAGCGTTTGTGTGTGTGGTGATTTTCTGAGCTGAAAGGGCATGGCCGCGCGTAGACTTCGCGGGTTCGGTCCAAAGTCGACCCTGGTCTAAGAGTTGTTAATCATTTGAGCACAAAATAGATCGCTGGCTTTGATCATAGCAGCCCAATTGCCATAGTTCTCTGCTTCTGTCTGGCCTCCATGGTTTCAGATTTTGGATCTAGCCCGCTACTTGTCGTCGTCGAGCTTACATCGTCTGAGAGGGGCCATGTTCACAACTTCACAACTCCGGCTCTACCACCTCAAAAAGGACCTAAAACTCAAGGGGAAAGTGAACAGATCAACAGCTCCTAACTGATGCTCATCAATCGCCACCCATAAGTCCAACTAGAACCTCAAGAAGATCTAGAAGACATTAAGCCACGGCTAATCCGTCATGTAGAATATTGGCTGGATGCACGTGACCGGAATTTCTTCAGACACAGACTTGAAGATTGAAGCGCTGCGACTGGTCCGCTGAGCGCTGAATGCGCGCGATTACTTTCTTCGCCAATTCCCTCTTTGGGCCGAACTCGACAGTCTATCTGCGCCAAAAGTGCGAGTGATCAAGCCAATTGCGCGAATTGGCGCAGGTGCTCTCCCAAAGCGGGAAGATGATTGCCCGCTTCGGCGATTTTCGGCAACAAGAGGCGCCAATTTGCCGGACTGGCCGAATTGCAGCTTGGCGATATGCCGATGGGGGACAGCCCGGGAGGTACGGACCGACAACAGCCAGCACCGAAAAGAAATTTTATCAACAAAACAGTAACCAACCACTACATTCCCAAGCTTCCACCAAGGCTCTTCGATTGATCAAGGTTCTGTTAACCCCAGGCACAACGTGAAGCAACAATCCATCTCAATGAAGGCCTCCACTGTTCTTTCCCTCGCTGTTCTGTCTCTCGGCGTTGCCGCCGCTGCTGAAGAGGAGGTTATCGCTACCTCTACCACCAACACGCACAAGTATGGTAGATTCGACAAGACAAAGGCGGCCTCTACCGAAAAGGAGACTGGTACTCACAAGTACGGAAGATTCGACAAGACCAAGGCTGCTTCCACATCCAAGGAGACCGGTACCCACAAGTACGGTAGATTCGACAAGACTAAGGCTGCTTCCACATCCAAGGAGACCGGTACCCACAAGTACGGTAGATTCGACAAGACCAAGGCTGCTTCCACATCCAAGGAGACCGGTACCCACAAGTATGGAAGATTCGACAAGACCAAGGCTGCCTCTACTTCTGAGGAGACTGGTACCCACAAGTACGGAAGATTTGATAAGACCAAGGCCAGCCAGGAGAAGGACGCTTCTGTCAATGGTGCTGCTGACGTCTTGGGCGCTGGATTGGGTTCTGCAATTGTTGCCGGTCTTGCTCTTTTGCTTTAATCGCTTCAACATGGCCGAAACCAAAATGAAGCATGTCCGTGCTCGCCCTTTCACCCTCCAGCTCTATTTCCTTTCCTGTTCCAGCACCGACTACCCAGTAATGCTGTCCCCCAGCTAGTCCATGTCATTTTCATGGATGACTTGTTCCTTTTTAACCATTGATGGTTGATTAATTTGATATCATATAGAAATCTCTTGTATTGTGTAGGCAACGTCATCGTGGTCGTCAGATTGTATATGTATAATGTCATCTCCACGTCTTCAGACCTCAGATATCACCAATCCTATCGAACAGCCCCCCTCTGCCAGTTGGCTTTCTCTTACCTCCATCAGTTGTGATTCTTGCAAGCAAGTCATTAGAGTCAAGAGCTGGACTTTTGATCCTGTTCAAGAGGTCATCTGGGTCACCCTCAAAGGCAGCAGCAGCATCCCCAGACTTCTCGCCCGCTTTGGTGACATCTGGCACTTTGTCGGGGAACAAATCTTCCTCTGGATCGATAGTGCGTCTTCTGTTGGTTCTTGGTTCACGATCACGGTAGCCTCTTCTCTCTTCTCTGGCCTGTTTTGGATTAAAGAGGTAATATCTTGAGTACATTGCGGCGTTCTTGACCTTCTTATCGTCCCACTTACTCACTCGTATCTTGAAGACAATATCAGGATTGGACTCATCGTAGAGCAGCGCTTCTCTTTCAAATAGGTCATCGTACTCTTGATCCTTCTCCTTGGTGAGTGCCTGTAATGCATTCTTCGCCTGGGAATCATCATCGAATGCGAGGTTTACTATCATTGTCGGTTAGTACGCGCAAGCAGAGTAAAACTTCTGGTATCAACTCACATGAACTGTCATTGATCCATTCCACTCTAAAGAAGTCATCTGTGTACTTCTTCACATAATCTTTCACGTTGGATGTTGACAGGTTGTCAACGCCATGTATCCAGAGGGCGTTGCGTCTTCCTGGGTCCTGTTGTCATGTTAGTACCTGAGTAATACAACCATTGCAACAACAGCAACTTACATCCACAACAATTTCTTCTGTCATGATAGAGATTAAGACAATTAGAATAATTATCTGGTTTGTTTGATGGAGTTTGTAGATAAAGCGGATTCAGAGGGAGTACACTCGAGAAGAAACAAACTGTCGAGTCCTCGGGCGTTTTTCTGGTTGGAGAGAAGGGGAGCCGCGCATAGGCCGTGACGACGTCGATCTCAGGCCCAGAACACCACACTAGACGCCTCTACAACAATTCCAGTAGATAGCTACATATATACTAACTCTTTTCATAGTATATACTTGCCTGAATAAATAATTGGTCATGTTATCATGAATGCAAGGACGCCTCGTTCAAATGTTACTTCTCAAAGTGACGCCCATTGTCAACTCCTGCGTTGTGATCCGCAATGCCCCAAATTCGATCCATTTTCAGCCCACCAACATCTTCCTGGACGAAAAAGTCAGCCTCAGGTGTCTTCATGTTCACCCATCCTGCCCTCTCATTGGTTGTCGTTAACTGATCGACCTTCACCTTCACGTTGTAGTATTTTCTTCCTGTGAGAGAGATCTTCTCTGCCAACAAAGTCTCATCCTCGGTCAAACTATGAAGATCCTGGGGACGAGACTCATCATACAACCTGAACAATCTGGAAACATAGTCCCTTGTGAAGTAGTGAACCAATGGCAGTGGCAGAACGCACACGGTTGCCATGAGATAGCTCAGTTGGTTGCTCAGTGTGGGGGAAGAGTAGACAAGCTCTGAAACGTACAACCCCACAATACCGAAGCCCAGACATGTTCGCTTGAGAACTGAGATAGCTGAATGCGATGGTGAGGTGTACACTGGTGAGATCCCTGGGCGAATAGTGGCGGGAACTGCTCCTTGTGTCGCATCATCAAGTGTTACGAGCTTGGAGCTCTGGGGAATGTGGGAGCTCAGTGCTGGGGCCATTGAATGGAAGTTTCTGCGACCCAGTGGCATCAGGACCGCACGGAATCCATTCATGGAAGACATGCTTATGTGATGGAGAGATAGGGCGGGTGCGCTGAAGTGTGAGCAGTTGTATGGTAAACCCCCGCTCTAGAGACTCATGAGCTCTCCTGACTCCTGAGCCCGCGATTTGGCCGTTGTCGTGGGTACTGGGTTTTGTTTTGATTACCCGCAGAGCAGGCCATCCCAAAGAGGAGAATTACGTTTTTCGGACAATTTCCCACAAAAACAAACCGCGAGAGGCGCTGGGAGCTGGGAGAAAAATCGGTTTTCTTTTTTGGCCATCCTTCTGCCCTCGCAAACCCGTTAGATCACCACAACTGGACGGCGGCAAAGCGATCCTCCTACTCGCGTACTCCTAGTGTTGACCCAGATATCAAGCCATGGACTCAGACTCTACCAACAAGTACGTTCCGGATCACCGCCGTACAAACTTCAAGAACAAGGGCAGATTCAACCCTGATGAGTTGCGTCGTCGCCGTGAGAACCAGAGTGTCGAATTGAGAAAGGCAAAGAGAGACGAGACCTTGGCCAAGAGAAGAAACTTTAACATCACTGCTGAACTCTCTGATGATGAAGATGATGGCAAGAAAGACGATGATACGTCGTTCTTGAACCAGTTGCAGCAGGAGCTCCCAAGGATGATGGAGCAAATCCAGTCCAGCGACTTTGACTCTCAGTTGGCCGCTACTGTCAAGTTCAGACAGATCTTGTCCAGAGAGCGTAACCCACCAATTGACCTGGTCATTCAATCAGGCGTTGTCCCGATCTTGGTCAACTTCATGAACGATCAGCCAGAGATGTTGCAGCTTGAGGCAGCATGGGCATTGACCAACATCGCATCTGGTACTTCCGAACAAACAAAGTTCGTTGTCGAGGCCGGAGCTGTTCCTTCCTTTGTCCAACTGCTTTATTCATCCTCCTTGGAAGTCAAGGAACAGGCGATCTGGGCATTGGGTAACGTTGCCGGTGACTCTTCCAGTTATAGAGACTTTGTTCTTTCCTGCAACGCCATGACACCTGTCCTTGGCTTGTTCGAAACAGCTAAGATGGCACTTATCAGAACCGCAACATGGACTCTCTCGAACCTTTGCAGAGGTAAGAGCCCACAGCCTGACTGGAAGATTGTTTCCCAGGCATTGCCAACGCTTGCCAAGTTGATCTATTCCGTTGACGTTGAGACACTGATTGATGCATGCTGGGCAATCTCTTACCTTTCTGATGGACCAACTGATGCTATCCAGGCAGTAATTGATGCCAGAATCCCAAAGAGATTGGTTGAGTTGTTGAACCACGAGAGCACGCTTGTTCAGACGCCGGCTCTCAGAGCTGTTGGAAACATCGTCACTGGTAACGATCTTCAGACACAGGTGGTGATCAATGCAAACGTGTTGACCGCTCTCTTGCCTCTCTTGTCATCTCCTAAGGAGTCGATCAGAAAGGAGGCTTCATGGACCATCTCCAACATCACAGCAGGTAACCCTGAGCAGATTCAGGCTGTCATCGATGCAAACTTGATTCCACCTTTGATCAGACTGTTGGAGACTGGTGACTACAAGACCAAGAAGGAGGCTTGTTGGGCCATCTCGAATGCATCATCTGGTGGTTTGACAAAGCCAGATATCATCCGCTACCTCGTCAGCCAGGGCTGTATCAAGCCACTCTGTGACTTGTTGACTGTTGCTGACAACAAGATCATTGAGGTCACTTTGGATGCCATTGAGAATATCTTGAAGATGGGTGAGGTTGACAAGGACATTAGAGGTATCACGGAGAACGAGAATGCCATGTACATTGAGGAATGCGGTGGTATGGAGAAGATCTTTGACTGCCAGAACAACGAGAACGCCAAGATCTACGAGAAGGCTTACGGCATCATCGACAAGTACTTCTCGGCTGAAGAGGAAGTCGAAGATACAGGGTTGGCTCCTGAGCAGTCTGGAAACACATTCACATTCAACGCTGGAAGTCAGACTCAGTTCAACTTTTAAGCAGATGCTTATCCCCATTCTATGATTCCCCCCATCCCCCTGACTCATGCTTTTCTTCCCCCACTTTAATCATCCCATTGCTATGCCTAAGATGCGCTGACGCACTCTCTCTATCTCACTCTCTCGCTCCTCTGTTTCTATCAATTTCTAAACTAGTTAATCTATTGATCGATCTGTTACAATAGTATTCACGTAGTGTGTAAAGCTGCAAGACCATGTGGGGTTTAATCCTGGCCCCGGCCTTAGTACTGCCAGGAGCTAATGATTCGGTTCTTCCTGCCCAAGCTGATAGAACGCGCGCTCCAGCCCCGGCAAGCTGAAAACAAAGCAGTACATGTACTGGGTTTTTGGCTCGACTACAACAACAACAACACAAGAATCATTTAACCGATTGAAACCGCGCAGCTCTATCACATATTGCTCTCGATTCCTATACATCCACTCATTTGCCCCTCGCCACCCTTTCAATATGGATGGCTCTACAGACAGCACCGCTGCATCTTCCCAAAACAAACGACAGCGAATCCTCGAGCTACACAAGAAACTCCATAATGGTCACACCAAGAAGGAAATTGAGAGAGATATACCACTGTCACACCAAGTGTCAAATATCAAGACGGAAGTTTTAAAAAGAGGCGAAGTACGGAAACTCTTGGGCGATCCCCTTCCCTTACCGTACCTGATTGGCTCCCGGGATCACAATGTTGACACCGCTGCTCTCGCCTCGAACTACAAGCCAAATTACACCACATTTCCAGCGGACGAGGAGAAGGAGAAGAAGAAGAAGATGATCACCACTGCCCCTGTGCGATGGAAGCCCAGTCTTGCGGCTGACGAGTTCAATGAAAGACTACGTGCATCAGTGCATAGCATGCTCAGGTCGTCATCCAGACATACATCCGCTACGGAGGATGACAGCTTGAACGATCAACCGCAGGTGTTAACGCCACCATTCCCAGCTAAGAGGCGTGGTGAGATAACGCCTACTTGTCTTCCCAGCGAGAGTTTATTGGTGCCTACTCCGCCTGGAATGACCCGCAGGATAACAGACACAGCAGAGAAGGATGAGTTGATCAAGGAATTTAGAGGCATTATTGCCACACCAAGCACGCTGAACTCTTTTGAAACCTACAAAAAATCATCACTGGAAACACTGAGTGCAGCACTGCTACTTGCTCTGGTGGTTGCAATCTACATAGTTTTGCAAACATGAAGTCACTCGAGAGTATATACTTAAGGCCTGCATGATGCACCTTATTCATCGTAATCGTTTACTGGCGGTCTTCCTGCCTCACTTCTCATGTAAAGATCAACTGGAGAATCTGTTAGTATCGTGATGTACCGAGGGTGACGTTTGAGAGAGGTAACTTACTTGCAGTACTGAACGCAGCAAAGCCAGCACACCCCACAAGTGCGGCCTGTGGCCCAGACTTGTAGGCAAGTCCACCTCCTGTGATACATCCTGCTGCAACACCATTGTAGATGTCATTTTTCGCACGTAGCTGATCCGTTTGTTAGTATCCACACTCTCAAAATAAGTGGCCGTAAAAGACACATGATGATATTACACGTACTGATTCAACACCACACTCAACACCGGCATAGATCATACCAATGTAGCCAAAATTCTTTGCACTTGACCACGCTCTCTTACCCATGTCAGTGAATTGCAGCTTCATTTGTTGTTTGAATGGGAGGTCAGATATGTGGCCAGTGCCTGTTCCGATGGGCACATCGTATGCCATCTGTTACATGGGTTAGTATCAGGTTTACACAAAGGTGAAACGACTGTACTTACACTGGCCATGAAAAGACCAAACACACCACCAAGACCAAAACCTGTCACACCTGAAATGGCAGCCTTTCCTGGACACGACATCATGAACTCCACCATCTGTCTGGCACCCTCCTCCGCCTGCTCCTCCTGTGACATCTCACTTATACTTTTCTTCGGAGCCGTACTGGCTGTATCCAGTCCAAATCCTCTAAATGACATGTCTCCTTTTGGTAATTTCTTGAGTTGATGATTTGGAGGGTGTTTTATCTGCGTCGAGGACGTTATATATAAGGCTAGCAGCTCTCCTTGGGGCTCTCGCTGGGGCAGTTTTTTTTTTTTTCTTTGGCATCGCGGCCTCGATGCTGACTGTGCAAGATTGATCTCTCTTCTCATGTCGAACAATTACTTATCCAGGCACCTAAAACAACAGCTACTAGACTAATGTGATGCCGAAATTCCAGTGCAACATTTATGATGTATCATTATTGTCTCTCAATTGTCATAAGAGTAACCTCAAACACCGTCCTAAACGGCCAGTACCTGTCTTGAGCGACCTTCTCTCTCCAAAGGAGGGACATCAACATCAGGTGCTTCGGCAACAGGAACACTTCCCATGAGACCCTTACTCTCCGCGAAGGATGAAGATCTCATGAACAAAGGATCGTCCTGGAAATACTCATCCCTTATTGGATGGAGCAAAACAGTCTGATTCTTGATTGTCAATACGGTATTTGTAGGTACAGCAATCCAGTCTCCACGCTCGAAAGTAAGAGGCTCAGAAGCCACCATGATAACGTTCTGAACACGGTCGACTCTCTCCATTCTGTACTGGTTTGGTTCATACTCCACAAAGCTGCTTCCGCAACTGAAATGAAGAGATGCAGCCTCTTCCTCCCTGGAAGTGATATATCTTGAAACAACAACCGTATTTCCATCTGTGACTGCGAAATTCAAAAGTGATGGCTCCTGTGTGTCCTTAGTCCAATCTTTGATGTACTCAATTGTCTTCAAAAGCGCCTTTCTCAACATCGCATCACCAAAGTTCTTTCCGAGCGGATCGCAACCGAGCTTATCCAGGGTGTCCAAAAACAGAGCAAAACAGCACTCACTGTCCGTCGACCCTTGAAGAAGCAGAAAGTAATCGTCCTTGATGTGGTTGATGAGCCTCCGTTTGACATGTCCAAAGTTTGAGATACCACCATTGTGCATAAACATGAGAGAGTGGAATGTGAATGGATGACAATTTGTTTCTGAAAGAACACCGTATGTGGATGCTCTAACGTGGGCGAACACAAGATTTGACTTTGTCTTTTCTGCAAGCTTTTCGAGGTTCATGTTATTCCATGCCGGTGTGATAGCTCTGAACACGCATGGACCCGACTCAAACTCTGGGTCAAGAGAATAGTATCCCACACCAAAACCGTCGCCATTGATTGGACGTCTTCGGTCGAGTCTCAGTCTGCTGTCAAATGATTGGCTGCAAGTTGTTAGTCGCTGGAACAAGGAGGAGGGCCGATCCCAAGAATCAACATGGGAGTAGACTCACTTGATGATGGAGTGCGCTGGCCGCGTGAGCAGATGTGACAAAAGGATTGGATCCTTGCCCTTGAAGATGAGAAATCTGCACATGCTTTATCTCCTGTGTGCTGGTGGTGTGTGTCTGTATAAGCAAACCGGGCAAGTGGCAAAGAGTAAGAATGGCTCTAACAGGATGAATGATATTGGCGCCACAGTTTGGTCGATTCACCCGGACACCACCAACAAGCACCTAGTATCACGTGATAATAAATTTTCGCTACGATTGGGCCTTATTGAGATAGCGTGTGCTCAGAACGAAATCAATGTCCTTTTAACGGGAGACTAGAGAGATGTCTATGATCTATAGATCGATCTCTCCATGATATAATATATAGATCTCTTAAGAAGAAGATGTTACGCTCGAAATTCTGGCCAAAATATAGGACGTCATGCAATCATGGGCTAAGCATGCAACGCCCAATGTGGAGCTTTTCTACGGGATCAGGGCTAGCTAGATCTGGGTGATATATTTGCACTCAATTTCCAGCTGATGACCTGTCTGTAGCCATATAAAACATCGATTCAGATAAGACAAAAGTGAGATCAACGGCTTCGTAGAGAACCTGTTTGCCTGCCTTGCAGTTTCCGCGAAAACCTGGCGCAATCGTCGAATGGCGTGCCCTTTACCAACTATTCACAGGCAGACCTAGGCCCCAATTGGCAGTGTTGGACTGTAGCAGCACCAAAACCGATACACGTTGGCCCCAAAAGAATCTATCACAGCCCTCCAGAGCCTGTTGCCACCGCCCATCACTCGTTCACCGAGACCATTATCTCATCTCTGCTCTCTACTGTTGTACTCCATCCATCCTCGGCCCGCATCGGTTCAAGATCAACGTTCACCTTTCGACATATATGAACACCATGCCAGTTTCCCTGTCACCTGAAGGGACTGACAAGGCAAAGAAGCAGAGACGAAAGCACAAGAACTCCAAACTTGGTACGTCCGTTTCCACTCACCCTCTTCCCCCCACTCTCCGACTCTGGCACATCATACTAACAACTTCCAGGGTGTTTGCAATGTAAGGAAAGGCGGATGAAGTGCAACGAAGAACTTCCCGAGTGCAGAAACTGTCGGATTCGTCAAGTCAAGGTATGTGATTTTATTGCGCAAGGTTTCAATCTTTGGCGCTTGTTACTAACCATCAACTCAGATCCCATGCAGCTATCTCTCCTTCACCGAGATTGAAAAGCGGGACTTCACGGCATCAAAACTTGAACAGTCATCTGCGTCAGCTCGGTCATCCGTCACATCGTCGTCTCCATCATCGTCATCCCCATCGGACCCTCCCAGGAAGAAGACTCAAGAGCCTGTGACACTCAAGCTCGTCAAGCACGCGAACGTTACCATCCTCAAATCACAGCGGACTCCTTTTGCTGATGAAACGCCAAAGACAAACCAGGTCAGGATATTCTTCCTCAAGTTTCTCAATGACTCTTTCTTCAAATTTGATGAATCATTCAACTCTCACTTTACATTGACGCTATGCTGGGTTGTCTTACAGATGAAGAAGAGATTGGCTGCAGCTGATGTTAATGACGAAGAGTTTGAGAACTCCATCAGACTCTTGGAGCAGCTCAGTATTCAATACAAGAGTGTGTCCATTGCCTATCTCCGAAAATGGGTCCTGAAGATGATTGAGGCGCAGGAAGCTGGCGATATCAAGAAGTGCGCACGTTACTATGGTTATTTGGCAATCCCAACAATCTGTCTTCAAGTGTGTGACGTGTGGACGCAAGAGAATATCAGAGGCTTTTACATATCCGGGTCTGTGAGGGCATTGTCAGAACTTTACTCGAAGACACCAGATACATCGCCTATGGCATCATTTATTGCCAGTTCCTTTGTGCATACCAATCACTGCTTGTTTGTACCAAACTATTCTTCAGACGTTCTGGATGAGATTTTGGAAGTTGTCAAGGGTATGAGTTCATTTGTCTCTGATACAGATGATGAGCTTTTGATCTGGAACTACAATCGACTAATCTTGTTTTTTGAAGTGCATCTGGCGCGTGACATGCTACGTGCCAGTTTTTCCCCCAAGAATGTCACAGCATATCCTGCCCACCTTATCTACAACATCTACCACCAATTCAACCAGATCATTCCCAGCGACATCTACACCATTCCAACCAGTGACTGTCCTGTTCACAAGGTCATCTATTCATTTTACTACATGATTGCCCGCGTTCTCGACAACATCTTCCCAGAGGCGAGATACATTACGATGTTCAGGTTCATTGGACCTACTTCCACTTACCCATTCACTCGAGAAGATCTCTACAGTGATCTTTCAGTTGATCTTATCTATTATGCTAACTACTCTTTACGGCTACTTGCCTTCTTTTCAAGAAGATCTGATTTGTTCGGGAAGTACATGAAGATTGAGAATCGGTTCCCAGAGTCGTTGGCGGAGAACAGATTCAAGTCGCGCAAAGTCAAGATCAAGGAAGATTTCATAACTGACTTCAGATCCACCGTCTTGATGCCATGTCATTACGCCCAGGTTCTCACCCCGAATGAAGAAGATAACTCGCCGTCTTCCGTGTCGTCCTTTTCTATGCACTTCAACTCGGCATATCCCATCTCATTTGACTTTGAGCGGAACATGACTCTTGATCCCTCGAAGTTGAGCACACCATACAGAGAGGTCGTTCCAAACTTGTTTGATACTCTGCCAACTGGTCTCTTGCGCGGCGACTATGATCCACTCGCCGATGATGTTCAAGAACGCCCGTATGATGAGGCAAACTCGATGTCTCTTTTGAAGTTTGTTGAAGACTACAGCGAGCTCATCAAATCATTCATTAAGTGATACATAATTGATTGAATATAGTATAAACACTCAGACGTTACAATGGCTCAAAGCTCGTGAAGGATGCGATCCACTGTGTTTGGATCTGGTGTTGGTAGTGGCTCATAGTTGAAATCCCTTGAGGTGAGGAGGGCGCCCAGCAGTCCGGGTAGAGTGGAGTTAGTCTTTAACAGATTATGCGATGCTGACAGTTGACTTGCCACCTCTTCCTGATGATTGTCCATCAGTGTGTCATTGACGACGACGATAAGTTTCTTTTTCAGACGAAGAGTGTCGAGTATAGAACCTGTACCCGCGTGAGATACCACCAAGTCAACGCCAGATATCACACCACCAATATTGTCAGAGAATGCGAACCCTTCCACAGTAAGTTGTTTGTATGTGAGAGGTGTGCCTTCTGAGCCAATACCCAGTTTGCTGAGACCTTCTTCAAAAAGTGAGCGACCATCGACCGACTTGCCATACTGGATTAGAAGCCGAGTGTAGCCTTGCGCGAGTAGCTGATCTAGAAACTGCGGCTCCAGTGCAAGCTCCAGCAGTTTCTTGAACGTCACTGTTGCTCCTGTCGTGACAAAAGCGGAAGACATTTTGGAATGATCTCCTGTTGGCGTTGTTGTTCTTGTTGTGGTTGTTGTTGCATGAAGGCGTTTGACTTGGAGAGATGGCGTCCTCCAGATTGACCAGCTCTCGGGCTCGCGAAATCGTGGTGCCTGCCCTAGATTTGGCCACCTACTTTTGTGTCATCAAACTTGGCCTTTCTTTCGCATCCTCTGGAACTCACAACTCATACACAGCTCTGCCAGAATGTCTCTCGCATAACAGCAAGCGCTCACACCGGCAGAATGGTCCCTTCAACTACCCTCCCGCCGCCTGCCCACCATCCTCGCGGACGTGCCCCTCGCAACCAGCCCACAAGAGCCCTTGCCACTACCATCCGAGTCGCATTGTTCCTCAACGTCATAGCTATCATGCTGATATTCTACACTAGGGAGGCTGTTTTTCACCTAACCAGAATGTTGAACAAGGTCATTTCCGTCCCATTGGCTGCCGCACTGCTTCTCCTTTTAGCTGCCCAGGAGGTTCTTCTCCGACTGAAGATGGCCCCTTCCAGAGACGCCAACAACAACCTGGCCACGTTCCATGACTTTGACGAGCAATTCTGGGGATCCTCTGCTGGTTCCGGTATCATGGTTGGCGATGACTTTCAAAGTGTGGTGTTGAGAAGAAAGACTAAAGAGGAGCCAACCGCTTCCGCCTCCTTACTCTCTGCAGCTGCAGTCCCCCTTGCCCACATTGAACGCTGTGGCAGTAACACTGATTCCATCTCAAACAGTCACAGTGCCGCAGATCCAGTCCACAAGATCTCTGAGTATGTCTCACAGAAGAAGGACCTACTGAAGACAGGATGGTCAATGCTCAGAGACTCCAAGGAGTGCCGCACTGTTCTCAACTCCTACTCGGCCTCAACAGAGACGATCCAGACCAGCAACAAACAGGACCGAGCATCTGCAACCACAGTCTCGCAGTCCCAGATTGAGCTTTTGTCAGTAACCAATTAGGACGTGTCGAAGGTTCCCTTCCCAGCTTTGAGTGTCTGAGATCTGTATTTTGCTCACGGGGCATATGAGCTTGTGTACAAGGATGGAGATCGGCGACAGAATACTTTATACGAGTAGCTACTTCTGATATTCTACAATGTACTTCTTCGATATTAACATGACAGTAATTCAGTATCTAGCCTAGCTAGTCTCTTCCTTCTCCGCAGTTGGTTCATCCTCCTTTTCTGGTTCATCCTGTTCCTGTGGAGCATCATGACGTTCCTCTTCTTCCTCACCTCCCAAGAGTGCAAATCTGTTCTGTTCTGGTCTCTTTGAGTTTTCTCTAGACTCAACTGGGGTTGGTGTAGAGCTTGTTGGGTTGGCTGCTGATGGCTTCGTCTTCAAGGATCTTGACTTTCCGAAGTTATTCATTGGGCCCAAGTGTGAAGAGGACGAAGGTGTGCTGACCTGGCCAAATCTCTTCAAATCAGAAGCGGAAACACGACTGCTGCTACCCCAGCCAGCATTTCTGGAAGAGTTTGATCTCGACTCGGACTTGTTTGGTCTTCTGCGATCGTTGGCCCTTTGCTCCTCTGAGTGCTTTTTGTTCTCCTCGGCGTGAATCTCCTGGATTGTCTTTGGACCCTTCTCGTTGTCACCTCCTCTCCAGTTGGCCCTTCTGAGATCAATGACATCCATAACAGAGAAATGGAGTCTTGACGGAATCTTTCCATTGGCGATCTGTGCGAGACTGCTGAAGATTGCATTGAGCTTGCCTCTGACAGTTGAATCACCAGAATCAAGCTTCTGACCAACAGTTCTAACCAGTTGAATCAAGTTCTCGACAACATCTTCTGATGGATCCTGAACATTCTCAGTCAGCTTGGCCAGGCAAATGAAGATGATAGACTCGGAAAGAAGACCCAAGACGTACAAGTGTCCGATGAATCTCACGAGACCCAGGCCTCTTCTCTTAGCAGCAGCAGCCTTGTAGTACTCGTCTGTCATCATCTCTGGCTCAAGAGGAGAACCATCCTCATTCGTTGGGAGCTTGTCAGACCATCCCTTCTGGTACTCAACCTGACACTTTGACAACAAAAGTTTGCGGGCAAGAACACCACCACTGCATTCGGTACCATCCTTAGTCTTGTGGTTAGAATCCTTGACAGCTGGATCAACAACCTTACACAACTTGGCGCAAAGCTGTGCGTACATGTTGGACCAATGTGGTTCATCCGTAGCTTTGTCAAATGTACCATTGAGCACAAGCTGAAGCGTTTCCGAGTGCTCCTCATACTTGGACTGGTTAGCAATCTCAATCAGCTCATCGGTGATATCCTCAAAGTACTCCATCGTCAGCTTGTTGAGCAGCGACTTTGTCTTTCTGACAACCTCAGCCTCTGTCAATAGTGGTGTTCCATCTGGAGCAGTTTTGACCTCAGCGGCATCATCAGCGGCAGGTGTTCCTCTGGACTTCGGAACCCATCTGTTGGCAGACTTTTCCAGGGGCTTGACTGGTTCAGCAGGAACCTCTGGCTCTCTCTCTCTTTCTTCACGCTCTCTTCCATTTCTGTTGGATCTCTTGTCTCCTCTGCCAGAGACACCTCTTCTCTTAGAGTTGGTTCTGGAATTGGATCTTGAGCTCAAATCGGAGAACTGCTTTCTAACGTTAGATGAGGACTTGGAGAAGCCCTGTGATCCGGAGAGCACACTGCCTTGGCCAAACTTGAAGTTTTTGGATGAGCCAGATCTGTTTCCACCAGTGGACAGCACGATGAATTTGATTTTGTCCTTAAACTCCTCATCAGTTGTAAATCTGCACTTGTCACGAAGAGAAAGAAGGAAGGGTGGGTCGTATCTGAGATTTGGACCAGTGGCCTTGAGAACCTCTGCTGGTGGCGACAAGCCCTCTGGGTACTGGAATGCGAATGGATCCTCGATGGTCTTGGCATTGTCAAGGTTCTTGAAGAACTTGGAGATTGTGAACTCATTGGATTCTTCGAAAGTAGTCTTCTTCTCCTCTGACTCGGCAGCATCGACGTTCTCATCCACTTCCGTGGAAGATGCCTCCTTCTCCACGATCGGCTCATCTGTAGAAGTGATGGTCTCGGATGGCTTCTCCTCCGTGACTGGAATCTCGTCAGCGGGCTCAACAGTAGAAGATGCCTCTTCAATTGGAGTCTCTTCAACAGGTGTGGCGGAAACTGGTGTCTCATCAGATGCCTTGATCTCGGCTGGTTCAGCAGGCTTCGTCTCAGCGGCATCGATCTGCTTCTCCTCAACCTTGGATTCTGGTTCGATGACCTTTTCTGAGACCTTTGCCTGGACGGTCTCCTGGAACTTCTTGATGGCGGCATCCTTGTCCTCGTTAGCTGGTGTAGTGGCCTTCACTTCAGCATCAACAGAAGCTGGGACTGGAGTCTCTACAGCTGGGACTGGTTCCGGTACACTGACTGGTGTGGTCTCCTTCTGGGAAGCGGCTTCAGCCAACTTCTTTTCGGCTTCTTCCTTCTCCTTCTTGAGCTTCTTCTCCAAAATCTGTCTCTTGAACAGATCTCTCATCTCATTGACCTTGTCATTCTGTGGCGCAGCAGGGCTAGCAGCAGCAGGCTGGGTAGATGTGATACTTGGTGTTCTCTGGTGGGAGATCTGAGCAGGTGTGACTTTTGTGGTAGATGGAGGAGTGGATCTGTTGAGAGTAGCATTGGAACCCTTTGGTGTGTGGTTCAGGGAGTTGAGCTCAACCTTCTCACCAGTTGGAGTGGTGACATTGATTGGGTGTGTGGAGTAGTCATGTGGTCTGTACGCATTCTGAGCACCCTGTGGATACGCCTGACCCATGTAGTATCCCTGTGGGGCGTAGTATGGGTTTTGGTATGACTGAGTGTTGTAAGGGATGTAGTCTTGGCTAGGAACGTAACCAGCAGCCTGGTTAGAATAGTAGTAGTTCGGCTGGTTTCTGTGGGATGGGTTCTTTCTTGGGTAGCTGTTACCAGTGGTAGAAGGAGTAGTGACCTGTGGTGCAGGTGTGGCACCTGCGCTGGCGTTGGCCCCGTTACCTGGAGTTGGGTTCTGGTTGACCTGAGACATGATTGTGGGCTGAGATCAAGATCTGTGTTCTGTTCTGTTCTGTGAGCAGATGTGTGACACGGTGACTTTCTCAAGCGTGTGTATCGCCTGGGTGGAAGGACGTGTGTGTCTTTACAGGGGCTCTCGTTCGTCGGTCTTCTCAAGAGAACACTTCCTGGAGCGCGTTTGCTGTGGGATGTGCTTGAAGAATGCGGCCTGTCGGTGGGTGTATGGGCAGGCTGGTGTCAGAAGCGCTGCTTGGATAGGAATGGAAAGATGGAGCAAGCGACTGTGCAGAAGATGCTCTTACTTTATCCCTGTGTGGTATATCCAGAGAAAGGGGTTAAGCTCTCTTTGAAAGAACTTTCAGTCCATGCTCGCTTTTCTGTCGACGGCAGGTTTTTTTTCCACGATGGCGCGGCAGCTGAGGCTCTGAGCGCGGGCCAAAAAAAAAAAAAAAAAAAAAAAGGCCCTACAATTC
This sequence comes from Petasospora veronae, assembly GCA_030563065.1. Lineage (NCBI taxonomy): Eukaryota > Fungi > Ascomycota > Saccharomycetes > Phaffomycetales > Wickerhamomycetaceae > Petasospora > Petasospora veronae. The sequence continues at coordinate 374,938 of JAKUBA010000003.1, read as the reverse complement.
TCCGTGGCGTGCTGACAGTTACGCTGGAATCGCGTTTGCAGGTGAAGGGTGGCGTATATATCAGTCCGGAAGAGGACTCGACTATACCGAAGGATTCCAGGAGCACTAGTTATTGTTAACGCAATAGTTCGTGTAGTCTGTGATTCTAAGTGCTCCAATTCGTCTTTGTGCTTCAATTGGCTGTGGCTGGTGGCTGGTGGGCTCGAGGTTGTGGTTTAACGGATTGAGAGCGTTGGTCTCCCAGCAGCCAGTCTCGACCGCTTAGTATGCTTTGTTCAGAAAAGCAGCCCATAGTAAAGCACCAAGACTCCGTACCAAGACTCTGGTGAGTTTGCAAAAGCAGCTATCGACTGCTCATTGTCCATTCCACGCTTCAAAGCTTCAGTAGTTTGGCCGGCAAGGCAGAGGCCAGCTTGACACCGGTGGGTTCGCGATTCTCCAACTCCCAACCTCCAGATTTCAAAACAAGCCAACACCAACGCCACCGCAATCACAAGCGTAACACGAGAGATACAACCACACTTGCACAATGTCTTCCACCGTTGTACACGAAGGTGGTATCAAGCCAGTATGTCTCCAGTCTTGTCTTGCGCTCTGACTGGTACTCACAGTCGCCAATTCGCACTTTCTCGCCAACACTTACTAACATTCGCCTCCCTAGTTCTTTGAACAGCGCATCCAAGACACAGAGATCCAGATTAATGCCAAAACACAGAACCTTCGTCGTCTTGAAGCACAGAGAAACACACTCAACTCCAAGGTGAGACTCCTCAAGGATGAGCTCAAGCTTCTCCAGGAGCCTGGCTCTTACGTCGGTGAAGTCGTCAAGGCACTCAGTAAGAAGAAGGTTCTTGTCAAAATACACCCAGAGGGTAAGTACATTGTTGAGCTTGCCCCAGAAATTGACATCAAAGACATCAAACCATCCCTCAGAGTTTGCCTCAAGTCCGACAACTACAACCTGCACAAGATTCTTCCTAACAAGGTTGATCCCCTTGTGAGCTTAATGATGGTGGAGAAGGTCCCAGACTCTACATACGATATGGTTGGTGGTTTGACCAAGCAGATCAAAGAAATCAAGGAAGTCATTGAACTGCCAGTGAAACACCCAGAATTGTTTGAGAGTTTGGGTATTGCACAGCCAAAGGGTGTCATTCTCTACGGTCCACCGGGTACTGGTAAGACGCTGTTGGCAAGAGCGGTCGCTCACCACACCGAGTGTAAATTTATCAGAGTGTCTGGCTCCGAGTTGGTCCAAAAGTATATTGGTGAGGGTTCCAGAATGGTCAGAGAACTTTTTATAATGGCCAGAGAGCATGCGCCATCTATCATCTTCATGGATGAGATTGATTCCATTGGAAGTTCTCGTGTTGAGGGATCAAGTGGAGGTGACTCTGAGGTCCAGAGAACTATGCTGGAGTTGTTGAACCAATTGGATGGGTTCGAAAACTCCAAGGACATCAAGATCATCATGGCTACCAACAGATTGGACATTCTTGACCCAGCCCTTTTGAGACCTGGCAGAATCGACAGAAAGATCGAGTTCCCAGCTCCAACTGTTGCCGCTAGAACAGAGATTTTGAGAATCCACTCAAGAGCAATGAACCTCACCAGGGGCATCAACTTGAGAAAGATTGCAGAAAAGATGAACGGTTGTTCTGGTGCTGATGTGAAGGGTGTTTGTACCGAAGCCGGTATGTACGCATTGAGAGAAAGAAGAATTCATGTCACTCAGGAAGACTTCGAGCTTGCTGTTGCAAAGGTTCTCAACAAGAACGACGAAGCTCATGTTTCTCTTGCCAAGCTCTTCAAGTAATGAGCTGTATAACAGAGTTATATACGGGTTGTTTTCGACCACATCGTGTGCATGTAATCCGACAGTCACTAGCAGTGAGTGATCGCTCAGTATAATCGATGCTCAGTCAAAGTGGGTTTGATCGGATAGATCTTGGAAACTCGTATGGGACAGCTCGGTGAAGTGTGGAGAGTTCAGACGCGCTCTTGGAGCGTTCGTCCTGGACTCGGCGGTTGTAACATTACCCGTTGAGTAGACTTGGATGGCCCATCTGTACTAAGGAAGAGGGCCGGGTAACTCAGGTTCCAAGCCTTCAAACTTTCAAATCGGATCAAGAAACGAAATTAGTTCGCGAAGTTTCTATAGTTCCTCGCCAATCGGCGCGAAATTTTACAAACAGAGTAAGTGGTTCTCAAAATGGCGAAAAATGAGCTTTTGGAGCTCTCGGAGAACCTCCGCCTAGCTCCCCGAGAGCAAAAATCTCTGCCTAGCGCGAAATCTGCTCCGCCTAGCGTCTAGGCGGAGAAAATCTCACTTTCACTTTGACAGTGGATTGCGCAGGCTACAGACCTTCCAAGAAGACATAAAGTAGTTCAAACTGAAGCCTTGCTATTCAAGAATCTCTGACATCTAGGAATATATCCGAACACATGTAAATCTCAAGCTATTCCCCTTTTGAGAGACCTTGGTCGTTTTCGAGAAAATTGATTTTCATTTTTTTTTTTTTTTCAAAAATCTTATTCATTTGGTGGTAATATATAGTTAAACTTAAAACAAAAGCGTTCAACATCCCACCAACACGTACAATACTCAATCGTTCAGCAATACCAACTTCTTCCTTCATCAGTCAGTCAATCAATTCTTCAGTTCAGCAGCGGTCAAGTGTGGCTTTTCCTGTGCACAGTGCGGCGGAAGCTTTAAACCATCTCATCAACTTACCTCCCATCAAAATCTCAATCTTGTCTGTCAAAGTCTTCATTCGGTACCATGTGGTAAGGTAGGTTCTCACTCATAGTGAACCTGTCCTTCCCTGCTGTTCATAATTGTCTTAATTCAGACCGTAGTAGTCCACTCTTGAGGACTTTACCTGACGGAAATCCCTTATCACTTCTTTGACCATAGCATCCTCAAAAGTGAAGTCACTCAAAAGGCGATGGCTGTATCTCTTCTTCTTTCTCACTGCCCAGACCAACTCAATGTAGTTGTCCAGTTGAATGCATCTCTCTTTGGTCTCACCAATCGGCATGTAAAGATCCTCTAGTGTGATTGGAGTCACCCATGGGTTGTCATGGCACACCACCTCCGTCCATAGTTGCTTTGATATCTCACATTCTTCAAAGAGGTGCAGCAGTGATTCCTCCTTCTTGTCACAAAGACAGCAGTTCACACGCTGAATGTTCGGTTGTTCAGCCAATCTCGTTGCTGGAGCATTGACAGCCGGTTTCAGTCCATGTTCCATGTGTCCAAGGTTGAATCTCTGGAGGTGCTCAAAGATACCAGGCTCTTGCGTAGACATCGAGTACAGTCCCTTCCATACACTTCCCCAGTATTCCTTGGACTCTGTTCCTTCCAGCCATACTTTCGAACCGTCTTCAACTTCGAATTCGATCGTTCTTTGTATTGGCTCTCCGAATCTCCTGTTGAACTTCTTGTTGAAGTGTCTGAAAGATTCCGGGGAGATGGGTTCTCCTTCAATATCAAATAGTTTCTCAGCATACCTCTTCGATGGACCAACTCCCTCAACGTATCTTCTGAAGATTTCTCTCTTTGTGTAGCAGAAGTAGTCAAGCTCAACGATACCATCATCGGAGACAGTCTCATGCGCCTTGTGTGTGATCCTTTCGAAAGCCTCAATCCATGATAGTTCTTTGTCAGAGATATATCTGTGTGGAGATACCCAATCACGGTCACTTCCTCTTCTTTCCCCCAGGACACTACCAGCCCATTCATAGGTTCCATTCTTGCGTTTGGGATTAATCATGTCTCTCTTTTTTTTTTTTTCAAAAATCTTATTCATTTGGTGGTAATATATAGTTAAACTTAAAACAAAAGCGTTCAACATCCCACCAACACGTACAATACTCAATCGTTCAGCAATACCAACTTCTTCCTTCATCAGTCAGTCAATCAATTCTTCAGTTCAGCAGCGGTCAAGTGTGGCTTTTCCTGTGCACAGTGCGGCGGAAGCTTTAAACCATCTCATCAACTTACCTCCCATCAAAATCTCAATCTTGTCTGTCAAAGTCTTCATTCGGTACCATGTGGTAAGGTAGGTTCTCACTCATAGTGAACCTGTCCTTCCCTGCTGTTCATAATTGTCTTAATTCAGACCGTAGTAGTCCACTCTTGAGGACTTTACCTGACGGAAATCCCTTATCACTTCTTTGACCATAGCATCCTCAAAAGTGAAGTCACTCAAAAGGCGATGGCTGTATCTCTTCTTCTTTCTCACTGCCCAGACCAACTCAATGTAGTTGTCCAGTTGAATGCATCTCTCTTTGGTCTCACCAATCGGCATGTAAAGATCCTCTAGTGTGATTGGAGTCACCCATGGGTTGTCATGGCACACCACCTCCGTCCATAGTTGCTTTGATATCTCACATTCTTCAAAGAGGTGCAGCAGTGATTCCTCCTTCTTGTCACAAAGACAGCAGTTCACACGCTGAATGTTCGGTTGTTCAGCCAATCTCGTTGCTGGAGCATTGACAGCCGGTTTCAGTCCATGTTCCATGTGTCCAAGGTTGAATCTCTGGAGGTGCTCAAAGATACCAGGCTCTTGCGTAGACATCGAGTACAGTCCCTTCCATACACTTCCCCAGTATTCCTTGGACTCTGTTCCTTCCAGCCATACTTTCGAACCGTCTTCAACTTCGAATTCGATCGTTCTTTGTATTGGCTCTCCGAATCTCCTGTTGAACTTCTTGTTGAAGTGTCTGAAAGATTCCGGGGAGATGGGTTCTCCTTCAATATCAAATAGTTTCTCAGCATACCTCTTCGATGGACCAACTCCCTCAACGTATCTTCTGAAGATTTCTCTCTTTGTGTAGCAGAAGTAGTCAAGCTCAACGATACCATCATCGGAGACAGTCTCATGCGCCTTGTGTGTGATCCTTTCGAAAGCCTCAATCCATGATAGTTCTTTGTCAGAGATATATCTGTGTGGAGATACCCAATCACGGTCACTTCCTCTTCTTTCCCCCAGGACACTACCAGCCCATTCATAGGTTCCATTCTTGCGTTTGGGATTAATCATGTCTCTCAGAGTCAGTTCGGGGTTTCCCATGACCCTCATGTTCCACATAAGCTCACTTGTCTCTGGTAAACTCTTCAGGTATCGCATGAAGCTTCCATCAACAAGGTGGTACCAAGCAAATCCCAAGTACTTTCGTTCAGATGTGGAAGAGTTGTCAGTTCTCAATGTCTTGACCGAGCCCTGATTGATCGTTGGGAGGGGTGGTTCAGCTCTCGATGAGTTAGGAGTATATCTCACTGAGATTCCCTCAGGGAGACGTAGTTGCTGCTTCGGGTGAAGATTGAGGATCTCAGTCAACGCCAGTGCAAAGAGTTGTAGTCTGTCTCTGATGTCTTGGTACACAGGGTAATCCTTGTTGATAAGACAGTTGTAAATGAACTTTCCTCTGTGGCCTTCCAACTGCTTCTCAAGGTCTTGCAGACCAAACCCCCCATGGATTGGTTTCTTGATGAGGATCTCATAACTTACACCCTTGAAGTGCTTGTCAATCTCCTTTCTCAACTGGTGTCTCATGGCCTTGGTCAAGGGACAGTGAGGGTCTCTGAAGTAAGAGATAGAGAGGATGTAGATGTTGATGGCCTGGCATCGAGTGACGATGGGCAGGTCCCCTGCAATAACATATCTCAACATGTCAATCATTCTCTTCATCTGTCTTTCCCAATCAATTCTCTTGAGTTGTAGTCCAAGTATCTTCATGTTTGCTTCCTTTTCATTGAGGAACCAGCTTTCACAGCCCCATATGGAGTGTGCTTGTTCATGTCTTGTGTTGTGAACGTTCTGGTAGCTCTTCTTCTGGGCAAGATGCAGTATCTTGGTCTTGTTTGTGTTGATCTTCAATCCAGACACCTCTCCAAAGAGTCCTAGCTCTCTGTGTACGGCTTCAGACTCCTGCTGGTTCTTGACGAACACTTGAACATCATCTGCAAACGTCAAGAGTTGTACCCTGTTGCGTCCAAAAGCACCTGGTAGATCGACTCCTTGAATTCTCTTTCTCAAGCGTATCAGCAGCGGTTCCAAAGCAATGATGAATACCACTGGGCTTATCTGTAGTCCCTGTCGAACTCCTGTTTCAAGTTTGAATCTTCTTGACTTGGTTGTGTGAATGTAGACCTGAGCACTGAAGCCCATTGTCATCCCCTTCACAACTTCGATGAATCTCTGGTGGAATCCCAAGGATCTGAAGACTTCAATGATGTATGAGTGATCGAGGGAATCGAACGCTTTGCAGAAGTCCATTGCAATCATTGATCTCTGTGTTCCAACATCGGAGATAAGCTGGCTGCCCGGGATGGTCTTTCTGGATAGTGGTACAGGGAGACCCTTGTGGCAAGATCCGTTGAGGTCCCTCCGACGTGCTGGCATTCCTTCAGCGTCCAAGCATCCTTCCGTGGGCCAGTCGTGTAGCGACTCAATAACGTTCAGATACGTCAAGTTCAGTTGTTCCATCTGGCGTCCTGGTAGGAATCCAACCTGGCTTTGGTGGATGAACTTCTCGGCATACTCCAAGAGTCTGTTGTTGAACACAGCTGATATCAGCTTGAGATCGCAGTTGATCAGTGAGATCGGCCGTGTCTTATCGATAGGCACCATCTTGTTGTGTCCAGTCTCTTTGGGTATGACAGCAATCAGCGTCTCTTTCATCGAGTCGGGGAGCTGGCCAGTGGCCATGAAGTTGTTGGCAACTGTCTTCAAAGCTGGCCCAAAATGTTTCCATTGGTGTTGCAGAAAAGCGTAGGAGAGCCCGTTCGGACCAGGTGCTGTTTTCTTCTTGACCAGCTTTTCCAAGCAGTCCTCAAGTTCGGTGATCGTGACATCCTTCAACAGTTGAGTTGAGAACTGGTTGATGACTGACTTGTCGGTGTCTGAAAGGGCCTCGTTGAGAAACTCGCGGATCTTGTCCACCTTGGCGGATCTCGGCTCTTCCGGCTGTTCCGGAGCGGTACGGCCACCCTCGTATAGCAACTCAAAGAAGTCAGCCGCAAGGCCAGCCATCTCGTTGCTCTCTGTAGCTTCAACACCGTCGTGCGACACACCCTTCATCCGCTGGTCTCTGGTGTTTCTCTTGAAGATCTTTCTGAGCTCAGAATATCTCAAGTACTTGACTGTGTACTTGTCAGTCTTCTGTCGCTCCTTCATCATCCTCCATTTGTCAGTGCCGTCAGAACTTCTTGTGAGGAAGAATGCGTACTGTGACTGAATGGTCTGTGCTTTCTTCTCGAGTCTCCGTATGAACAGCTCGTACAAGTCAACCACACTTATGTCCGGGTTTCTGTCCTTCAGTGCTTGGAAGTCCGTCTCAATGGCATCAGCGAGGAGTGGCTGATCCAGTATACAGTCCTGGAACGTGAATCTGGAGCAGAAGCGTTCTGTTGGGTTGTGTGTCTGACCATTGACAACGACTCTCAAGGATTTGTGCGTTGATCTGCCCACAGGGGAATGGTATGATATTGTTGATCTTGACTTCATTGCCTCTGTCAAGTAGCACCTGTCCAATCTTCTTCTTGCTGTCTGCTCCGTCATAAAATTGGTGAAGGTGTTGAGACAATCTCCATCAAGGTCTTGCAGAGCAAAGGAGTTCAAGAACTGCATCAAACTGACAACATCAGTGGTGTGGTCTCTGTGTGTCGCAGGGTTGGATGTGTCTTTGATGTCTGTGACGTTGTTCCAGTCCCCCATCAGAAACAGGCGGTCTGTTGAACTGAGATACCGTTTTGCGGAGATCGTTTCCGTCACCTCTGCCAGCTTGGAGTAAAATTCACTCTTCAATGGTTCTGAGACAGGGGCATAGACACAGAAGACTATGATGGTCTCGTTGTTGGTGGTGACAAATCTCGAATCTGTGATGTGTTCTTGGAGTTGACTTGAAAGGAGTCTGGAGATCCAGTCTTGGTCAAGTATCTTGAGCTTGTCGTTTCGGTAGAGCATTCTAGCTCGTCTTGTTGAGTCACCTGTGGTCAGTGAGAGTGATCTGGCGCTCAGTTTGTCTTGGAGGTCATTCATCTCGGCCTCAGTCTGGAACTGGGCTTCTTGCAAGCATAAGATATCACCGTCTTTCTCAAGAATCTGACGGATCTTGTCTGCTCCTCGGGTCTGTAGGCCCCATCCTTGTTGAATGTTTATAGACCAGAGGGTCAGAGACATGGCTGTCTCCTCTGGATGGGACCGAGCTTCGTTGTACAGGTTCGCCATACTCAGATGAGCAGGGATCCTGTTGGAGCAGTTGGACCCTGAAGTGCTTCCTGTTCCTGGTGTGCTCCTTTCGAAGTGTTGAGACCGGTTTGTGCCACAGATCTCTTGATGACTCCAGTTGGGACTGTCTTGCCTGATCTAAGTCTTCTGCCTTCATTGATGACAATGTCAGTGTCAGGAGTCATGGACTTATCTTGGGATTGGTTTGCCGTGTTGAAGCTCTCCTCGTTGGAAGTGGTGTCCAAGGATTTCTCAAACTCTTCTTCACCCTCAGCTGCCCAGTCGATATCACTGGAGGATGCAAGGATTTCACTGGAAGAATCACTGGTTGGTCCTTCTCTCTCAGCTTCGGTGTTTTCGAGACTGTTCTCAACGTTCTCAACATGCTCAGCAGATTTGTCCTGGGCCTCAGGCACAACAGACTCGTTCTCAACCTCGTCCTGAACTTCGGACACAGCAGTCTTGGTGTGAGCTTCAGACAGGTCAGGCTCGTCCTGAACCTCAGCAGACTCATCCTGAACCTCAGCAGACTCGTCCTGAGCGTTGGACACAGCAGTCTTCTCCTGAGCTGGTGTGTTGTCTTGATCTTCAGTCTCAGCCAAGACAGTCTCAGCCTGAGCGATGTTGCTCTCAGCCACTCTCGATTCGTCCTGGGCTTCTGTTGGGATGCTCTCGGAGGGTTGGTCTTGGTGGTTGAGGTTCTCGTGGTCCTCGTGATCCTTGTGGTTGTCGAGATCATGGCGTTTGAGCAGTGTGTACTGCACTCTCTCTGTACCATTCTTACGCTGGTTGCGTTCTCTATCCTGGCGGATACGGTTCATCACGTACTGTCTGCTGGAGCGACAGTTGGAGGTTGTATGGCCTCTGTTCAGGCATCTGGTGCATCTGAGGATTGGTGGCTGATCAGGGCATTGAGCTCTCCAATGCTGAGTGGATCCACAGCAGAAGCAGGAGTGCGTTGTGTGAGTGTGATTTCTCAAGTTGATGCCTCTGAGTTGGTTTGACACCTTGTCTGTTGGTCTGACCTTACTTGCTCTCTTCCAGCCAATCAGGACAAAGAAGGAAACTGGAGATGTTCCGATCTGTGGGATCTTTCCTCTGTCTTTCTCTTCGTCCAGCAGTTCCAAGTTGGCCATTGCGCCGGTGTGCTCCTCCTCGTACCCTTCGAGTGCAATGTCAAAGGCTGCGTACGTGGAAGGAACCTTGACTGAGTCAAAGGTGATCTGGACGGTGATTGGCTCAACTTCACTGTCATAGTCCTCTTCCTCGACGAGTTGGTATTCAGTGGTGGCTGAGTTCGAGTTCTTGTACTTGAATTTCTGTTCCAAGATGTACTTCATGGTGAGACTCATGATGTCCTCTTGAATGGTTCTGACACTGCAGTTGAGGTTTGCACCAATACAGACAGGCCAGAAGCTCTCTGGGTGAGTGGAGCTGTTCTTGAAGATGAAGGAGTTGAGTCCCTCCGCAATCTTGCGTGGGTCATCTCTGAAAGTCTGGGAGTTCATGTCGATGCCGTGGGTAGAGATGTACTCTTTAGCCAGATTCTTGACTTGGTTGTTAAGCTGGTCTCTGACTTGGTTGAAGTTAACCGGCTCGGAGTCAGCAATTGTAGTCTTGTAGAAGGTCGTGGTAGCACCTCTTCTAGATTTCCAAGAGTTTCTCTCGATAATCTCCTTGTAGACTTGAGGGATCTCAACTTGAGGACCAACTGGTGGAGTCGAGATGAAGGGGGTCCAGCTTTGGACATTGGTGGAGCTTGTTCTTGCGTTAGGAGCCCTGTTGTTGTTCGAACGCGACGCGTGAATTGGGGTCTGGGGGGAGCCTGGGCGTCTGGCTCTTTGGGACGCGTTTTGGGAGCCTTCTGGGGTAGCAGTTCCGTTGGTTCTGCCTCCACGGCCTACCATGATCCAAGGGTTCGGGTTGTCGTCTGGTTCGTTGTTGGAGACGCGTTCGTTTCTGAGTTCGTTCCCGTGTTGTTGACCAGACCCTGGAGGGTTGGTCTGACCCAGATCACGAGAAACTGGGCCAACTGGGGACATGATTGGTGTCGTTCGGTAGCTTGAGAGCTGGGGAGTTCAAAAAGTGTGGTTTCGAGTGCTTAATATCAATGAATCAAGCAGAAAGCAGAGTCACTAGCAGAAGACGTATTACGTAAGTCAAACCCCAACCAACTCCTCACAAAACATCCAAATGGTTTCGTGGTCTAGTCGGTTATGGCATCTGCTTAACACGCAGAACGTCCCCAGTTCGATCCTGGGCGAAATCATTATTTTTTTGCTTTTTTACATTTTTGGAAGTTCCAGGTTCGATTCCCGTCGGAGCATTTTCCGCCCCATTTTCCTGCAGTTACCCGGCAGTCGTGTGTATCAAGACATGTACAGAAGTGTTGCTGATGTTCATTAGATCTCTTAAGTCTTCTGAGAGAGCTGGACAGTCAAATTCGTTTGAAGACTCCATTTCAAGACGTGCTAGCTGAGACCGTCAAGCTTGCGGCTATGATGAAGCGGACGTTGACGAAGCACTCAGGTTCACAAGCAGTGAGATCTACCTTTGTGCTTATTTCACAGTAACAACTACACTCAATCACACCCCTTTTCTATCTTATTCACACTATTCAATGGTCATGGTCGTCCTCCTTCGGCTGCTCAGGGTCGACAGTGATCATGGTGTCGATTCTGAGAATGGCGATACAGGCCTCGAGAGCAGACTTGAGCGACTTGATCTTGGACATTGTTGGCTCAAGAACACCCTGTTTTGACTCGTCCACGATCTTTCCACGGATCAGGTCGAGACCGTAGTTCTTGTATCCCTTGCGCTTGGTGTCCTCTGGAAGGGCACTCTGTGATGCACTGTGGTATGATCTCAACTTGGCAATGAGGTCTGAAGCGTCCTTGGCAGCGTTGGAAGCCAATGTCTTTGGAATCACAAGAAGAGCATTAGCAAACTCAGCAATGGCCAGCTGCTCACGGGAACCAACTGTGGTGGCAAAGTTCTCCAAGTAAATGTTCAATGCGGTCTCAACGGCACCACCACCTGGAACCACGTTACCACTCTCGAGTGTTCTCTTAATGACGGACAGAGAGTCGTGGAGGGATCTCTCCATCTCGTCCAGTGTGTAGTCGTTAGGTCCTCTGAGGATGATAGAGGAAGAAGAGTGGGCCTTTGTTCCCTTGACAAGAATACACTCGTCATCGGAGATACGCTCCTGGACAACTTCCTCAGCGTAACCGAGGTAGCTTGTCTCAAATGTCTCGTCACCTTCCAAGTTGGACATACTGCTGATGAAGGAAGCACCGGTAGCTCTGGCGATTCTTCTGAGGTCCTCCTTCTTACAACGTCTCACGGCCATGACACCAGCCTCGACAAACTCCTTGAGACAGAGGTCATCAATACCCTTTGTCGTAAGCACAACGTTTGCACCCGAGGCAATAATCTTCTTGATTCTGTCCAGCACGATACCGTACTCTCTCTTACGGATCTCCTCGAGCTGTTCTGGATCGTCAATGTTGATCTGGACACCGAGGGCCATACGCGCCTTCTGGAGGTTGATATCGAGCACGGCAATCTTTGCGCCGGTGATCTTCTTGACCATGGCCTGCGAGGCGACTGTGCAATTGAGAGCATAGCCCTTGACAAGCTGGGACTCTGTGGAGGACTTACCGTGCGCCTTGAGGATGTTGACGGCCTTGACTGGGTATTTGGTCTCGCCCTTGCCGTTCTGTGTCTGGACAGCGAGCATGGCGTCCACGGCGAGCTTGGAAAAGAACTCAGAGTCCGCACCAATGATCTTGGAGGACATGGAGGTCTTGGCGATGTTGATCATGGTCTCCTTTCCGAGGGAGTCGACTGGTTGTGAGAGGACCTCGTTGATGTACCTCTGTGCTTCTCTGAGGGCGAGTCTGTATCCGGTGATGATGGTTGTTGGGTGGATCTTGTTCTTGACGAGCTCGTTGGCTCTCTTGAGCAGTTCGGCGGCGATGATGACAACGGAAGTGGTACCGTCACCAACCTCTGTGTCCTGCTGCTGTGCGAGATCAACCAGGATCTTGCCTGCTGGGTGCTGGACATCGAGCAGGCTGAGAATGGTGGCACCGTCATTCGTCACAACAACGTCACCAATGTCGTCCACGAGCATCTTGTCGAGACCGACTGGGCCGAGCGAGGACTTGACGACATTTGCCACTGCCTGAGCGGCCAGGACGTTCTGGTTGCGGATGTCCTCTCCACTGATCTTTTCACCACCAAGGACTGATATGGGAGGTTAGTATGGTCGATAATGGGCGTAACGGCGCCGTTTGAAAACGAGCAGGACGAGAATTACTCACACAATGTCTCCGAGCGTGCTGAGTTGAACATCTGCGACATCTTGAAGGGAATTCGTGGTGTTAAAGAGCGGCCTCGATTGGCGTGTTTGGAGAGACCATCGCCTTTTTTCCATTTGTCGACGCGTTGGGGGGCGAATTTGTTAGTGCTGAGAATTACGCGTGGCTGGGCGCGTTTTTGCGGGTGAAGCGTGCTCAGAGTTACGCCGGGCAGAGATACTACCCTCCATCAACACGCCCTAAACACTACAATTCGGTCCAAAAACAGCTTGTATAATGAGCACGTGTCCACCAAGCGCGAGGGTCCATTCCTCAGGGTCCTCACACGGGAACAAGTAGTGTACACGCTCCACAGGCTCTTCACTCCTCACGTTGCACACCGGGTAGCAGAACAGGAAGACCAACGGACGTCGATTGTGGCACAGAAGAGCAAACCAAAACAAAAAGTAGCGATAAAAAGGTGGGTTCGAACGATCAGAGGATGACACACTTCTTCTTTCTCTTCGTCTGCACCGCCTCTGGTTCCAGCGCAGCGACAATGGCCTCGTCAAACACGTTCTTGAGACCTCTCTGTGTCAAAGCCGAGCACTCAACGTACTTGACTGCGCCGAGCTGCTTGGCCAATCTCTCACCTTCCTCTGGCCTGATCGGGGAGGCACCCTGTCTCTTGAGTCTCTCAATGATGATCTGGTCGTCACGCAAGTCAATCTGTGTGCCCACAATGATGGCAGGAACACCTGGGGCGTGGTGATGGATCTCTGGGAACCACTTCTCGCGCACGTTCTCGAATGAGGCTGGGGATGTGATGGAGAAGCAGACGAGGAACACGTCGGTGGATGGGTAACTGAGCGGGCGCAGTCTGTCGTAATCCTCCTGACCGGCTGTATCAAAGAGACCAAAGGTGTATGGCTCGTCACCGATCATCACGGTCACGGCGTAGTTGTCGAACACCGTAGGCACATAGTCTGCCGGGAACTTGTTGGTGGTGTAGGATATGAGGAGACACGTCTGTTGAGGAGAATGTTAGTATCAGTCAGCGGGCAGCAGAGTGCCAGAAGGAGCCCTTGGAACGGGGGAGCGAGGCACTTACCTTACCGACGGCACCGTCTCCGACGACGACACACTTGATTGTGAGCATTCTGGCTTTGGTTGTGGTGTATTTGCTGAGGGTGTTTGGGCTGTGCGGTTGGTTGCCTGGGTATGTATCGGGGGGTCGCTAGGCACAGGGGTTTGTGGTGGCCAGCGCGTGGATTGCGACGGGAGTTGGACGGTTGGGACGAGCGCAAACGGGGGGAGTGAACCGAGGGGTGGTGCAGCCTGCGCAGGGTATTTATAACGTGCGGATGCTCGTGTTGGACTTGTTTCTGATCCCACACATGAAACATTCTGAAGGGCGGGAAATTGGTCGTTTTTGAGGGCGCGCGAAAAAAAGGAGCTGGAAAAGCGCGTTAATGTCCCGATCGGGAATGTTGCTCGATTAGGCTATACACACTTGCATCACCCCTAGATCTCTACCGATCGCCGGGGGAAAGACACTCACAACCGCAGCCAGAAGCACATTCCTTCGAAAGACGCCACCAGCGAGTCGCACAGTCTGCGTGGAGGGCGTGGTGGCACTCGGCACACGTGAACAGGCGCCGGCACAGCTTGAGCCCGCAGTAACAGCAGTTCTTTGCGCTGCTCAGCATCACAATCTCCCCCTTGGAGTCGTCATTTTGAGTGTGTGCAAGCCCATTCATCTTCAGCACCTCCGCACGACGAAGCACAAGTCCCCATGCGTAGAGGATATTGGCGTACTCGGCCCTGTAGCGTGCGTACCGTTCGTCCTCGTTGTCAATCAGCGTGATTGAGAAGGCCTCCTCACCATAACCCAGCGCAGCCTCGTTCATCATCTCGATATGCACAGTCACCTCCTTCTCCTTCTCCTTCTCTGCGTTGAGATTCACAGCCACAACGGATGAGCTCCGAGAGGCTGCATACGGCTTGTAGCTGTCTGAGTAGTTGGACACAGTCGTGTCACTGACACTCGACATACGGTGCTTCCTGAGCGACACTGGCTTTGGAACCAGATCGTTCTCGTCCACCACAGGACCTGAGCTCGCAACATGGAGGATACAGCTCAGCACAGCGAGCATCTGGACATTTCCAAGTCTCTCAAAGTACGTCATCATGTCCTTGACGAGCCATGTGCGGCCGAAGGGGTGTGTTCCCCAGTAGAAGTCCTTGCGGAGAATCAGTGCAATCACACTCCATGCATCGTGGAGGTCTGTGTATCCGTGTTCCTGGCAGATCTCTGCGTTATGCAGGGCCAGTTCTCGTGGCGTGGCACCCATCACGCGGTACTCTGAGGCCAGCTCGAGCTTGGTTGGGATGAGATGTCTGAAGTCGAAGATTGCAACAATGTTGTTCATCGTGCCGTCTTGGGTCAAGGAGTGCAGTGACTTTTCAGTCATGGTGTCAGCTGTATGACGCGAAGAAGTAGCAGCAGTAGCCCTGTGAGTGTTGTGGATGTTCTGGATGCGGAAAACGCCAGGAACCTTGCGGGAGGTGGCATCTCTCTCCAACACATCAGCCCAATCGTCAGCCAACGAGTCGTCACTGAGATCAAACCCTTGTTGCTCGAATTTGATGATGGACTTCTTCTGTGGATTCTTTGGCTCTTGCTTTGGGATGAAGAAACACACCAGCTGACCCGTCTTTGTCCAGGATGCACCGCAACCTTTCGGTATAGGCGTGCTGTCAAACTGTGTTCCGTCTCTGTGTTGCACCACCGATCCACCCAAGTTGTTCTGTCTCTGCGTCATAGGCATCAACTCTTCATCGTCATCATCGTCATCGTCTTCACCGTCTGTGGATGGCTGTGTTGATGGAAGTGACCCAATCTCCTCCTCCATGTGCGTAATGTCCAACGTATCATCGTCATCGCGTCTCAAGTTCTCCAAGTCCACCTTCTCACCCATCAGGAATCTCAAGAATGCTTCCAATGCAAACTTCTCAACCTCTGCGAACTTCTTGCTGATCTCATTCATGTTTTTCAAGATATCCTGGCGTGTCTCTCCAGCCAAGTCACCGTTCTCCTCGATTCTAAACGTGGCAGACTCTCTTGGGTAACCCTTGGGGAACTTCATCTCCACTCTCAAGAACACAAGATCGTCACTGTCCTTGGCCCATGGACCGCTGAGCGACAGGACCAATATACCAGTGGACACAGAAATCTTCTCAAATCTGACCTTGGGGAACTTATGCCCCACAACAGACACCTCTTCACCAAGGTTATCAATAGACTCCAGCGCAGAATCACGCTCCTGGTCAATCAGTGGAGCAAACGCCGACCGTCCCATTCTGACACCAGCTAGCCAGTTCAAGTGATCCTGTGTGCTGTTCTTCGCCTGATCTCCTCTGCTCGACACAAACGTGTCCTTTGTCTTCTTCAAGGTAAGTTGGTGCTCGTCATGAACAGCTGGTTCTTCTCTATACGTGGTGTACTCGTATGGCTGGAGTGCAGTGGTTGGTGTGACTCCAGGTGTGTAGTCGAGCTTGGCATACAAGTCGGCATCGACATTCCATAGTCTCAGGTCACAGTCCTTGGACCATGTGACGAGCTGGAACTCGCGGTCATCAACACCGGACGTCCCTGTATATCTCTGACGCCAGAGGAAGTCGGTGACTCTGTCCGAATGACCTTTGAAGACGGCATTGGCGTGGAGTGTGGATTCGCCTGTGAGGTGTTTGTGGTTGGTGACATGGACGGCATTGCTTCCCCCTCTCAATGGCATGATGGCGCATCCGTGGCCGAACGGGGTATGACGGGCTCTCCACACTGGGAAGTCAGTAGTGATGGTGCTTGTAGGGACTGTCGTGCTCGTTGACAAGTCCCAGAACTTGACTGTACCGTCACTCGAGGCAGAGATGATCTCATTCTCATTAGTCCTGCTGAAGTCGACACCGTTAATCTTGCGGTTGTGTGCCTTGATTCTGTGTTGTGGCTTAGAATTGTTTCGTATGTCCCAGACGTAGAAGTAGTTGTCGTGTGCTGACGCAAGGAGATACTCGTTGTTGAAGTTCCACTTGACCTGGGCTGCACCAGCTCTCCAGTCCGTAGCGGTGAACACTGGTCTCTTTGTCTGTCTGGTGTCCCACACGAGCACCTGTGTGTCAACAGAGCAGGTGGCCAGCAGCTCTGGATGATCCGGATGGAAGTTAATGTCTGTGATGGCACGCGTGTGACCGTGAAGGACGTGTTCGATGGCCTTGTCCGCTGAGCGAGCCAGGTTCCAGACAATGGCCTTCTGGTTACTGGTGGAGACGACCCACGCGGGCTTGACAGCAACGTGGGGCGACCACTGGACATCAGCAACCTCCCAGCTTGTCAGGTGCCGGAGCCAACGGGGTGGGGAGAACGGGTCATCCAGATCAACGACGTAGAGCCCTCGGCGCCCTGCTAGCACAACATCACGGCCGGTGGGAGAGATCGAGACGGCACCGACACCGCCATCGACTCTGAGCGAGAGGGACCGTCCGAAAGTGGAGGATTCGTATGGGGAGGCCATTCGGGTGGTAGCTGGGGGTTGTGGTCCAAGGGTGGTGTAAAGAGTGTGGTTTGCAGAGTTCATGGTATCGGGGGATTGGGAGGCACGATGACTAAGAAACCGCCAATGCTTACCTAAGCCAGACACAGTATCCCGGATGCGCGCCCTCTGCCGGATTAAGAATGCGCTCGTGTAGCTCAGTGGTTAGAGCCTCGTGCTTATAGCGGCAAAAGTTTTGACGTTGTGCAAATGTCACGAGTAACGCGATCGTCGTGGGTTCAATCCCCACCTCGAGCACAATTCTTTCCACACACATTCCCATTCTTACCACCCTTTTTTTGGCCGTTATTTTTTATTTTTGCCCCTGTTTTGTGCAGAATGGGCGTGCGATTCGATTGGTCCAGGTTGCAGCCCTCAATCACGCCTGGCTGGCGAGATATCTCCGTTTTTAGATGTCTCCAGGGTTACGAGCCCCGACGTCATCAGAGAGTCATAGCGCCCATCGCAGAAAAAAAGACCTTACACACAACCAAATCACCGCTTCAACCCACTTCAAACCACCACAGAACAATGCCTCCAAAGCCAAAGAAGAAGGAAGTCGAGAAGGACGAGCGTCTCCAGGCGATTGTCCTCACAGACTCCTTTGAGACCCGTTTCATGCCTCTGACGGCCGTCAAACCGCGCTGTCTTCTCCCGCTTGCAAACGTCCCATTGCTCGAGTACACGCTTGAGTTCCTCGCAAATGCCGGTGTCGACGAGGTCTACTTGATGTGCTGTTCCCATGCGGACCAGATCCAGGAGTACGTGGCTCAGAGCAAGTGGAGCAACGACTGGGCTCCCTTCAAGATCCAGACCATCATGACATTGGAATCCAGGTCGGTTGGTGATGCCATGAGAGATCTCGACAACAGAGGCTTGATCACAGGCGATTTCTTGCTTGTTTCAGGTGATGTTGTTACAAACATGGAGTTCAGCAAGGTTCTTGAGGCACACAGAGCACGCAGAGCCGTTGACAGAGACCACATTGCCACTATGGTGCTGACCCAGGCGTCTCCTCTTCACAGAACACGGTCTCACGCAGAACCAGCTGCCTTCATCCTCGATGCAAAGACAAACAGATGTCTCTATTACCGTGACATCCCTCCAGCAGACGGCTCCAAGGCCAGCATCTCCATTGATCCAGAGCTTCTCGAAGGCGTGGACGAGTTTGTTGTGCGCAACGACCTCATCGACTGCCATGTCGACATCTGCTCACCGCTCGTGCCCGCCATCTTCCAGGAGAACTTCGACTACCAACACCTCCGTAAGGACTTTGTCAAGGGAATCCTATCCTCAGACATCCTCAAGAAGTCCATGTACGCCTACATCACCAACGACTACGCGGCCAGAGTCGAGAGCTGGCAGACATACGGCGCCATCTCCCAGGACGTGCTCGCCCGCTGGAGTTACCCAGTGTGTCCAGACTCGAACTTGCTGGAATCCACGTACTCGTACGAGAGCAAGATATACAAGGAGAAGGACGTCGTGCTGGCGCAGTCGTGCAAGATTGGCGCATACACTGCCATTGGTGGTGGCACCGTCGTTGGTGATGGCGCCGTGGTGAAGAAGTCCGTCATTGGACGTGGATGTGTCATTGGTGCCAACGCAAAGATCACAAACTCGTACATCTGGGATGGTGCTATCATTGGTGATGGTGCCGTTGTTGATCATGCCATTGTGGCCAGTGGGTGCACCGTGGGCAAGGGAAGTGTCCTGGAGAAGGGCTGTGTCCTCGGATTTGGCGTTGTCGTTGGTGATGGACAGACTGTCGCTCGTGACGTGAGAGTCTCCGCAAAAAGAGTTACTGTTGCTGATGAGTTTGCCGATGATGACGATGAAGAAGAAGATGAAGCTGATGAAGATGACATCGACTACGACACTTCCATTGTCGGATCCACTGGTATTGGCTTCCTCTACGACTCCGACTCCGACTCCGACTCTGAGTCCAAGCCAGTAAACTCGTTGATGTACCAGATGGGTGAACTGGCCCTCTCAGACGAATCAGTGGCCTCTACCCGTGCTACAAAGAAGAAGCGCAGAACATACTCCACCACCAGTATTGCCACAGAGTTTGAAGAAGAAGAGGAAGAGGACTTTGACGCTGAAGGTGTTGCCACTGTTGCACGTGCTGTTGAAAACAACCACGACCTCGACACAGCACTTTTGGAACTGAACACTCTGAGAATGAGTATGAACGTGTCCTACGTTGACGTCAGACGTGTCACAGTAACAGCTCTGCTCAACCACACACGCCAGTTCATCAAGACAGACACACTCAACGTCAAGCAGGCCACCATCAAGGTCTTCACGCAATGGGCACCACTCTTTGCACGTCAGGTGTTCTCCACAGACGAACAAGTGGAGCTTCTTGATGAAATTGAACGCCAGACAACAGACGATAACGGAAAGCAGATCCTCTTCCACGTGCTCACCGTCTTGTACGATGAAGACATTGTTGAAGAGCCGCAGATCCTCAAATGGTGGGCTCAGGGAGATCACAACAACGACTACGTGGCAAAGTATATTGCATGGCTTGAAGAGGCCGAGGAGGACAGCGATTGATTGATAGCCCTCAAGAAACGTCAATTAGACATTGCAGTGTAGATCTACAATCAGATAATAGCGGTGGCAAGCTGGGAAGATGGCGAGCCTAGACATACGGCAAGAGCGTATGGTATCGTAGAGTCTCTTGAGAGAGCTACGAGTTATGAGTAGCAAGATGGGTTGTAATGAGAAAATTCTCCCTCACCTTGATAGCGGTGTTGAGGCGTCAAATGTTTCCCGCTGATTCAGACTATCGAGATCCTGGGGCCGTTTTTGTGTCATCAGCTTGAAGGACATTAAAAATCCAACCACGTGACCGCACACGTGATATAAAAGTCGCGAATTGGTCGATATTTTGGGCATCTTCACATGCTAGAGAGTAGCATCGTTTACTGTCCTTTCCATAATTTCTGGTCAGCTCTTCCATGATTACCATTTGTCCTTCCCTTGAAATCTTCGATTCATCTCCCACTCGATCTGGTGATTGAAATGGCCTTACTCTTGCAGTACCCTCATCTCTATACATACACCAACAAACCAAGGCCAAATGCACCCTCTCTATGATGCACCCCTCGATATCGTTCTTGAGATTGTCTCTTACCTCGACATTCACTCGGTTGTATCCTTTCTGGAGGCATTCCCTTTATTCAAAAAGGCCACTGTCCTGGTGACTATTGGGTGGTGGAACCCAACGTTTTTTAACATTTGTGGGACTGCCCGAGTCAGGATTGGCGACACGATGTTCTATAGCAAGGGACCCGCAGCGTACAAGTCCACCGCAGCAACCATCAACAGATACCCGATCAGATTGATAGAGTCACTAGTTCTCCCCCACTGCTCGTTCTTTCCATTTGCCAAAACATTCAACTCTGGTTCTCACCCTCGCATTAGCTTCAACATGACGACATTTGTGTTCTTGTGCGGATACAGTCATAACTCTCGCATCGAAGTTGAAGAATTGACACCCCTTGGAACAGCTAAGTGTCACACGGGGTTAACAACCATTCGCTTCCCACAGGCACCCTCAGACAAAAACGCAGCTCACTTCTCGTCCCTGCCAATGAAGTCACAGTGTAACTTTGACACACTAACTTCATTGCTCATAAGTAAAACCCCGACTGTAAGTGGGCTTGTACTTCCTAAGCTCCTCCGACTTTCGATCAGCTTCACATATATGAAAGAGAGTCCCATCATTGAGAAGCTTGATGTTCCAAACCTGGATCTGTTTGTGGTTCATTACCAGGGGAAGATTCCTGTCATAAAGGAAGTTAACATAACGACGAGGGCAGAGCCGGAGGTAGTTCGCTGCTCGCAGTGTGAGTGGTATGATTCACCATCAAAAGAATTCGAATTAACCAACACTGACAGTATCCAAGACCACACTGATATTTTGTCTAAAGAGCTGAGCCACCAGGATTTTCTTGCACACTTCCAGCACATGGTCCTTACACAGATTCCAATTTCCTGGTTGAGCCCCCTCACAAACTTGAATAGGATCGAATCTCTGATCTTGACTCTCTCCAGCCCTCAGAAATGCAGTGGGGAGCTTGAACTACCACATCTTTATGAGCTTTCAGTAGATCTCCTGGTGAAAGGTGCTTCTTTTCCTGCAATCAATGCTCCAGATCTCGAGTATCTCTCTATAAGGGCCAAGGCTGCTGGTGTGGATCTCTCGGGGCTTTGGGAGTCATCGATGTACGAAAGTCTAATAAGCTTCAAATTGACAAGCTGTCCCAGTCTCTTGAAGAAGGAATACAGAGCTGAAAGAAACTTGCTGGTTCCAGATTCGTCTTGCTGGGGTAGGATGGCGGGTATGTTCAGCCCCTACATGAGTACCCTGCATCTCTCCGGCTTTGATATGCAGTTCATCACAGGGTGCGGATGTAGCGAGGGTTACTACGATGATGCTTTGGAAGCGCAGCTTCAGGAGATATACATTGCTCCAGTATTTCGTGCAGATGATTACAAGAACATTGGTGCACGCGTGGATGGTGAGTATTCTCACCTGGAGGCTTCTGGTGAGGACTATTTTGAGATGGGGTGTGTGACGTTTGAATTAGGGATATCAGTCAGCGATCACAGACCAGACGAACCAGAGGACGTCGACAACACCAAAAAGACCACAACTATAACATATAACCCTTTTATTCTGGGAGCAGATCAGTTGGAAACACCACGAAGTCAACGAACCTGGAGAGTAAGGCTACCCGGTCTGGCTCTCACACCATACCAAGGCTCCGACGGACGTAGAGTGACAGTTCATATTCCTGCAAAGTTTGACCAATATTTCTTTGACGCTAATCATGAGGGCAGTACTGATGGTGCTAATATGCAACTTACCGTGGACCAAGATTGTTCTGACAGTACTGATACTTCACCCTTGTTCCACTCCTGGATGTTTCAGACAGTACCTCATTCCCCTGATGATGATATGCTTCCTTTCGATGTGGTGGAGTATCTTGGCAAGTCCGGGTTATCACTTGACACTGATATTGGCCAAGGATCTTAGTTCTTAGGAGATAGCTTCTGTGAGAACCATTCGAGGAGAGTCGAATAATGTAGGTGTGCAGAGGCAGATTAATGCCTGGTGTGGGACATTAAATATTCGTGCCACGGAATCTACTTATATAGTAATTAAAGAGCTCTCTTATTCGGTAGCCACTTTATAAAAACGTTTTACAAGATCTCTGCAGCTGCTTTTCAATTCAACACTTTTTATTCTTCATTAATAACTTCTCAAAACTTCGACAATCTGTGTCTTGAACTGGCCCAGTAGTCTTCGAATATGTTCGTTCTGTGGTCCATCGCCCTCCTGAACCTCTTCCCCATCATCCTCATCTTCATCCGCATCCGACTCCAGATCAATCACATCGTGCTCATTGATACCGAAATCCGACGTCTGGAAGATATCAATGTTGTTGATTGCCTCCCAGTTATCATCCACAACATTCAGCTTCGTGTCCTGCTGGCGCGCCAACTTCTTCTGGTACTCTTGATGTTGCTTCTTCACATTCTCCACGATTGCATCCACTTCACACAGAACGCCAGTTCTGTCAAAGCCCTCCAACATAACGTCAAAGTCAATCCGCTTTGAATGACCTTCGGGATTCTTGTTCTTTGCATGTCTCAAGAAGTTGAGAATATCATTGATCCACCCAACTAACCTGTCAAAGAGTCCATCCTTGTCGTTCAGATACACCTCGTGAATGAACTGATAGAAACTGTCCTCGTGTTTCTCCAATACCTTCATGATCTCTTCCACAATTTTGCTCGTGTCTGTGGTGTACATCTCATGCGTCAGGCGATCCAATAGAACAACCAGATCATCCATGAAGTTCTCAAACCTCTTGAAGGCAACATCAACATGAGCACTCGAGAACAACTTCACAAGTGGCTGGTAGAACATCGTGAAGACCTCCTTGAGAATAGAGGTCAACTCGGGCTCAGACCATAATTGTTGCATGATCTCTTTGTCACGGTTACGGACATACAACTTGAACAAAGCCTTCAAGTCAGAGTACAACTCCAGTCTCTCATGGTTCACAAACTCCAACTTTTCAGCACAACCTTCGAACTCCTTCAACTTCTTGTACTCATTGTACGACTCAAACACCCTTCCGACAATCTCCTCACTGACATTAGAGTGTTCAGCCAACTGTGGCGATATGATGAGAGTGAGTAACAAGTCCACCCTGAGTTCTTTCGCCTCCTGTCTGATACTCTCCACAACATCATAGGAGGGCGACTCAAACACAAACAACTTCAACCGGTCAACCACTTCAACGTATCCAATCTTTGCTTCCAACTCAACAATAACTTTGGAATGTGACTTGATATCATCAGATAGGATTCCATAGAACATCGTCTGGAGAAGAGACTTGCCTCCAAATGGGTTTGCCATCAGAAGATCGATCATCGTCTTCATGATACTCATTGGGTTTGTGAACCTCAGAACGTTGATCATGAGTGAGTATGGCATCAGCTTGTGCAGGCGGCGCATCTGGGAGTACAACTCATATGACCCATCACTTCCCAAGAACAGCTGATAGATCGTAGCTGCGATCTCGACCTTGGACCAGTTGATAAAGTTGCGGAGCATTGGAGAGAGATCAGAGATGTGTTCCTTCTTTTTGAACTCTTCAAAGATGTCAATAATCCCGTCGTCAGAGTCAAGGAGCTTAGCACGGAGTGGGAGAGATTCCTTCTTCATGTCGTTGATCTTTGCGTATGCCTCACGTTGGAACTTGACTTGGTTAAGCAGAAGAAGAAGATCCAAGTTCTCACGGATCTTGATGTCAACGAGGTCCTCATTGGGTAGCTTCATGATCTTACTCTTGAACAAGAACTCTTTGAGGATATCTGAATGACTAACCTCTGGATCTTTGAGGAGCTGACGGAGATACGCTCTGAGTCCAACTCGTGTCTTCTCACGTGGGAGTTTATTCTCGATATCAGAAGCCTTGCTTGCTGGGGTAGATAGGGATGGGGATGGAGGACTTGCAGACTTGGTCTTCTTCTCAGATACCCAGAGCTTTGGGTTCAGGAAACTCATTGACAAAGCAGGCTTTGATGATGACGGCTTTGGAGATGAAGGAGCAGATGATGTGTTCGTTGCTGGGGTAGTAGTGGAGTCCTGGTCTTGTCCAATATTGAGATCCTTGAAGAGATTTAGCATGTTGCGTCTTACTTCTTCCTCATGCTTCTCAGTCATGTCGTCCTCATGCAGTTCATCCTCATCAAGTTCTTCAACATCATCTGAGGACCCCAAGTTGACCATCGACTTGATCTTAGAAGGAAGCTTTGGAAGTTGCTTTCCTGGATACTTCTTCTTCAATCTCTGGTGTAGGTCCTTGAAGTCAGCATATCTTCTCGAGACAAACACCTCTTCACTCTCTGGCAGATCAACTCGTGTCTTGATAAGGAACTCGAAGTGAACCTCATGTGTCTTTGCCAAACTGAGCCCACTGAGGAATTTGTTGTTTGCCTTCATCGTCTTTCGTACTCCACTGACGTTGACGTTGATTCCATTGATGAAGATCCCTTTGGTCAAGTGGTCCTGCAATTGTTCTTTAGATGGAAACAGCAACTTCTGTATTCTCTTCGTCTCCAAACCGTCTCCCTTAACTTCAGACTTGTGGTGTGTGTAGTACTCCAGCTCGTTCTGTGTGCCAATACCCGAGTTGTACATCATGACAAGCAACTTCTGGAGCTTGAGTCCCATCTTGCGGCGCTTGGTCAGCTCGTCCCTGTCCATTGTCTCACTCACAGACATGCTCATGAAGCTCTCGTAGAAGGCCTGGACCTTCTTGACCCAAAACTCGTTGTAGTCCTGTTGGTCCCTGGAGATGAACGGGATGGTGATGACGAAGCGGGAGAAGAAGTACTTTGTCAAGGGAAACTCGTCTGAAATAGCGTTGAGATTGCTAAGAGTTGAGTCTGTGGTCTCAGCTGACTTGATGCTGAATCTCTTTTTCGTAGGGCTCTTGTTGCCGCCCTTGGAGAGCTTGGGGTCTTCAGCTGAGAAAGGAGGGCCGAAGCGTCTCAAGGCGAGCGGGTCATTAAAGAGGGCAAGTTCGTGTTCAAGTTGGAGCCGGATGAGCTCTCGCTTGAGATAGTGCTCCTGAGTCGGCGTTATGGAGGCCATTGCGCTTGTTGTTGGCGTTGTTTGTGAAGTTACGGTGGCGCAGAGAACAATGTGCTGTTGATGTTTTGCTGATCGGCTATGCTCCGGAAGCGCGCGGGGGAAGGAAGAGGCCATCATGACTATCAAAGCGAGCAGATTACGGGATTCGGGCGGGTGAACTCTACAAAGATTGGTTCATGAGCTCATTAATTCATTCCCTGCGGTTCTATTCGTTCTTGTTTCAGCTCTCCACGTGCTCTAGTTCTATCATCAGCTCCGGCTCTCCTTCAACGCCTGCTTTCTCAGCTTCTGTTGCGCCCTCAGGAACACCGTCGCCTCGTTCTCACCAGCGTTGGTCATCACATCCGTTACCTCCACAGTAAGTCTCCCCTTCCCACTCTTCAGAGCACAATCCTTGAACACTCGCTTGAAGGGCACACAGTTGATCAGCCCGCCTTCAAACGCGCAGTTGTGCTGGGTCAGTGAGCGTAGTACGCAGTTGGTCGAGTCCACGCGCTGTTCGAGCTGGAAGACTCGGGAAAGCTCGTCGTGGGTGATGATGGGAGTTGGAGGAGCCATTTGTTGCTGCTTCCGGTGTGTTGTTGGCGTGTTTTCGTGCTGATTGCGAAGTGTAGGTGAAGTCTGAAGGTATCAAAAAAGCTCTTGTTGGCGAATAACAGAAAACAACAAAATTACCATATCCGGTAATTCCCGGATTGAGCCCTCTGTTGTCATTTTTATCAACACCTGGACACCATCATGCCAGCACCATATCCACGACCAATCAACCACGAAACGTCCTCTCTTCAGCGGCCCCAAACACTAACCAACAATGCCATTCGACCTCAAGAAGCAGCTCAGAGAGTTTTACTCGACGCACCAGAAACCGCAGGATCTTTCGTTTACTTATGGAACCGCAGGATTCCGCACCAAGGCCAACACGTTGGACTCTGTCGTGTTCGTCGTTGGGCTGCTCGCATCCCTGCGTTCGAGATACTTGGACGGCCAGACCATTGGAATCATGATTACGGCGTCCCATAACCCACCAGAGGACAACGGTGTCAAGCTTGTTGACCCAATGGGTGAGATGCTGGAACAGAGCTGGGAAAAATACGCTACCGTGTTGGCGAACTTGCACTCTGCGGATGAGATCGAGGCTGAGATCTTGAAATTGAGCAAGCACTTCAATATTGACTTGGACGGTCCAGCTGGAAACGTTATTGTTGCCAGAGACTCTCGTGATTCTGGTCCTGCTCTCACAGATGCCACGATCGACGGACTCAAGGTGCTGAACACCAAGTATCGCAACTTCCACCTCTTGACCACCCCACAGCTGCACTACCTCGTCCGTGCCATCAACACCGAAAACGGGCCATCGAGCTACGGATTTCCCTCTGAAGACGGATACTACTCGAAGATGTTGACAGCCTTCCAGACATTGTGTGCAGAAGAGAATGTTTCTGGTCCGATCAAGATCACCATTGATGCTGCCAACGGAATTGGAGGCCCAAAGGCACAGAAGCTGTTTGCCCTCATGTCTGGACTTGTTGAGCACACCATTGTTAACAACGAGTACACTGACCCACTTGCTCTCAATGTGAACTCAGGAGCTGACTACGTGAAGACGAACCAGCGCTTGCCACAGAACGTCAGCCCTGTCCCATTGGAGCTGTACGCTTCTTTCGATGGTGACGCTGACCGTGTGGTGTTCTACTATACTGAATCCACTGGTGTGTTCAAGCTTCTGGATGGTGATAAGATTGCAACATTGCTCGCTGGATTCATCAAGGAGCTTGTTTTCAAAGCTGGTCTTGAGGACTCAGCCCAGATCGGCGTTGTCCAGACCGCATACGCCAACGGTTCATCAACACACTACATCACCGACGTTCTTCAGGTTCCAGTTGTGTGTGCTTCAACTGGAGTCAAACACCTGCACCATGAGGCTGCCTCCTTCGACGTTGGTGTGTACTTTGAGGCGAACGGACACGGAACAGTGTTGTTCTCCGAGGTGTTTGTCGAGACTTTGAAGAGCAGAACACCAGAGACACCAGACCAGCAGCGTGCCATCAATGCCCTGATTCGTTTGTCTGAGCTCATCAACCAGGCTGTTGGTGATGCCATCTCGGACTTGTTGGCTGTGTTGGTCGTGTTGGCAATCAAGCGCTGGACACCGGAAGAATGGGACCAGTCATACACGGACGTGCCTAACAGACTGGCAAAGGTTGTTGTTCCAGACAGAGCAGTGTTCCGTACCACTGATGCTGAGAGGAGATTGACGTCGCCAGAGGGACTTCAGGAGAGAATCGATGAGACAGTGAAGAAGTACTCCCATGGCCGCTCCTTTGTCAGAGCCTCGGGAACTGAGGACGCTGTTAGAGTATATGCTGAGGCATCCACGAGATCCGAAGCTGACCAGTTGTCTCATGAAGTTGTTGAGCTTGTGAAGGAAGCCGTGTGTTGAAGAGATAGAGCCATATATGCTGCCCGTACCAGTTATTACATAATCAAGTATTACATAATACATTGCATAAGCAAAAGTTTTTTTTTTTCTTTTCTCCCTCAGCTAAATTTCTTCAGCTCATCTCATCCCCCTTCAAAGCACCAAATTTGCCCTGAAACCACCAACAAAAATGGCCAAAGCCCCAAAGACAAAGAAGTACTCATCCACAGCTGAGCCACAGGTCTCGGCCGAGCGCCACATGAAGTCGGTGTTCAAGTTCAACACCGATCTGGGCCAGCATATCCTCAAGAACCCTATGATCGCACAGGGCATCGTTGACAAGGCACAGATAAAGCCTTCTGACACAGTGCTGGAGATTGGTCCGGGTACAGGAAACTTGACAGTGCGTATCCTGGAGCAGGCACGCAAGGTGGTGGCAGTGGAGATGGACCCTCGTATGGGTGCTGAGCTGACGAAGCGTGTGCATGGAACGCCTGGTGAGAAGAAGCTTGAGATTATACTGGGAGACTTTATGAAGACAGAGCTTCCATACTTTGACATTTGCATTTCCAACACACCGTATCAGATCTCGTCGCCACTGGTGTTCAAGCTTCTGTCACAGCCAAAGCCTCCAAGAGTCTCTATCCTCATGTTCCAGCGTGAGTTTGCATTGACACTCGTGGCCAGACCTGGTGACCAGTTGTACAACCGTCTGAGTGCAAACGTGCAGATGTGGGCGAACGTGACACACATCATGAAGGTGGGAAAGAACAACTTCAGGCCTCCTCCAAAGGTTGAGTCGTCTGTGGTGCGCATTGAGGTGAAGAACCCGAGACCACAGGTGGACTTCAACCAGTGGGACGGTCTGCTGAGAATCGTGTTTGTGCGTAAGAACAAGACCATCATGGCCTCTTTCAAGACAACAAGTGTGCTGCAGATGCTCGAGAAGAACTACATGACGTGGCTGGCGTCCCAGGATCAGATTGTGGAAGAGGACAGCAAGCAGTACGGTGAGATCGTCAAGGCCAAGGTCGTCCAGGTGCTTACAGAGACGGGGATTGGTGAGATGAGAGCTAACAAGTGTGACCAGAACGACTTCCTCAAGCTTCTCTATGCTTTCCAGCAGGTTGGTATCCACTTTGCTTAGACCAAATTGAACGATTACTGAAGATAAAGAAGCGTAAATTTCGACTGAAACCGAGCTAAAACTTTCCAACAAAATCCATGAGACTCGTGAATGCGCCTTTTCTTCCCCATGGATCAATGATGATGTGGATGTGCACAGCATCCTTATCAACAAACACCTTGTCCTTGGACACCTTGGCGACATTGTCCAACCAGTTCTCAACGTCATCCACCATGACCTCATTGGATCCATAGTACACCCAGGTCTTCTCTGGAAGGATCTCACCCCAATCAACAGTGTCATCCAGTGCTGGGTTCAACAACTTCGAGTGGTGTTCCTCAATGTTGTTTGTCAACAGTCTGCCATACTCGTACAGTGAGTGAGCGTTGCACACGTCGGTTGGTGGCTTGTTAGTCTCGTATGAACCTGTCTGCGCTGGGTAGATGTTGATCCAAGGAGAGACCAGGATTGTACCTTTCGGTTTTGCAGCTGGGAGAGCCTTTGTAGCACCAGTGACTGGGTGTAGTTGATGTCTGAGTGTAGAGCAACAGAGGTGAGCACCTGCAGAATCACCACCGATGAAGACGTTGGAGGAGGTTTCACTAAGCTTATTCAACACACGTGTGGTCTCATCGACTGGACGTGGCCACTTCCCACCATCTTGCCAATCCAGTGTGTACTCAAGTATCAAAATTGACAAGCGGTCCTTGTTGGGAGCGTTGTCATACACTTCCTTCAAGAAGCTCGGGTACACAGGGATCAACCCATGGAGGTAGCCACCACCGTGGAAGTAGAGCAGCACTGGATCATCAGGTCTTCTGTCCTTGGCCTCAGCAAGCCATGCCACACGGTGTTTCTCAATTCCATCCACAGGAAACTCAACTCCAAAATTGTTCAAGACATCCTTGTGCTCTTGGAGGAAAGCGAAGTTTTGCTCGATGGTCATGCCTTGCTCTTGCTCTGCAACGGTCTCCATGGCGAGCTCCTCGCTGTATGTGGACAGCAGCCACTTGACATAGATCTGGACCCAAGCAGCGTGATCAAAATGGTTAGGATCAGTGACGACAGATAGCTGCTGTGCGAGCTCGGAAGAGGTGGGATCGGTTGGCATGGCGAAGTGTGTGTAGTCGTGACGGATCATAAACCAGACAAAGAACCCTGCACAGTATACTTCTCTGTATTTATAGGATTCAACGAGAGAACCCATACTCCTCTTTCACATGGTCACTAAAACGCTCTTTCATCAAGAATTTAGCGCACTGGGGGGAAAACATGGGGTAAGAAAGGGGGTAGTTAGGGGGCTCAAGAGGATCAGCCACGGATTCAGGAAGCCCAAGAGGCCCGAGAGTGCCAGCACTTTAGGAGGAGCCGGGAGATATAACTTGCTTCTTCAGCCTTTTTGACATGGTAAAAGATAAAAGAGTAGAGGAACAACTGTTCAGTCTATTTAGTGGGAGATGTGGTAACTGCCGAGGCTGAGACAACTTCGCGGCGCGCGGCTGATCACGTGACACATTTTAGCACGCTGCTGGAGAACCTCGTAAGCTTTAAGGGCCCGGGTTCGGTGGCGATCTCTTGAGACTTGATGCTATATAACAGAGCTTTAGGTCTTGCTATGACATTAGTGTCCTCTTGTGTTCCGCTCTGGATGGACACAGGGAAGGGCTTGGGAAAGGGAGGGGAAAGGTCACGTACAGCCTATACTGTCAATCCAAGATGACAGTAAGAAGTATGACAGTCTTTATCGGACTCACAGCCTTTTGTATTGGTCTATCCTCTAATACACTCCGTTCATCTTCTCTTTCCAGTACTCTTTGATGCATCCTTCTCCACCACCTCACCAACACCAGTCTCCTCCAGCTTATCCTCCTCGATACGCACCTGTTCTCTTCTCTCCCACCATCTATCCTGACACAGGTCAAACGAGTGCTTCTTGAGATGCTTTCCTCTTGCATCACGGTTGTTGGAGATAGCCCACTCAAGGAAGTCGGCACCTGTACGCACGTAGAATGCACGAAGGGTCTCAAAGGCTCTTGGGTGTGGTAACCATGGACGTGGGTCTGGGATCTCCGGCTCTTCCTCTTCGACTTCTTCTTCTTCTTCTTCTTCTTCGGCAACAAGTTTGGTATCTGTCTCCTCATCATCGTCCTCTTCATCGTCGTCATCGTCATCGTCGTCAAACTCATCATCCGAGTCTCCATCCTCTTGGGCCCTTTCAACCTCTCTCAGGTCTTCCCAGTACACCTTCATACCATCAAGTTTTGCCAGATCGACAGAGTAAAGAGAGTCAATTGAGTAGTCCTTCTCACCCAGCTCCCAGACACCACCAAAGATAAAGAGTGTGTCGTCAACCACTGCAGTCGATGCATTGAAACGTGGATGTGGAGCCTGTGTTCTGATTTCATATTCAATCTTGTCACTATCTTCGTCATTTGTAGAGGTATCGTCGTCTTCATCACCATCCAACTTTCTCAACTCATTCTCAATCTCCTTGGCATCTTCGTCCAATCCATCATCTTGGATATTTGCCTTCTTCAACAATGCGTTCAATATCTCCTCCAAGTCTTCATCCCTGGTCTGTTTCTTGACTCTCTCCTGTTTCTTCTTCTTATTGGCACGAAGCTGGAGTGAATACCATCTGTTTGCTTCTGTTGAGTAAGTGAACAAGTCATTGTAGAACTGCGACTCCAAACTCTCCTCGGTCTCTTCGAAGTCGTACACACCACCAAACAGGACACCACGTCCCTTGTGATAGGCCATAGCACAACCAACTCTTGGAGATGGCTGGAATCCTTGTTTCTTTCTTCTCTCCCATCTGCTGGCAGACAGGTCTGACTTCATCTTCAAGAGCCAGCAGTCGCTGAGAATCTTACCCTTCTGAAGACCCTTTCCAGCCTTGACCTTGCAGTATCCACCCCAAAGCACAACACCATCCACGTGAGGGATTAATGAGTGTCCTGAACGGGCATCTGGGATTGTGTGGTTCTGTGGGAACTCAATCTGTGTCCACTTGTAGGTGGTGATGTCAAAGACCCAGAGGTCATTGAGGTATGCTGTTGACGTTCCCAAGTCACGGAATCCACCATGAAGGATGAAAAAGTTCTTCCAGACAGTGAGTCTGTGACCTGAACGTGCAGTAGGAGCGACTCTGCACTCGATCTTTGTCCATTCCTTGGTCTGGGCGTCGAGGAGCCAGGTATCAGAGTAGTGGTAGAAAGTGCTCTGCTTTGGAGAGGAGAACTCACCACCGTGCAAAAGCACAACACCAGAAGGATGAGCAGCAATGGCAGAGGAAGAGCGTGGCATTGGGGAGTTCTGTGATGTGATCTTACGCCACTGATTGGAGTCCAGATTGAATGTGAAGAGCTCGTTGTAGAAGGATGCAATTCCATCAACGGTGTTCTCACCACCAAAGATCAGCAGCTCACGCTTTCCATGCAGAGGGTTCGCACACATGGCCGTGTTGATTCTCTTTCCCGGTCTATTCACAGACTCGATGTTGACAGCTTCGAATTCCTCCTGCTGCTGCTTGAACTGCTGCAACACGGTCTCGATGTCGACGTCGTCCTCATCCTCACCAAGCTTCTTTGCCATCTTCTTGTCCTTCGTGGCAGCCTTGGCCTGAGCCTTCTTGTTCTTCTCCTCGGCACGGGCCTTTTTGGACTCTTTGTCTTTCTTTCCCTTCTTTGCCATCTTGCCTTAGTACTTAGCTTAAGGGAGAAGAAGCAGAAGAAGAAAGAGAAAGAGATGAGCTCATCGGGATCTCTGGCTCGATAATGCGCGAAAATTGCCTGATCCAGGACTCTTGTAGAATAAAGCCAGCAGGACGGCAATTGCAAGCTTCTGCGCACTTCCAACACGGGCGCTTCAGAGCACAAACAACGGCACGAACTCGCTTCTTTGACGACACGATGCTCAAGAGAAAGAACGAGGAGGAGGGCGCAAAACAGGCGAAGCGGGTGGCTCTGGACGCCGAAGCGCTGGACGAGGACGGCAGCGGCTCCACCAACAACAGCAACACAAACAGCGCCAGCCTTGAGATCGACACGGGAGACAGCGCCACCGCGTCAGGGTTCACACACGTCCAGGTCCAGAGACGGGTCTCCAGCCATCGCATCAAGCCCAGCGACGACCCCACGTTTGTCCACTTCCGCATGCTCTGCCAGGTCAAGGAGGCGGCGCTCGTCGTGGGAAAGGGAGGCGAGTCCATCAACCACATCAAGAAGACCGCTCAGGCCCGTGTCAACGTCTCGGAGAACATCAGAGGTGTCATGGAGCGTGTGATACACGTGATGGGCCCAGCAGAGGCAGTGGCGAAGGCGTTTGGACTCATTGCAAGGGCACTCGCCGGTGAAGACGAGCACACGCCCTCAGGGCCAGACTCGAGGCCGCTCCAGATTCAGCTTCTCATCCAGCACCAAAGCATTGGATATGTCATTGGAAAGCAGGGGTCCAGATTCAGAGAGATTGAGGATGCTTCTGCTGCCAAACTTGCCGCTTCACCGTCACCGCTTCCATTCTCCACAGACCGTGTGCTCACCATTTCAGGAGTCGCTGATGCACTACACATTGCCGTCTACTACGTGGCTCAGACTGTCCTGGAGTACAAGTCCAATGTCACCACAAATCCCGTCTTCTACAATCCGGGGTCGATCCAACAGTCTATGATGATGAGCTCAATGGGCCCAATGGCCATGAACCTTGCCATGAACGGACAGTCACCCATGATGGGATACCCTCACCAGGTTCCTCAACAGTTTGTGCCGTCATACCAGA
The DNA here is from genome assembly GCA_030563065.1 of Petasospora veronae. Lineage (NCBI taxonomy): Eukaryota > Fungi > Ascomycota > Saccharomycetes > Phaffomycetales > Wickerhamomycetaceae > Petasospora > Petasospora veronae. The sequence continues at coordinate 341,299 of JAKUBA010000003.1, read as the reverse complement.
ACATCAGAATAGCTGACAATGGCAACAACAACATCAACGGAAACATCGGCCAGCAGCAGCAACCACACCACTTTCCTCAGCATCCGCTGCATCAGCCGCATCCGCACCAACAGCATCCACATCATCTCCAGCATAACCAGAACCAGAGGATACTACCGTCGCAACCGTTCATCCCACAAGCCCGCATCCCACACCAGATACCACAACTTTCACAGGAGATCCACATCCCTGATGAGTATGTCGGTTGCATCATCGGCAAGGGCGGTAAGAACATCAACCAGTTGAAAGAGGTGTCCGGCTCAAAGATCATCATTGCTGATGCGCAGGAAGGTCACCCTGATAGAAAGATTACGTTGATTGGTACTGCCCATGGAAACCAGACGGCTATCTACCTGATCAACAACAGGATCGAGATCAACAAAAGTGGTAAGGAGAGGGCTAAGACAAGCACAGAAGAACCAAAGGAGTGATGCTCAAACGGGAGGTGCTATATGGGAAAGGAACAATTATCGGTCATCACAAAGCTGGCATGCTGTGCATGGAAGAGGCTTTTTGCTCTGTATTTTCTTCGTTTATGAATAACCTGCTTGGAAGGGTTGTGTCATGAATCTAGTAGTTTGCAATCAACTGGGCGTACTCGATCTCCACGTCTTCTTCGAACGGCACCTCAAAGACACCTTCTGCCTTCTCTCTGGCCAACTTTGCCAGCTCATTGGAGTAGAACGGCTTGATGGATGGGTCTGCTGTTCCAATCGTGATGTGTGGGAACTCATTCGCCATCTCAAGAGGGATGTCAGTCTCTGGATGCTTCTGGTCCACAAACGACACGTCCTTCACCACCACGCACATGGCCTTGGCGTCCCAGACGATTGAGGACAAGTGGATGGTTGCCACTATACTCGACAGGTCTTCACCAGCTGCCCTTTTGGATGTCTGTGTGGAGAGGTATGCCTCCCAGATGGCTTTCTCGCGTTGTGAACCTTGACGAGCGTGGTTCACGTGGCAAGCTGTGACGTGGAACTCGTCCTGAATTCGGGATGAGGACTTGAGTGTGTGGAACAGGGAGTCTGGGTATGTGGAGACAGACGATTCGATGTGCTTGAGGAATTGTGAGTATGGTATGCGGAGGGAGAAGTAGACTGGTGTCTTCTCCTTTGGCTTCCTCTGTGTTGGTGTGCTATCCTTTGGCTTCTTACTCTTGTGGAAAACCTTGGTGAATGTAGGTTTGAAGTCAAGTGCCTTTTGGAAGCTGGACTCAAGAGACGCCTCTGATGGAAGATTTTTGATCAAAACGGGGTATTTCTCATGCAGTGCAGTCAACACGGTCTTTGCGTTGTCCAATGACGAGTTTCCCTTTCCCACCTTGAGATCCACAATGAGGTCAAACTGAGCATCTGGATCCTTTGAAGGCTCGCATGGCTGGAATCTGCCAATGAATCCCTTCATGATTTTCTCAACCGTATCTGGATCATCACTGGCAGCCTTGATTGACTGATGGTTGTCACCACGCTTGAACACACGCTCTCTCGTTACCTCCCACAACTCACCTGCTGGGACATCATCGTTCACAAAGTTCAAACACACGAATTGGATGTTTGTGTTGTATGACAAGTACTCCTCTTTCAATCTGCGGACCGTGTCAATGATCTGTTGACGTTCACGGAACTGATGGTTGTTTCTGTCGAGGAACACAGCACGTTTGCCCTCTTTCAAGTGCGCCAGTCCTCTCTTGACAAACTCAGTTGGACCAGACTTTCCATTGGGGATATCATCGTTGATCACAAGTGCCCATTCATCTGGATAGCACCCTGCAACGGTCATGGCTGTAGTGGTCTTTCCACATCCAATAGTAGCGATAGGGACAATGACGAACTTGGTCGTGTCATCGATCTTGAGCTCCTCCATGGCCGTGTTGAGTTCTTCAAGTTCTTGAATCTTCTCATGACTCAGGATATCTGATGCAGACATTCCATAGCTTTCCAAAAACCTCTTTCTCAGCTCAATGATACCGAATCCCTTCATGAACTGCTCACACAACTGTGGGTCTGCTTCAAGCAATGGGATGACAACGTCCAAGTACTTGTTGGTGATGTAGCGGTGCTTGGTGATCTTGATCTCATTGCGTGATCTGTTGGCGATGTATGTCTTGGTGACCTCTCTCCACTGTCTGTACATGAGGTATGGCTCGTCGAACTTGAACTTGAAGAAGTAGTCATTCCCACTGTTCTTGAGCTTGCAGCGGATAACAAATCCCTCCGTCTCTCGGCCATTGTAGGATCCCGTCTTTGCACACTCCTCCAATTCTGTCCTGAGTGATGCCAGTGTATCCTTCTGGAAGTACTCAGTGGTCTTGAATCCGTATGTCTCTGCAAACTTCTCCACCTCGGGCATGGCCAATGTCTCAAAGATTGGCTGGTTCGTGTTCAGGCCGTGCAAGTACAGCCCAGCTCTGTCACTTGGGTACTCGACCACGTGTTCTTCAAACGAGTCATCACAGTACTCAGCCACTGCTGTAGCATTCATACTCCAGAGCTTCTTTGCAAACTCTTCAACGTCAACACCCTTCTCCTGGAGCTGCTTCTTCAATGCGTCTTCTCCAGCGGTGGCATGGTTTCGATCAACGTCCTTTCTGGACCCATACGAGTGCTTTGAGCACACCACAAGTGTTCCATCTTCCAATCCGGCAAAGAAGACAATACACCCGTTCTCCTTTGCAGTGACAGTGCATGGACCCTGAGTGTTCTCTTCCAGCCAGTCCCATCGCGTTGCTGGGATCTCTCCAACGTTGAAGAACTTGTCATAACCTCGTACGACGATCGTATCCTCACCGTCCAGCGTGAAGAGTCCTCTGGCGTGCGATGGAAGCTGGACCTTGTGTGACTTGCCGTAGTCCCACTCGTTGAACTTCCAGGAAACAAGCGTCTTGGTGGTCCCCGATCGTGTGTGGAGAGGGAACGTCTGCTGGAACGCCCTGCCGCGTGGTTTGAGGTTCGTGTGGGCCTGGAGCGCCGTGATGAGCTCTGGGACCGTTGTTGGCTGCCAGTCAAACGACATTGTGTGTGAGGAAGTCTTTTAGTGGCAGAATTGTGGTGAAGTTGGTGAAGGTGATGAAGGCATCGAGATGTGTTGATGTTTTTCTATGACGAGTGCGTCACGTGCCTGATCACGTGTCTCAATCTCCTCCGCCGCCTCTACTTCCAAATCGGGAAAATGGCGGACCTCCACACCGAAAGCTGTGAACTGTGGCTCTTCTTCTCCAACAGTTCTGCAAAAACGACCGATTTATCAGCGTTTGTTCCACATTTCCTACCACTCATTCATTAGCTGAAGGACAATGCTCGCCACTTTCAAACTCTCAGGCAGATTGGCCCGGAGAGTGGCTCGCTCTGGCCCACGCAGACAGCTCTCGTCCTCATCTTCCCCAGCTTCCGGAACCCCCACGAAGTTCCTGACACCCACCCTCTTCTTCGCTGGAGGTGTCGCTGCCACTGCTCTCTACTTCAACTCGACTTCCACCGAGCAGCCAAAGGCCTCGAAGCCATCCACAACAGTGCTCAACTCGCTCACACCAATCGAGTATGCTTCACCGGAGGAGTTCTCCAAGGCCGTTGACGAGATCACACTGCTCATCGGAGCAGCCAACGTCAGCTACTCTCCAGCAGAGATCGCAAACCACTCTGACTCATACTACCAGACCCACCATCCAAAGCCTGGTCAGCAGCCAAAGCTGATTGTGTACCCTGCCAACACCGAGGAGGTGTCCGGTGTCATGAAGGTGGCACACAAGTACAAGATCCCTATTGTTCCCTTCACTGGAGGCACGTCTCTCGAAGGTCAGTTCTTCGCCACAAGAGCCGGAATCACATTGGATCTCGGAAGACTCGACCAGATCGTCGCTTTGAATGAAAAGGATCTCGATGTAACGGTTCAGCCTGCTGTTGGTTGGCAGGATCTGAACGAGTACTTGGCCCCACATGGCCTCTTGTTTGGCCCAGACCCGGGTCCAGGTGCTTGTATTGGTGGAATGGTTGGAACTTCCTGTTCTGGAACCAATGCTGCTCGTTATGGAACCATGAAGGAGAACGTGCTGGGATTGACTGTGGTGCTTGCGGATGGAACCATTGTCAAGACGAAGAAGAGACCAAGAAAGAGTGCTGCTGGATACAACCTCACTGGTCTGTTTGTCGGCTCAGAGGGAACATTGGGAATTGTGACTGAGACTACTCTGAAATTGCATGTCAAGCCAGAAGACGAGACCGTTGCTGTTGTGACGTTTGACCAGATCCAGCATGCTACCGACGCTGTGTCTGATATCGTGTCCAAGGGTATCCAGGTGAATGCAGTGGAGTTGCTGGACACGAACATGATGAAGTGTATCAACTTTGTCGAGTCTACCTCGAAGACATGGCTGGAGAAGCCAACCCTGCTGATCAAGATTGGCGGGTCCAAGTCGATCATCAAGGAGCTCGTTTCGTCGATTGAGGGAATCTCTAAGAAGAACAACAGTGTGCAGTTCCAGTTCGCCACTACTGAAGAGGAGAAGGCAGAGCTTTGGTCAGCAAGACGTATGGGTCTCTGGTCTACTATTGACTGGGGAAAGAAGACTATTGCAGAGGATGTCAAGATCTATATCACCGATGTCGCTGTTCCAATCTCGAGACTCTCTTCGGTGATCAGTGACACTATGGTCGACCTTGATGCTGCTGGGTTCCAGTTCACTATCCTTGGACACGTTGGCGATGGTAACTTCCATGCACTGATCCTGCACAAGGACGAGCAGGAGCCAGATGTCAAGCGTCTTGTCGACAAGATGGTCGAGCGTGCTTTGGCTAATGACGGTACATGTACTGGTGAGCACGGTGTTGGTGTTGGTAAGAGAGAGTTCCTCATTGCAGAACTTGGTGAGCCGGCTGTTGACCTCATGAGACAGATCAAGCTTTCTTTGGATCCTCATAGATTGTTGAACGCAGACAAGATCTTCAAGATTGATCCAACTGATCACGACCACTGATTCATAATAAAAGTTTATAGAACATACACTCATAGTAGACTCTCCCCTAGCTCCACAAGTCTCTTCTTGATATCCTCCATCTGTTCATCAAACCTCTCTTGTTTCTTCTCAATCCTTTCCAATGCCTCCTTGGTGTTCCCATCCGCATTCTGAAGTGCAATCAACACATCCTCCACATGCTTCCTCCTCGTCTCAAACGTCTCCCCTTGTATCAGGTTTACCTTTGGCAACACCCCCCTAGTCACATTCCCTGATGTCCCCAAATTTCCCTGTTTGAGCTTTGAAGCGGTCCAATCACCCATCTCTTCGTCCTCAGATATCTCCACATCATATATCGCCTCTTTGATCTCCATAGCATGCATCTTCTTCTGCAGTTCTGCCTCACGTGTAGAGAGTGCCAGTCGTCCATCATCGAGCTCTGGCTCATCCATTTCAAAGTCTGGAGAGCGCACTGGTGAGTCTGGCAAGTGTTTGGGTGTTTCTGATAGCGAGATGAAGTCCTGTTCTGGGGAATCCTCCATCACAACCACCACTGGGTCGTCCTCCTGTGTTACTCTTGCTGGTTCCGGCTGTTCAATGGGCTCATAGTCGTTCTTGATGTCAAATGAAGGCTCTGGGCTCTGGAAAAGAGGGATGTGCAGTGCTGGGTCTGGCTTCTTTGTGAGTGTTATCTTAAAGGAGTTAATATCGTTCTCCTCTTCGTCTTCAAATGTCTGCCGTATCTTCATCTTGTTCTTCTTGACCTTTGTCTTTGCTGTGTTGTTGTTAGTCGTCTGCTGCTCATTAGGGGTCATAAAACTGTCAATACTCACGCTTTAACACCGGGTTTTCGGTGTCTTCGATATCTCCTTCATCATCGTGTCGTATCACAAAGCTCTTTGGCTTTCGACTGCTCATTTTGGTGTGATTGTGGGGTAACTTGGTGTATTGATGGTGTTAGTAGTAGTAGTCCAGAGACAAAACAACCAGACAACTCATCGTTCGCTAAAAAAAAAAAAAAAAAAAAAACTACAACTTCACCATCATCAACCCTCCAAACACCCTCCAAACACCCTCCAAACACCGATCCCAGGCCGTCCTTCTGGTCCTTGCACCCTTCAGACACACACACACCAACAACCTCAACATGGACGTCAAAGCAACCGCCCTAGAAGTCCACGCCCGGATGCTCCAAGAGCCCGAGGACACCTTGTTCGGCCAATCCCAACTTGAGTCCTTCCTCGGTGCCGGTTCTCCTCCCATCAAGGACGTTGTCCAGCGCCTTGCAGACCGAAAGCTCGTCAATATCGTTCAGAAAGGAGCTGATTTGTTTTTCACCGCAGTGCAGACGCAGGAGGCGCTCAAGATGGCCAACATGACGCCTGATGAGAGGATGGTGTACTCCTATATCGTTGGGGCTCAGCGTGATGGTATCTGGACAAAGACGATCAAGGCGAGATCTAATCTGCATCAGCATGTCATGCTCAGGTGCTTGAAGTCGCTGGAGACTCAGCGGATCATCAAGAGTATCAAGTCGGTCAAGTTCCCCACCAGAAAGATCTACATGCTCTACCACCTGACTCCCTCCATTGAGGTCACCGGTGGTCCGTGGTTCACCGATGGAGAGTTGGACTCCGAGTTCGTGGAGTCTCTGCTGGCCATCATCTGGAGGTTTGTGGCGAGCAAGACGTTCCCGAACGTGTTCAGCAACTCGTTGGAGGTCAGGACAATGGCGCTGTATGGGGCCAGGTACAACAACGAGTGCACGATCCCTGAGATCCTGGAGTTCATCGTCAAGTCGCAGGTGACGAGTGAGGCGCTCAATAAGAATGACATCAGATCGTTGTGTCAGGTGCTGGTGTACGACGATAAGATGGAGAAGATTTCGTTGGACTGCTACAAGGCGACGCTACAGAGTGTGGTGGATATGAAGGAGGAGAGGGTTGAGGAGCGTTTCTCCATATTTGATGCGTCGAGTTACCTTGCTGCTGGCGAGGAGGACGACGAAGATCTGGTCTACTTTGACGAGTACTTGATCTAGTTGGTTGACCATTGATTGATTGATTGATTGATTGATGTACGGACTAATCACAACTTCAAGTCAGACACTCCCTTCCATCTCTTCTCCGCAGTCTCCCAGTTGATAACGTTGAAGATATTCTTTGCATACTCAGCCTTGTTGTTGTAGTACTGGACGTAGTATGCGTGTTCCCAGAAGTCAATACCGACGAGGGCAGTGTACTTAGCAGGGACCGGGTCCTGGTTTGGCGACGAGAAGAGCTCCAACTGGCCATTGTCGTTGTTCTTGACCAGCCAGCCCCAGCCAGAGCCCTGAATACCAAGCAGCAAAGTGTGGAACTTGGCTTCAAACTTGTCAAATGACCCGAATTGGGAGGCAATGGCCTGCTTGAGCTCAGCACCACCGAGCTGTCCAGCAGACCCGGTAGGAGCCAAGTTGCCCCAGAACAGCGTGTGGTTGATGTGTCCACCGCCGTTGAATCTGATCGCCTGCTGCAGCTCGATCTGGCTCTGGACGTCGTTGGTGGCAATTGCGGTGGAGACTTTGGCGTAGGCGGCGTTGAGGTTGTTCACGTACGTCTGGTGGTGCTTGGAGTGGTGGAGCTCCATGATCTGGGCGGAGATCGAAGGCTCTAGGGCGTCGTAGGCGTATGGCAGTGGGTGCAGTGTGAAGGACATTGTTACTAGTCGTCTAATTGGCTATATCGTAGTGCTATAACTTCTGGAGATTGCCACCTCCTTATATACCGGGCCTGACAGGGGCAACCACCAAGGTGAGCAAATATCCCCATCCACTCCACAGCGAGCAATTAAGTGACGGCCAGCTGACTAACGAGCGCTTAGTCAACCCCATCTGAGCTCCTTGTAGATGAACTGCTGTGGCCCGAAGTCGTCATACCCGCTGGTTTCCTGTGAGTCGACTGGTACTAGTCCTTCTTCATCGACAATGCGCCATAGCGTCTCCCTCTCCGCCTCAAACAGCCGTCTCACTGGGATCTGGAGCAGTACACGTGCTTCTGGGCTCTTCTCCAGGAACAGCTTGATCATGTTGACGACCCACTGTGGATGCTCAGGCGAGTAGATCGGGTCGGCCACCACAATTGTCTTGTACTTCGTCGCTGACCCCTTGATGTTCAGGAAGGACGAAGGGTCTGTCCAGTCCAGCACCAGACACTCGCTTTGGAGCCCATTGAGAGCCACGTTCGTCTCCATGTTTGGCACAATCTCAGGAAGATCCGTCAGTGTGACCTCGTGTCCCAGCAGTCCAAGTGTGATGCCAACAAGTCCTGTTCCTGCTCCTAGCTCCAACACTGGATCCTTCACCAGTCCGGGTCTTTGGACAATAAACTCACTCAGAACAAGAGATGACCCCCATGTCTTGAGACCAAGCGAATCAGCAGTCAGGGCAGGCTCATTGAGTAAGATTGGACAAGGGAGCCCCTCCACTGTGATCTTCCTCTGGAAGTTCGGTCTGGCAGTTCTTCCACTGTTCTCTGACACTCTGAGTGATGCTGCGTGGAGGATCTCCTCATCACTGGCAAACCGTGGACTCGAAAGGACTTTGTTGAGGTATCCAAACAGGTCAGAAGAAAAGTGGAGTTGTAGCAAGCTGTTGGAAAGCAGAGTGAACCCGTGTGTGCTTAACCAGTGCTTCGTCTCGGTGTAGTCTTGCGGAGAGACGGCCTTGGACTCCAGTATCTCAGCCTCTGACATGTCAACCGACTCAGAAGGTCCAAAGTTTGTCACCTTATCGGGCTTCAGGAGTTCAAGGAGAGTCAGGAGAACCGTTTTAGGAACAATTGTGAGTGGTGGAAGGTCCAGGATGTGTATGTGTCCCTCATCGACAACCTCATCGACCTCGAAATCAGCAGCCACAGCACCAACTTCGACCCCCTCTTCTCCATACTTTTCGGTCACAGTCTCCTCAGTCGTTCTCTCCTCCTCGGGTGTAAAGAAGTTGAGCGGGTCGAAGTCCATTGTTCCTTGTTTACCTACTGTTAGTGCTAAGTGACGTCCATCAACACCGCGAAGACAAAATTTGACCCCACCATCAACACCACCCAGCATCAACACCTCCACACAGCACCAAGAATGAAGGAAGCAGACTTCAAGAAACACTACCCAAACCTCCCGAAAGAAGTTCTCGAACGCGGGAAGGCCGTGCGCATGATCTTCTTCGCCGTGCCCATTTTCGTCGTCACCAGCATCATGTTGTACAAGCGAGGTGAGTCTGCCCATATCGCACCACCCCGGACACCTACTAACACACACACACAGCCGTCCTGGGAGAGCAGAAGAAAGTGCAGGTCGGTGAGATCATGGCAGACGGATCCATCAGACCGTTCTCAGTCAAGGAAATCGAGCAGACGGACAAGAACGGGGTGTTTACTGCCCTGTTCGGCGAGGACAAGGTCGACTACAAGACCGTCAAGAAGTGACACATACATACACCTTATTTATTCCCTTATTTATCATCTCTAATGTTCTGTTCCTATCTCCACACTGGCTTCGGCGGAGGCATCCCAATCCGATCACCCAGCGACGACCCAGCCCTGTTCATTGACAACCTCCCCACACTCCCACTCAGTCTCGACGCACTCCTTTCACCTCTTGACACACCGCTCTCAACGTCCTCCTTGATCGGTGAATGCTGTGGAATCAATGATCTTCTCGTTGACACATGGGTGCGCACCGGGGTCTGCGGGATCATGGAGTGTCTGTGTGTCACGCCGACTCTGGATGGCCCGACATCTGTCTTCGTAGCACGCGATAGCGCCAGCGAAGTAGTGGCCCTCACTGCGCTTCTGGTCCCGAGACTGGATGTTGGGCGTACTGGGAGCATTGACCCACGAGACGGTGGTCTCTCGAGCCGTGACGATGGTGGTCGGTCCAGCCGTGACGACGGTCTCTCCAACCGGGAACGATCGGTGCTCAATCGTGATGATGGTCGTGGGATCTTGGACTTGAACGTCTCGGGTGTCTTGGCCTTGATATACGTTGAGTGAACAGGGATCTTGGACTGTGTTAGCACCGCACTTGGATCGGACACATGGCGTTTGGGTAGTGGGGTTTGGAACACGTCAGATTGGCCGTGCGTTAGTTGGTTCAGTGTAGCTTCATGGATATCATGGCGTGTTTTCTCTTCAGGTGATTCAGGTGTTGTTCTCTCCGGTGATCCACCAATTGATCTTTCCGGTGATGAGGACTTGACGGAGAGGTATGACGAGGACGTTCTGTGTGACAGGAGTGAACTTGCAGACAGCCGTGCGGATGATCCATTGCTGTTTCTGTTGGACAAGGACGACTTCAGATCTGGGATCTTCTTGAGGTCTGTGATGGATGTTGGGTCTTTGGACTTGGAAGGTGTGGTATCCAGCTTGTTGTGTTTGGCACTGTTGACCAGCACTCTCTGTGCCTGCAGATCCTCTGGCTTTCGTACTGATTGCGGATCACTCTCAATTATCACAGTCTTCAAGTTCATCTTGTTGAGCAAGAACGTTCCATATCGACTCATTCTCTTGTCTCTTCCTGCTTCATCTTCGGTTTTCTCTCCATTGGAGACCTTCCTCGTTCCTTGGTCTAACGAGAGTTTCTTGAAATTTGTCATCACCTCTTCCTCCTCTTCCTCCTCCTTGGTACTCTCTTCAAGCATGGAGATGTACTCGTGTGGGATCTTGTCTTTGATCCGTAACCACGCATCTGCCAACTCGTTGCTTTTCTCCATAACATTGACATCAATCAACTTCTCATCAATGGCCTGGTTGATCAAAATGAACGTGTTCTCGACAATATCAGTAGTGTACCGAAGTCTCTTGAACACCTGGGTCTTGAACACACTGTCGTCTTCCAACAACTGCACTTTCGCCACTTCTTTCTCGACATTTGTGATGAGAAACGACATTTCTGTGTTCAAGTACGAGAAGATCTCACTCCATCTCTTATCCACAAGCTCGTACTTCAAGTCATCCACCTCATTCTGCAAGTACTGCATCTCCTTCACCAACGCCTGGTACTTGTCCTCCATCTTCTTTGTATCCAAGAAGTTCGTCACGCTGTACTTGTTGCGGAAATCGTCAATCCTCAGTGGGATGTAGTCCAAACTTGCCTTGAGCGGGTCGACAATCGTCTTGAGCTGGACGTACTCCTCGTACAACTCATTGTCGATCTCGTTGAGCAGTGGGAGTCTGAGTTGGGATCGTTGCTGTAGGAGTTTCTTGGTCAACATCTCCAAGTTGAAGCTCGGGGCGTGGCGTACCGGTGAGCTGAATCTGCGCTCATGGATCTTGAAACACTTCTTGAGGCAGTTCTCCAGCTCGGTGTTGATGGAGTTCATCGTGAGGTTGAACACGTCGTTGTACTCGACACTGACGTCGATCTTGGCCTTGAGGGGGAGCAAGTGTTCCTGCTTGATGAGCAAGCTGACTTCGCTCAAGGTGTCCAACTTGTCAAACACGGCCGTCTCGGGCATGTTGTCCTCGTCTAGGTTCGTCTCCAAGAGGTTCAGGGCCTGTAGGACGATGGAGTCAATGGACTCGACGTTGCGGCTGATCTCGTAGAACTTGTGCTTGCCCTCGCTGATCCACTCGGCGCTCGAAGGGGGGAGCTGCTCCAACCCGGCGAAGATCTCGCGGACCCTGGCGGTGTAGAAGAGAAGGCTGTCGATGAGCGCCTCCAACCGCGGCAGGTCGAACGGGTCCAAGTGCGCCGCCGCCTTGAAGAAGTTGAACTCGGAGCTGATGGTGAGGATCTCCGAGAGAGGCGGCATTGGTGGGCGTAGTTTGTGTGTGGGCGGCTAGATCTGGCGGTAAATGGTGGTGTCTGGCGTGCTTGGGCGGCTGTTTGTTTTGTTTTTGTTTCGCAGGCTTTGTTTACATTTCGGCGCGAACGACCCCATTTTGTAGCGAGTACGTGTTATAGCGGCAAAAGAGCATAAATCGTCAGTTTGGGCGTAGAATGTGTATAAAGAAGCACCAAAACTACTTCGGCTGCTCCATCTGCGCGTTCTTCACCGCATTGTCGAAAGTCAGCTCGTCAAGGCCCTTCTTGATGATCTCCTTCTTGATAAACTCCTCCGAAAAGTCCTCCATCTCCGTCTCCTCGCCCTCAGCAACCACCTTCTTCTTCTCGTGGTGCTCCTCCTTCTCCTCGTTCAGCAGCTTGTACAGCGCAGAGTTCCTGTTGGCGTACAGCTCGACAAAGTGGCCCGTCTCAGCAACACGGCCGTCGTAACCAAGCACAATCACCAGGTCTGCCTTCTGGATCGTCGACAAACGGTGTGCAATCGACACAGACGTCAGGTGTTCGTCTCTCATTAGCTTGTGCAGTGTAGACGTAATAGCATGCTCACTCTTGCTGTCCAGGGCTGACGTGGCTTCGTCCAAGATCAGCACAGATGGGTTCTTGATGAGCGCTCTTGCGATGGAGATCCTCTGCTTCTGACCACCAGACAACAGTGCTCCACGTGGCCCAATGATGGTGTCGTACCCATCTGGGAACTTCTCAATAAAGTCGTGACAATTGGCCTTCTTCGCAGCGTTGATCACGTCTTCTTCAGGCACGTTCGACTGCTTGAGTCCAAACGTGATGTTGTCCCTGATTGTTCCAGACATGAGGATCGGCTCCTGCTGAACGACTCCCAGATGTCTTCTGAGACTCTTTGCGTTGAACTTGGTGATGTCCTTGCCATCGAGCAAGATCTGTCCACTGAGCGGATCGTAGTATCTCAGCATCAACGACGTGATGGTCGACTTTCCTCTTCCGGAAGGACCCACAATGCAGACGTTCGAACCAGCTGGGATCTTGAAACTGAGGTCCTTGAAGATAGTCAGCTTTGGGCGAGTAGGATAAGCAAACTCAACGTTCTTGAACTCGATCTCTCCGCGTGGCTTTTCCAAGAGTGGGACTCCCTTTGTCGGGTCGATCTTCGGGTCTCTATCCACAAGCTCAAACAGTCGTGAAGCAGCACCACTTCCCTTCATCAGCTCCGAGTAGAACGAGGCCAGTCCAAACATGGCACTTCCTGAGTGATTGACGTAAAGCATGAAAGCGGCCAAGTCACCAACGGACAAACTTCCGGAAGCGACGAGCTGTGCACCGTATGCCAGAATGACCAAGAACGTGGCATCACTCAACATGTAAGTGCTCGAGTAGAACGTGGCGTTGAGCTTGGCTTCACTTCTTCCGAGTCTGAAGACTCTTCTGATGGCATCGTTGTACTTGCTCAGCTCCTTCTGTTCAGCGACGAAGGACTGGATCGTCTTGATCCCACTCAGCTGCTCTTCACCGACTTTCGTCAAGTTACCAGTGGCCTCCTGGATTCCACGAGAGATCTTCCTCACCTTTGTTCCAAAGATCAGTGTTCCCACCAAGATAGCCGGCAAGAAGATGAACACAGCTGAAGCCAACTGTGACGAGATGAAGAACATGCTTGCGATACTGACCGATCCGGTGATGGCATGCTTGAACCCATCACTGATGTTCTGCGTCATGGACCTCGACACGACATACGCATCGGATCCCAGTCTCGAGATCAGATCACCAACCTTGTGAACATCGAAGAACTCCGCATCCTGACTCATCGTCCTCTTGATGACGTTGGACCGGAGCCGGGCCACGAGTCGCTCACCCAGCACACGAAGCATGATGATACGGCCATAGTCCGCCGCGATTCCAAACAGTAACAGAACGGCAAGAACACTGATGAACTGGTATAGTGTCAGGCCGAATGCGATGTCGGGGAGTTTCCCTTCAAAGACGTGTTTCGTCGCATCGAGGACCATCCCGTACGCCTTGGGCATCGTCATGTTGACCATCACGGAGAACAGGAGCAAAGACAGGGCAACAGACAGCAATCGCCAGTCTCTGAATGCAAGTTTGACGAGTTTGCCAAGGTCTTTCGTCAGAGATCCCATTTGTGGTTCCGCTGGTGGTGGTGGAGGAGACGCGGTCTTGTGTTGGTGTTCCTGTTGGTGGTGCTCTTTGGCCTCATGCCTGTCACCCGGCTCCGTCTGTGGTTTTGGCGGCGTAGAGTACATCCTCATGTGTTGTAGAGTCCTGAGTGGTGCTGGCGTGGTAGTGTGAGGCCATGATACCAGGGCTGACGGCCTGGTTAACGGTACCTGGAGATGCACGAGTCGTTGGCCCCAGATCGGCCTTGACTGCTTCAGGATGGACAGTGGGTGTCCGAAAAGCTGTGGGCGCAGTCTCAGCAGGGACATGGTGTAGTATCAGTGTTTGGCAGACCGCAGTTGTGAGGTTGGTGGGTGTTTGAGCAGTGGATTGAGGAGTGTGGTTAGTGGTGAAAAGGCGATGGACTCCGTCTCCGAGTTCGCACTTCCTCCATCCCAGCACTCCACGCTACACACACACACAATACCCAGCTACAAAGAATCTATAATCAATCATAAGCCATTTCTTGAATGTTTAATAACGTGTATCAGCGAACGCCAGCAACTTACTGCTTCAATGGGACAGCTTCCTGAGCAACACCGTTCTCGTACTTGATGACCTTGGCCTCAGACTTGCTACGGCCGAGCACAGCAGCGTTCTGGAGCTCTGGCTTGAGAGCGTTTCTGGTGGTCTCAGCAGCGATCTGGAGGTACTTGTTGAAACTGTGGAAGTGTGTGTTAGTGGTGGTTCAGGCGTAAAGGAAGTGACACCCGGGGGTAGGAAGAAGGGGTGTCACCGGGAGCATCGGGGGTCAATTGGCACCTCCCAGGACCCAAACGGGGCGCTGAAAGCTGGACAAGGACGCCCGTCAGCAGCACAAGCACTCACGAGAAGCCGGCTTTTCTCCAGGAAGACATTTTGGTGTAGTTTTGGTGGATTTAGAACGGGAAGGTGCGTGTTCGTGGCGTCTCAACAAGCGTTTTTCTCCGTCGCCCACATTTCGGCACTTTTGATTTGGCGCGGTAGACTGCCTAATTTGGAAAGTGTGGTAATTAGGTGGTATATATGGATTAGAGTGAGGTTACCCGGCCTCCTGACACGTGAAAATTGTATGGGCGATGAGCTCTCGGGCCTTTCTCTTTGTTTACGTTACTCCCAGGCCACTTTCTCTCCCTGACACCACAATGACCGTCTCCAAGGACCACTACTACCTCCTTGCGAGCGACCTCGAGACGGAGCGCATCAAGGCAGCCGTCGCCCTGATTAACGAGCTCACAGAGGCAGACATCCAGGACGAGTGGGACTACGCTCTCAAGCGTCTGATCAAGGGTCTCTCGTCCTCCAGAGCGTCTGCCAGACTCGGATTCTCCACCTGTTTGACAGAGATCGTCAATGTCAGACTCTCCAAGGGTGCACTCACCGTCGAGCAGCTCATCTCGCTCATCAACGAACACAACAAGGTCGCCAGCTCGATGAATGGAAGAGAGGAACGTGCCGTCTTGTTTGGAAGACTGTTTGGACTCCAGTGTCTCTCAAACTTGAACTCAGGTATCTTCAACTCTGACACAATCGATTCCACCTCCTTTAAGCTCTTTATTGACAACCTGATCGAGCTCAGTTGCACCAAGTCCTGGATCAGAGAACCAGCACTCTTCACCGTCTTCACCCTCCTCAGATCTGTCTACCCAAAGCTCTCGGACGATCTCATCGTGTACGTTTTCACCAAGCTCGACGAGAACAAGTTGCTGCTGTCCACTGAAGGTCTTGCGATCTTCCTCGCAGTGCCACAGCAGTTCAGAGCCACCAAGCTCGCCTCGATTGAGTTCACCAGCTCGACATGGAAGAACGCAGACCCATTGGACAAGGCAAACCTTGCCCTTTTGACCAAGGTCTTGAAGGACGTCTCTACCGGTGATGATGGTGCTGATGAATCCGAGGAGGATGGAAAGAAGAAGAAGGCCTCGAAGCAGAAGGGTTCCTGGTCTCCACGTCTCCACTTTGTCTGGCAGTTGATTGTTGCTGAGTTGACATCTGCCACCAACGACACTGATGCAATCGATGAACAGGTTGAGAACTCCAAGAAAAGAAAGAAATCCAGTGAGAAGAAGTCCAAGAAGTCCAAGTCATCCTCCTCCAAGGCGATTGTTGAGTCTTCTACCATCCAGATCCCAGAGTTCTGGAAGTCAATCATTGATGAGAACTTCTTCAGCGAGAAAGCCTCTCATGAGAGAAAGTACTGGGGTTTCGAGATCTTTGCCCTATTCTTCCAGTCCACCCAGCCTGACTCCGTATCTGTCCTGTTCACCCACAACTTCATGAGAACACTCATCAACCAAACCTCTGACTCTTCCCGCATGCTCAACAAGATTGCAAAGAAGACACTGATCACAATCACAGACGTCTGTAAGCTCCACCCACTCAAGACCGTCCCAGTCCTTTCCAACCTTTTGACAGGCGCATACGGCTCTCTCCAATTTGACAGGCTCACAAAGTCCAAGACCACCGAGATCCTCCTCACCACAGACGCACCAAACTCCTCTCTTGCCGCACTGTTCGTTTCTGTCCTCAACAAGACCGAGACCGATGAGTCCACACAGGTGAAGAACCATAAATGGGCCATTGACCAACTGCTCCATCTCGTGCGTGCGAAGAAGGGCTCATTGGAGAACTCGAGCGACTTGGAATGGGTCGACCAGATCATGAAGGCATTGGTCGAGAAGGCATACATCCAGACCACTCCAAAGACTGAAGGTGACGGTGATGAGGATATGGAGAAGGAAGATCCGATTGTGGAGTTTGCTCAGGAGAGACTCAACTCGATCATGTCTGATGTTATCTCGATCAAGCGTACGGACAACCAGACGTGGTCGTACAAGACTCTCAACTCGCTGTTGTCGTTGATCAAGGGTGGTGCTAAGCCTATTTTCAACTTTGACGAAGAGCTCGAGGCGGTGAAGCACAAGTCGTTGAAGATCCTCAAGAAGATCAGAGCGAAGAGGGAGAGTCAGCATAGTGATACTTCCCGTTTGCTTGTGTTTGAGTTGTTGTTCTCCATGGTTGTGTTGCAGTTGTTCTCTGGAGACTCTGAGTCTGTGAACACTTTGCAGGAGCTGCAGGACTACTACTATGGCACGAAGAAGGATGATGACGAGGAACATGATGATGTGTTGGGAATTGTGGAGATCTTGTTGAACTTCTTGTCTCAGAAGAGTTCATTGCTGAAGAAGCTCAGTTTGATCATTTGGGAGAACTGGTGTGATCAGGTTAGTTCTGAAGGGTTGCAGTTGTTGTACGATGTCCTCGTGACCAAGGAGAACACCGAAGGTCAGAGAGCTTTGTTTGAAGGTGAGGAGGAGTATGTTGACGAGGATGAAGAAGAGAATGACCATGATCACAGTCACGGTGAAAGTGAGGAAGAGGAGGAAGAGGAAGAAGAAGATGACGACGAAGATGATGACGACGAGGAAGAAGAGGATGAGGATGAGGAAGATGACAAGATTGCCGAAGTTGAGAAGAAGACCAACGTTGCTCTTGCTGAAGCGCTCCGCATTCCACAAAACGAAGACCAGGACTCTGACTCCGAGGATGACTTCTCCGACGAGTCCATGGATGACGAACAGATGATGGCTATTGATGGACAGTTGGCCAAGATCTTCCAACAACGTCGTGAGGCATTGGACACAGTACAGACCGGAAACAAGCGTAAGCAGGAGAAGGTTGCTGCCAAGGAGACTATTGTGCTGTTCAAGCACCGTATTGTGGACTTGCTGGAAGTGTTTGTGAAGAAGTCTCCACAGAGTGTGTTGATTGTCGGTATGGTTGGTCCGTTGTTGACCGCTATGAACTTGACATTGGACAAGAGTCTTGGTGTCAAGATCCACAAGCTGTTGAAGAACAAGGTGTGTAAGTGCAAGGTGAGTGATGTCTCTGGGTTGAACAAGGAGGAGTTGTTGGTCCAGTTGAAGCAGATGCACAAGGATGTTCTTCGCACGTCAAACAGCAACGATTACAACTTGTCTGTTTCTCAGAGCTCGATCTTCTTGGCTAAGCAGTTGATTCAGATCGATGATGGTGCTGTGGAGGAGGTGATTGATCTCTACTCGGATTTGGTGAAGCAGTGGTTCAAGAAGAAGAACTCAAGATTGACAAGTTCAATGTTCTTCGACTTTATCAACTGGTTGAACTCCAAGAGAGGTTCCAACTAGGTGTACATAGAGAAAAGGATTCATGTGATGATTAAAGCTATGCCTGTATCTTTCTGGTAGCGTTCTTGTGTAATCTAAATATCGAGTCAATCGAAGGTTTACTTGGAGAAGTCACCCTTGTTAACCACAAGCGTATCAACAACAGAAATGGCAGCGTACAATCTGTTCTCAGCCTCTGGGAAGACAAGCGAGTTTGGCGAGTAGAACACCTCATCCGTGACCTCCTCCTTGTGACGAGGCAAGCAGTGCATGAACTTACAACCTGGAGCAGCAACATCAGTGTGGCTCTTTGAGATCTGGAAGCCGTGGAACTGCTTGAGCTTCTTTTCCGTCTCAGCCTCCTCACCCATGGAGACAAATGTGTCAGTGACAAGGATGTTAGCGTCCTTAGCAGCGGCAATGGCATCATGTGTGAGCTCAAAAGTGGCACCTGTCTCAGCGGACACCTTGTGGGCTTCATCGACAATAGCCTGGCTCATCTCGATGCCCTGTGGTGTGGCAATGGACACGTTGATTCCCTCCTTCAAGGAAGCAATGAACAAGTCATTGATGACGTTGTTGGCGTCTCCAATCCACGTAAGCTTGAGCCCCTTTCTGGACTCAGGGAAAGCCTCACGGATGGTCATGATGTCAGTGATGGCCTGGAGTGGATGGTATGTATCACACAAGGAGTTGATGATTGGCACATCGGAGTGTTTGCACAAGTTCTGGATCTCGTCATGGGAGTTCACACGTGCGAATATCGTGGAGACCATGGAGGAAATGACCTTGGTGGTGTCGTACAAGGACTCATTGACTCCGAGCTGGATGTCGTCCTTGCCCAAGAACATTGGCTGGGCACCAAAGAAAGAGGCAGCTCCCTCTGAGGAGATTCTGGTTCTAGTTGATCTCTTGGAGAAGACCAATGCGACTGTCTTTCCGAGAAGCTTGTCGTGCTGCTGTCTGATCTCTGCTGGATTGCTGCGCTTGACAATGTCTTTGAAGGCGATGGCCTTGGTGACGAGGGTGTCAAACTCCTGTGTGGAAAGGTCCGAGATGGACACAAGATGACGAATTGGAGATCTGGTGGAGGTACTGAAGAAACGTTGAGCAAGAACGGCTGGCATTGTCGGTGGTGGATGGATGTTGTAGAGAGAAGAGAGAGGAGAGGGAAAGTCTGAGAGCTTAAGTACTAAAGATGTCTCTATGACGCATCGAGATTGAGTCACCAACGGAAGCAAGAACGCAGAAAAAAACTTCACTGGTGTCTGGGTGTGTAGTTCAGGTGTAATAAGAGAGTCAATTGGTGTATTAAATGGTTTAACTGTCAGTATAAAGGCCCTCCATCAGCATCAAACACACCGATGAGCGTCCATTGTTGCCGTCTTATCAGTGCGCGGTGGTGTGTGGTGGTGGTGGACGCTTTGGACCCCTAAGTGCAAGTCAGAGAGAGCGGAGGTGAAAATGGCAGCTAAGTGCAAGTGAGAGAGAGATGGGGAGATCAGTAGTGTAGGCTTGGTGTGCGGGTGTTTGGTTCCATAGGTGGCTATTCAAAGGTTTACATCACTTTTATCCATACTTTACTGGTGTATCAGCGTCAATTCCGCCTTTAGACCGTGTTGAAAGTGTTTGAGGACGTCTGATATGCCTTCCCTGATGGTGATGTGTGTAAACACCCGGACACCTATTACCATCAACATCTTGTAAATTCACTTGCTTCTTTAGGTTGTGGCTTATCGATGAACTAAACATATCAATGTGATCAGATGCTTTAGAGGTTAGCTATAACTAGTTTTATTGGCCATTTCAATGACTAAAAGAGCAGTCATCTAGCGTTGATCATTCAAACTTGTAGTAAAGTTCACCATTTGCACACTTGAGAATGAGATTAATCTACTCAGAAATTATTTCAAAAGTTTTAACCACATGAAATTGTGATTGTCAAATAACCAGAAGAAAGATGAATCTATTGGTATAAATTAAACTGCTAGAATAGAACATTTAGCTATTTTAATGGACGAAAGTAGCACGAATTTAATCGCAAGTGGTGTCCGGGTGTTGCTTCAAGATCGCAGTACCAACAACGCGTACACTCAGCTTAACACAGTAACTTCCCTCAATCAACACCAATTTTACTCCAACTTAGACAACGAAATGAGCGACAACGAAGAGACAAGACGCAAAGAAGAAGAAGATGAGTACAACGAGGATGAAGACGAGGACTTTGATCCAACTGGTATGTCGCCCTGCCCTGTTTTTTTCCCCCCATCTCCGAGACACCTTGTACTAACCTCTACCAGCAGCAGAACAAGACGGTGACTTCAGTGAAGACCAGGACGATGACGATGATGAACCAGCCAAGAAGAAACAGAAGAAGGCAAAGTCCGACGACCAGGACTTTGATGCAGACACAGAGAAGGAGGTATCACGGGCGAACTACTCCAAGATCGAGTCGAGTGAAGGTGGACTCATCAAGACACGACACCAGCGTGCCGTTGAGGAACAAGCGCAGGGAAAGAGTTTCAAGAGTGTTTCTGGTGGAGATGTCAGTGTGAAGGTCACGGATGCTTGGGCGAAGCTGCAGGAGGAGACGAAGAAGAGGATGTCAATTGCCTTCAGTGCACAGATTGGTGGTACGGAACAAGGTGGGAGCACTTCCCTTGTGGCGTCGGAGAAGATCAAGATCAAGAGAAAGTACGAGTATGCTGGTGAGATGATTACTGAGGAGAGATGGGTGGACCGTGAGAGTGCTGAGGGAAAGGCATACTTGAACTCTGTCGGTGACAAGGAGGTTGTTGAGTCGAGTGTGGTGAAGGAGAGTGATAAGACGGATGAGGATGCAAAGGGAGTCAAGTCCGGGTTCAACGAGCGTGGTGAGAAGCTGAGAATTGTGAGGAAAAGAGCTCCGTTGCTGGAGGGTATCATCAATGGTTCCATCAAGCCAAAGTTCAACACATTGGAGAAGTCGAGGGTTGACTTTGCAACGCTGGTGGATAAGGAGGGTATCAACGATGAGCTGGTGCACAACAGTAAGGATGGTTACCTGGAGAGACAGGACTTCTTGAGCAGAGTGCAGTTCCACAGAGAGACGCAGGTTAAGGAGATACGGAGACAGGAGCTAGTGAATAAGCAGAAATGATCAAACAAAGAAATAGCTCTATTACCGGAATAAATAGTCTGTTCTATAGATGCGGCACACCAAGTGTTGTGAGTGTCATGTTCACGATGCTGAACATTCCTTCACCAAGGACGAGTCCACTGGAGAAGACAATCATAGCTGTTTTTGAGTCCTTGTGATCCACCTTCTTGAGCCACAAGTATGCAACGACTCCACCGACAAAACGTGCAATTGTGAAGGATGGAGTGTTGTAGATACCAATGCCAACTGCAACACCCGATGGAAGCCATACGAGTCTCGTGTCGTTCTTGTAGACGTTCTTCACCAGTGAAATGCATCCAAACACCAATGCAAAGGCAATTGAAACCTCAAAGGCATAAGGAGGAAGACCAGCACCAGTGACGAGTCTCGAGCAGTCAATCCAGATGACAGCAGTAGGGATACGGAACACTGCTGATGGGATCTCATACACCGCGTCATAAGCCCTGTACATCGCCGACGAGAGGACAATCGACCATGCTGTTCCAATAATCTGAGCAACGAACTGGGCGTATGGCGAAGCACCAATCAGATGTCCAGTCTTGAGATCCTGCACGAGGTCACCGGCTTGTTGGGCACCAGCCTCTGCAATGGCACCAGCAACGAGGTTAACGAGCACAGCACCTGGATAGTCTCGTGGGATGACAACGGCAAAGAGCAACTGCGACAGCTTTCCAATTCCACTGACTGGGTTGAGATCTGTTTCTCCAAGGGCTCTGACTCCCAAGACGGACAGAAGAAGTGCTAGAACAACAGCAATGAGAAGTGAGTACACTGGGACGATGGAGGCAAACAACCAGCGCATGGTGAAGATGCAGAGAATGGACGAGAGAGTGAGACCGATGACAACAGTCCTTAGCGAGACGAGATGCGAGGAATCAACATCCTCGTCCTCATATTCCTCATCTCCCTCCTCCTTCTCGCCACTGTTATAGTATCTCATGAAACTGCGCACAGTAACAACCACAAACGACACGATACTGTCACTGACCATGACGGCCAATGATACCCAGAGGATCCACCCTTGGGCACCAGTCTTCCAATCATCCACCGGGCCTTCAGCCCATTTCATCCACTTGGCCAATGGCGCCAGAATTCCCCATCCCAAGAAGGCACCAAAGAGCATGTATGACACGGTAGGAAGACCCATGATCATGCCTTGCCCGATGTACGCCGGCGATGGCTGGAGTGTCCAGAGGTAGTTCTTTGCCAGGGTTGTCCCAAGGAATGGAATGTTTCTGAGCTGAGGGATGAAGTATGTGATGAGTGTGTAGAGGGATGAGATTGAGAAGGTTCCGAGAAGAGAACGGACGTTGTCGTGGTACAACCGTTGGAATGCCACTGTTTGGGATTCAACAACGCTGATGTCTGGAAGCAAGGTGGTATGTTCATCACTGTCTTCACCACTATCACCAAGCAGCTGATCGTTGAACTCATGTGTCAACGGGGCCGAATTGGACTCACCCGGATGATGGACCTCTGTGCCATTCAGCACCGAGATCAACGTTGCTGTAGCTGAGCCAGAGGGGAACGGAAGCTTCTCTCTGACCACCACCTGTTTCCTCAGCGGGACGGCAAAGAAGATACCAAAGAATGCCAGTCCAGTTGCCCAGACCATGAGTTCCCAGACACTGAACCTCACGAGTTTCCCCGTGCCCGACTCATCCGCACGCAGGAACTTCTCCAAGGCCGGCACGACACCAACAAAGCCATAGGCTAATGGGCCTGTACCGACAGCGACAGCGACACTCTGGACAAATACGTTCTCGACATCTGTGAACTCATAGGACAAGTGTGATTGGAGCTGCTTGAACACTGCGAATGCGAGGAGTGCAGAAGGGAGGGACATCATCGAGACCCAGCCTGTTTGCAGGCCGAATTGGAAGTTGGAGATGAGCACGAGGGATCCGATAAAGAGGCCCGCGAGTGTGGACCGTAGGGTTATCTGGCGGATGTTTGGCTTCTCCTGCCATGAGAGCTCTTTCCAGTGTCGTTCTGTTGCCATTTTGAGGAGGTCTGGAGGTGCTGTGGAGGGAAGAGCCAGAGATTGATACCAGAGAAGAGCTAGCTGATAGGAGACAGAAGCAGGGAGCAAGAGAGCACTAGAGGCAGGGAGAAAAGAGCAGACTTTCGTGGACTCCTCAGCTGAAACGACGGCAGAACAACAAATGAATTGTAGAAACAAACAGCAAAATCGATGGGATCTTATCACTTTTGGAAGATTTACAGGTTGACTAATCGCACCGCAATAAAACGTTCCTCGGAGTCGCACGTCGGAGGCGCCGGATCTGTTTCCCGATTGGGCAGTGGTGCGGGCGGATCGGGCGCGGGTTCGATCCTTGGCAGTGGCTTATTATTCATCTGTTTACCCCACTACTCGCAAAAGTCACAATAGCTTAAAGATGACTATAACAAACTCACTGCTCCATCTCTCCAAACAGAATGTAGTACAGAATGTCACTCAGCGTCACAACACCCACAAGTCTGCCCTCCTCGTCCACCACAAACAGTCTGTGCAGCCTCGACTTTCTGATGTTGTCAAGGATAGTGGCCAGTCTGTCGTTGATGGTGCACGTGTACACACCTTCAAAGTCGTCCGATCTTCTCATCAATGCCTCACCGACACTCAGCGAGAGGTCGTTGTAGATTCCTCCCTTGATCAGCCCCAGCACATCAACAGCCTCGTAGACGTTAATCAGCTTCTTGTTCTCATCCACAATTGGAATGGAGGACACAGAACCATGTGAAAGCAGCTGAATCACGTCAATGACAGGTGTGTCCATTGTGGCAGTAGAGATCTCCTTGTTGGAACCAATACCGAGCTCCTTTAATGGCATCTGCAGGTCCTCAATCTCCTTACAATTGAGCGAGACAAACTTCAAGATACGGTACTGCGTCAAGACACTGACGACGATCTCTCTGTGTGTGTCTTCGTCCTCGTCAATCAGTGGTATTCTTCTGGAACGCGACTCAATCATCTTGACACACGCGTCGTAGAGTGGTTTGAAAGGATGGATCGACCCCGTGTCGATAGGGTCAACACCGATTGCTCTCTCAACATCCTTGAGCCCATTCAGCGTCAGTCGGTCAACAAACTCAAAGCGGTCAGGGTGCTGGAAGTAGTATTGTATCACATTGATGAAGTCACTCGAGTTCAGGAGTCCGGCAAACCTTGATGTCTGTGCGTCCCAGAGTGGTGCCGAGACGATGTTGTTTTGGAGGAGGATGTTGAGCGACTTCTTCACGAGCAAAGACGTGTCTAGAACGATCAAACGGTAGGAGACTGGCAGCACATCGTACGACGTCTTGGACTTGAGGAAGAGACGGATGGCCTGGACCGCCAGAGCCTGTGTTTGTCTGATCTGTTCGTGAGTCTTGCTGTTCTCGAGGTGGGTGCTCTCGAGGCGCTGTTCGATGGATGAAATGGCGGACATTTGGTGGTTGAGAGGGGGTAAATATAGAGCGGCTGTGGTGGTGGTATGAGACGGTACTTCAACTCACTGTGCCCTGTCAGTCCGGTGGTGTGTGCTCAGCTCTGAAGCGCTGTCCTTGAAGCGCCCAGTTGGCCTCAGTTGGCCACGCCGCGCCCTAATTCAGGAGACAGCGCGAGAGGGGAGAAAAACCCGAACACCACACCAAACAACTATAAAAGGCCGCCGCGCCCACCAATTTTTTCTCCCTCTGACGCCACCCGTTTCCCTTCTTTTCTCCCCAAATCTCTTTGCCTTTTGGCTAAGATCAAGTGTAGTATCTGTTCTTTTCAGTGTAACAACTGGAATGTCCTCACTGAGGACTTTTTGTTAGTTACCCTTATTTTTGGCTTCTGGCGGAGTGGGCCTCTTACTAAGCTTGCTTGGTGGGCCCCGTCGCACAGTGTCGCTGCCGTTGCACTGCAAGGCTTCTGACGCAATCCCCTTTTACGAGTTGCTGGTGAGTCCACCGGCTGGTTGTAACAGAGATTGTTGTTTGTAGAGTGTTCATGTTGTTGTGTGTTTGATAAGGGCTCATCTATGCCTCTTGTGCTATGAGAGACCGCCATTACGTAATATACGTCACGTGAAAGTCACCTGACTCATTACTGCCCCTACCATTATCCAATTAGGCCCAAAACGGAAATACGTAAACAAACCCTCACAAGGGCGCATCAGTTTCTTTTTGCGACAAGTGCTCGAGGCACAAAACTAACGTCACAGCCGGAATTTCACAACCTCAACTCATTTTCACTCTCCTCTTCATTCCCTCCAGCTCGTCTCTCTGTCTCTCGCTCTCCATCTTCCCTTCTTCACCCACCACCCGTCGCGTGACCCACCAAGCGACTACTCCCACACCTTTGTGTCCTGAAGACTGCTCCAACCGGGCTGGCCCTGCGTTCTCTATACAAGTGGCTACCGAAGATAGGCGGGTCCTACAACTACTCAACTCAACGCATTACCATCGAAACACACTCATTGCAACATGTCCTCCTCCACTCTATTGGACTCCCCAAAGTCTACCCAGAGGCGCATGACCCTCAGGTTCAACGGCTCTCCCACAAGACCCTCGCTCAAGGCACAAGGATCCACGCTCTCCTTGGCATCTCCTACGAAGTTAAATGTCGTCCACACGGACTGGGATCCAAAGGGTGCCGTCACCATTCCACCCCTCAAGAGAAACACATCCAACCTTGGGGCTCCAACCACTGACCGCTTCATTCCATCTCGTTACACCGTCTCCAACGGAAGAGTCTCAACAGAGGAGACACTGCCACCACCGAATGCATCACCATCACAGCATATTCGAGCCCAGTCCCAGATCATCTACAGAAGGTCAGTGGCAGACGCGTGTGGCATCGAAGTTGGACAGAGAGTCTTGCAGTATCAGCCACTCCCACCACAGAGCAAGTCCGTCGTCCAGATGAACCAGAACTCCAACTTCAACAAGATCAAGTCCACCATCGAGCCCATCCGTTCCAGAAAGCTCACATCGAACCCAGAGAGAGTCTTGGATGCACCAGGTTTGGTTGATGACTTCTATCTGAACCCTTTGAGTTGGTCTTGTGACAACTACTTGGCAATTGCCTTGGACAACGGGTGCTACGTCTGGAATGCTTCTACTGGTGACGTCCAGCTACTCACAGAATGTGACTACACCATTGCTTCTGTGAAGTGGAGTGAAGATGGGTCATACTTGTCCATTGGTAAGGAAGACGGCTCCATCGAGATCTGGGACATCGAGTCCAACTCCAAGCTCAGAACCATGAAGACACAGACTGGTGTCAGAATTGGTGCACAGTCCTGGTCCAATCACCTGGTCACAGCAGGAACAAAATCAGGAGAGATCATTGTCAACGACGTCAGAATCAAGAACCATGTCACCTCTGTTCTCAACCATCACGTCGGTGAAGTCTGCGGATTGGAGTACGCCTCTGATGGTCAACAGTTCGCCTCCGGTTCTAACGACAACACAGTCTGTATCTGGGACAGCAGAAGTTCAGCTCCAAGATTTACCAAGACTGCACACACAGCTGCTGTCAAGGCTCTTGCCTGGAGTCCAGACATCAACTCCCTCTTGGCCACAGGAGGTGGTTCATCTGACAAGCACATCCACTTCTGGAACACGACTACTGGTGCCCGTGTGAACAGTATTGACACTGGATCTCAGATCTCGTCATTGTTCTGGGGCTCTTCAGACTCGTTTGGCAAGGAGATCGTTGCCACTGGAGGCTACCCAAACAACTGCATCAGCGTCTACTCCTACGATCACAGAATCAAGGTTGCCGAGATTGAGAACGCCCATGACTCCAGAATCATCTCTGGCCAGTTATCCCCAGATGGATCCACTTTGGCTACTGTTGGAGGAGACGAGAACTTGAAGTTTTACAAGGTCTTCAACAAGAACAAGAAGAAGGACCAGTCAAGCTCCATCGCCAACGGAAAGCACATGTCCAAGATCATGACCATCAGATGAAACGACCACCACAACGACACTGACGACCTCTCATTTCTCTCATTTGTTCTGCCTTTTCATCATCCCACCTCATTGTTCAAAACTAATACCCACGTCTGCATGGAAAACTCGCTGTAGCACCTATTAAAGTAAACTTGTTGTCGCTCCTGCACGCGCGCACTATAAAAACATGAGGCCCCAAAGTTTACGCGTCTTCTTCCACCAACGCCACTCAAACCACCACCACCAACAAAAGACCACACAGAACACCTCAAACTCACACAGACGCGTCTGTGAGCATCCAACCCATCGCATCTTCGTTGTATTTCCCCCAACTGAACGCATCCCGCTCACTCCACGTGCCACCGATGTTTGGGAGAGTTGGGCGGCTAACCACGCTAGAGCCTAGGAACCTCAACGCGTGTGTCTGGCCTGCTTCTCCACTTCCTTAATGGTGAGCTACGGGTGACCAGATGATTCTGGAGGGTGTGTGTTCCCTGTTGCTGTTCTCATATCCGTTGGGCTGATCGAGTGTTGGTGTACTGAGAGATCGAGCGGGGCCTTGCGCGGAGGTCTCGTGAGGTTGATCGGATGACTGGCCTGTGATTGTCATGGATGAGGATGGTGATATGGGGGAAAGTGGAAGGGTGTTTCTATGTGGCAAAGTCGAAGTGAGCCTGTGAAGAGCCCTTGTTTTCCTAGACAGGGTTTGATGGATGGGCTCATAAGACTTGGTGGCAAAAAAGAAGATTGTGTGGGTTGGAGATCGATCATTTGGCCTCGTTGGAAAACAGAATGTCATACATTGACAGACAGGACCTGATACATCCGATCACAAACACTTCTTCTAAGCTGCCACAAGAACATCTGTGCCTTTTCTGTTTTCCAGCGGATGTGACGGGGACAGCTGAGGTTGTGTCAATTGATCATGGGATGTGAAGACCTGCTCCAGCCTTGGAAAGGGCAAATAATTCAACAGGGGTGCCCTACACTCTTAAAAATAAACGAGGATCATCTGAATTGCACTAATACATCAAAGAGTCCCCACAACATCCAGAGACTAGGTCAAACCGGTGGGGACTCGAGTCTTGAAGTTAAAAAAGAGAGCTGTAACGGTTGCGTAACTGTATTCCGACGCATATGTACCCCTGATCTCCCCTTGTTTTGGAACATAGGCGCGTATGGCGGGCAGAGACTTGAGTGGATGAATATGAAGGTTATTCAAAAGGAGTTAACGCACACACTATACACACAATCGATGATAGTGGGGGTGATACACATCAATTCGCAACGATGCCAGACTTCGATATCGACGGTACTGAGGAGGCTGGATCTCAAAAATAAGCCGACCCTACTGACCTCGATTTATGGCGAACATGCGCTCATATCCCATGCCACGCCTGGGTGTCCTATCTCAGACAGGCCTGAACTTTCTTTCATGAGATCTCGGGGCCCACACTGCCCCACGGAACCGCTCTCGCATCTACTTGGAATTTGGAGACCCTCACCAAGGATCGTGTGCTTGTTGAAGTTGAACCTCGTCACAAGTACACATGCGTGTTTCCCACCCCAACTACGAGCAACCGGAGAGTTCCAAACGAAAGAGATGAGATTCAGTCCCTTCGGCGATGATCCATTATTCTATGACGTAGTGTGTTCGTGTATGGCTGAACTGCAAGTATATCGCCATTGAAGGTTGAATGGCAGATTTATAGCCTAAGCAAAGGGGAAAGCAGTACTAAGAACTAGATATATGTGTGCAAGCAAGAGTGGAGAAACCAGTTCTATGACCAGACATATTGTCACACAAAATCTAACATTCATTGAACGATAATCCCATTCTCAGTTGCGTTTGTGTCGTGGTGTGTGGTCGGACTCGTGGTGTGCGGTCGCGGTCGCCGGTGTGATACCGCTGCCATCATGAAGATTGGTAATGGCAAATTTATAACCTAAGCAAAGGGGAAAGCAATACTAGCAACTAGATTTATATATGCAAGCAACTGTGAAGAAAGCAGATCAATGATCAAACATACTGTCACACAATTTCTACTATTCACTGGACGCCCATCCCATTCTCAGTCGTTTGTCGTCCCTCGCGGTGTGCGGGTCCTCGGTCGAGGTGTGTGGTCCTCAGTCGAGGTGTGTGGTAGGGGTCGCTGGTGTTCGGTATAGAATGTTGGTAAATTGCAATGACAGATTTACCACCGAAGCAAAGGGGCAAGCAATACTAAGAACTAAATTTATGTATGCAAGAAACACTGAAGAAAGCTGGTCAATGATCAAGCATACTGTCACACAATTTCTAATATTCACTGGACGCCCATCCTATTCTCAGTCGTTGGTCGTCGCTCGTGGTGTGCGGTCGTCGCTCGTGGTGTGCGGTCCTCGGTCGAGGTGTGTGGTCTGGGTCGCTGGTGTTTGGCATAGAAGGTATAAGGTAATAGCACATTACAACCGAAGTAAAGGGGAAAGCAATACTAACAACTAGATATATGTTTGCAATCAAGAGCGGAGAAACCAGTTCTATGACCAGACATACTGTCACACAATTTTTAACATTCATTGGACGTCTATCCCATTCTCAGTTGCGTTGGTGTGTGGTCGAGGTGTGTGGTGGTGTGTGGTGTGGTGTGTGGTCGGGCTCGCTGGTGTTCGGTCGCGGTCTTGTCCAGGTGTCCGCCCGCCTTGTTCTCATGCTGGGAAGAAAAAGCTGCAGCCGAAAACAAAGGAAGAGATACGAGGCGCATAAACAGTTCAACTCGTAACTTCTAACTTCTGACTTTCAACTTTTAAGTTTAGCGTCGAAAAACGGTCGAGAAAATCTACAGTATTGAAATTTGATTCACATAGAACGTCAGATTACATTTTTTTGTGGTAATCTTGTTTCATAAACACATAAGTCGAAAGGGGCATGGGGCGACCAGCTTAGAGACCAGTCCAGTGGAAGCCCTTCTTGACCTCGAACTTCTCAATGAGCTCAATGTCGTCGGAGGAGGCACCAATCTGGACGGAGTACTCACCCTCCTGAGCGTGCCACTTGTTCTCCCACTCATCGAAGTAAGAAACAGAGTCCTTCAAAGACAACACGAAGTCAACAGTCTTAGACTCACCAGCAGCCAACTCGACCTTACCGAAGTCCTTCAACTCCTTGACTGGTCTGATCACATCAGACTCGGTCTTGGCGATGTAAACCTGGACAACCTCCTTACCGGAAACAGCACCAGTGTTCTTGACGGCAACGGAGACGGAGATGGTACCAGCAGCCTCATCAGCAGCAACCTTCAGGTCAGAGAACTCGAAGGTAGTGTAGGACAAACCGTAACCGAATGGGAACAGCACCTGCTTCTGGAGCTTCTCGTAGTATCTGTAACCGATGAA
Organism: Petasospora veronae; assembly: GCA_030563065.1. NCBI lineage: Eukaryota > Fungi > Ascomycota > Saccharomycetes > Phaffomycetales > Wickerhamomycetaceae > Petasospora > Petasospora veronae. The sequence continues at coordinate 310,758 of JAKUBA010000003.1, read as the reverse complement.
GATGTCCTCACCGTACAAGACACGACCTCTCTCGGTCTTGAAGTTCAAGAAGGCAGGGTTGTCCTGGAACTTGACTGGGAAGGTCAAAGACAACTTACCAGATGGGTTGACATCACCGAACAAAACGTCAGCAATGGCGTTACCCAACTCGTTACCACCGAACCAAGCCTGGGCAACAGCCTTAGCATCCTTGATCCATGGGAACTCACATGGAGTACCAGACTGGTTGACAATGATGGCGTTAGGGTTGGCCTTGAGGACAGCTGCGACCAAGTCGTTTGTGCGCAATGGCAAAGAGAGGTCAGCTCTGTCAGCACCCTCAGTCTCCCACTCAGCGTTGGTACCAATGAAGACAACAGGCTTGTCGACAGACTTGGCAATCTCAGCAGCTCTTGCAATCTCCTCGTCAGCGTTCAAGACACGGGCAACACCGAAGGCGATACCACCACCACCAATGAAGTCAACACCCTCTCTCTCAGTGACGGTGTATGTAGCACCGGAACCAAACTCAACACGGACGTTGTACTCCTTGCCCTTCTCCAAGTGGATGATTCCCTTCTCCTCGATAGTACCGTTGGAGAAGAAAGACTTACCCTTTGTCTGCTTGGTCTTGTTGTCAACAACGAGCTTGTCGTCAACAAAGATCTGACCAGTACCAATGAGGGTCAACCCGAACTCGTAGTCAGCAGTCTCCTCTGGGATGAAGATACCCTCAAAGTCACCGTAGAAGGCCTCACCAGCCTTGATCTCTGGGTGGGAGTAGTCGAACAAGATGTGGAAGGATGAGGTGACGGATGGGAAGTCGTGGAACTTCTTTCTGTCAGCAACGCCTCTTGGCTCCTTGTAGAAGGCAAGAGTACAACCCTTCTCACCGGTGACAGGGTTCTTCAACTGCTGGGCAAGACCTGGAAGAGAAACGTGGGCGTAGGCACCAACGGTGTAAGCTGGGTCTGGGTACTTGGCTGAGACACCTTCAAATGGAGTGACGGTGTAGTATGGGTTGAGGGAAGCGGAACCACCACCAGAAGCGGCAGCGAACTTGGCGTTTGGACCAATGACGGCAACGGTCTCACCCTTCTTGATTGGGAGAACATTGTCATCGTTCTTGAGAAGGACGATGGAGTCAGCAGCAAGCTTTCTCAAAAAGGCAGAGGTCTCTGGGGTGTTGTTCTCAGTGCCCTCTGGACCGTTCTCTGGGATACCGGACTCCTTAGCGAACTTGACGAGCTTGAGGACACCACGGACTCTCTCGTCCAAGTGCTTAGAGTGCAACTCCTTGGAGATGATCTGCTGGCCCAAGTGCTCTGGGGTTCTGATCTTAGGTGGACCAGGCATCTCAATGTCAAGACCAGCCTCAATGGATTCCTTAGAGGTGTATGTACCGAACCAGTCGGACATGATAGTACCATCCCACTTCCACTCATCACGGAGGATGTCCTGGAGGAACTTCTTGGACTGGGAGACGTGCTCACCATTGACTCTGTTGTAACCTGTCATGAAGGCCTTTGGGTCGGAGTACTTGACAGCAAGTCTGAAAGGCTCGAGGTAGATCTCTCTGAGGGCTCTGTCAGTGACAATGGAGTCAGAGGAGTTACGCTCGTGCTCCAAGTCGTTGGCAACGTAGTGCTTCATGGTAGCAGCAACCTTCTCGGACTGGAGACCCTCAACGATCTTAGCAGAGGCAATACCAGCGAGCAATGGGTCCTCAGAGAAGGACTCGAAACCACGACCACCGTTTGGACCTCTCTGCATGTTGGCAGTTGGACCAAGGTCAACGTGGGCGGACTTGTGACGGGCCTCGACACCGGCAAGCTTACCGGCCTGGAGGAGGAGGTCCTTGTCGAAAGTAGCAGCGAGGGCGGTTCCGTTTGGCAAGACAGCACCTGGGACACCGTCGAAGAACTTGGTTCCACGGATACCGTTTGGACCATCAGAGAATCTCAATGAAGGGATGTCGAGACGTGGAACTGCGTATGTGTGCCAGAAGTCGATACCTGCGACGAGGTGGAGCTTCTCATCGAGAGTGAGCTGGGAGAGGACGTCATCCACGTTGAAATCGGACATTGTGGAGTTGTTGATATGAGTCGGCGGCTAAGAGGGCGGGCGAGTGCTGGGGAGGTTTGGCGGGGGAAGACGGCGGCTTTTATATCCCCGGACGACGATGTGGCGGGATCGGGCTTGGGCGGCTGTGGAGTGAGTCCCCAGTCCCCAGTCTCTGCCGGTGGAGTCTGGTGGCGGCGGAAGGGACTCATCTGACGCAACCCCACGGGGCACCTGGGCAGAGTCGGCTTGTTTTGGGGGGCAGAAGCTCGGTCTTCGCGGCCTTCTCGGTCTTAGTCGCTATGATTCTCGACGTATAAGAGCTTCCAGGTCATTGGGCACTGACAGTTCGGGATTCGGGTGCAATATAAAAGGGCTGGTTCCTGAACAGTCCCAGTCAGACAATCATACCTCAATTGACACGATACGCAGACGTCAAGACTCAATGGGCCATGGCTGAACCGTGCTGTCTGGGGTAGCATATGGCCCCGGCACCATGCAAAGATTTTCCGGATCAGTTCTTCCGAACAACTATGACGCACGAGACTCACGACTCATCGACATCAGCTGAGCAGCCCAGAGTTCCACCAGGCTCCCATCAGGTTACAAGTTACACATCCATCTGTCATTGGCTGTGACTCCTCCGTTCCCTGATGGTGGAGGTGATGCCGTCAGGGGCATAAGACTAGACCAGGCGCCAGCGCCCAATTGGGTCTAGAACCCCGCAAAAAATAGCCTATTCGGCGTTTCGCGCATGATGAACAGCCTAGCCCTACAGTGCTACACACCTCCCCATTTGTGGAGAGAATTACGAGTGATTGAGACCTCTGTGCGGCTCTAGAAAAGTTGGCTAAGATGAGGAAGTAGCAAGTACAGCAATGAGTTAAGAACTGCTTTCAACAGACCTCAATTGCGCAAACAACCGCTGCTGATTGGCTGAGATTCATGGATTCCAGCGAGATCTATAGCGGTGCGCCCCGCAGTATTTTTCCGGCGGCGAGTCAACTCGACCCCAGACTTTCCATCAACCCTAGTAGTTTCTCGCTCGAGTCCGAGAGCCCTTGGCCGTCAATTGACATACACAAATGCACCCCTTCGTAGTGAAATATCTAGCTGGTCCATTGATCTACCTATAACCACAACTACCCTGAAGATCTAGCAATCTGGGCCTGCGGTAAATAGCCTATAGATCATAATACTAGGCTTTCGGTATCGGATGGTCTCAGCTGCCGCGCCCGAGCATACCGGACAATTGATGGCCCGCAGGCGCTTAGCATGCCGCTGTAGCCTGTTGAGGCTTGAATATTGAGGCTTGAGCCCTCTCAGCCTCGACTCCCCACTCCCCACTTCCCAATAGGGACTGTACTTGCAAAACATGGAAGCATCCCCCTCCTGACAACCAATTGACTCCGTAGTCGTAACTCGTTTGATGTGAGCTTTGGTTTATCCCAGGCTAGCTTAAGTCTATCCATTTGAGTGTGATTGCGCTCGAGATACTCCTGAGATCGGATCTCTTAGATCTGTTTTGGGGAGTGATCCTTTGACACAAAGTCTACGTCCCTGTGAAGTCATCAATAAACGTATATTCATCAATAAACGTATATCTGATCTAGTACTCACAATTACAATCCAGACCAGAAGAAGCCATTCTTGACCTCGAACTTCTCGATGAGCTCAATGTCATCCGAAGAAGGACCAACCTGGACAGAGTACTCACCTGCCTGGGCATTCCACTTGTTCTCCCACTCATCAAAGTATGAGACAGAGTCCTTCAAGGACAACACAAGGTCAACAGTCTTCTCCTCACCCGGTTTCAAGTCAACCTTGGCAAACTCTTTCAACTCCTTGACCGGTCTGATGATGTCGGACTCGGTCTTGGAGATGTACACCTGGACAACCTCCTTACCAGCAACAGCACCAGTGTTCTTGACGGTAACAGAAACAGAAATAGCATCAGACTCCTCATCAACCGAAACCTTCAAATCAGAGAATGCAAAAGTAGTGTAGGACAAACCATAACCGAATGGGAACATGACACGTCTCTGCAACTTCTCGTAGTATCTGTATCCAACAAAGATGTCCTCACCGTACAAGACTCTTCCCTTCTCTGTGTGGAAGTTCAAGAAAGCCGGATTGTCCTGGATTCTCTTTGGGAAGGTCAAGGATAACTTACCCGATGGGTTGACATCACCAAACAGCACATCAGCAATGGCATTTCCAAGCTCATTACCACCAAACCAAGCCTGAACCACAGCGTTTGCCTCCTTGATCCATGGGAACTCACATGGCGTACCAGACTGGTTAACCACAACAGTGTCTGGGTTGGCCTTGAGCACAGCACTGACGAGATCGTTGGTGTGCAATGGCAAGGAGATATCAACTCTGTCATACCCTTCAGACTCCCACTCACCATTTGTACCAACAACGAGAACGACCTTGTCCACAGACTTTGCAATTGCAACAGCCTTTGCAATCTCTTCAGCGGAATCAATGACAGGTGCACCACCAAACGACAACGCACCGTTTCCGACAAAGTCCATCGCACCTTCAACCGTATAAGTCTGACCAGAACCGAACTCAATCTTGACCTGATACTCGACTCCCTTCTCCAACGTGATCGTTCCCGTCTCCTCAATGGTTCCATTAGTGAAGAATGCCCGGCCTCTTGTCTGCTTGGTCTTGTTGTCCACGACAAGCTTCCCATCAACGAACAACTGTGCAGTACCGATAACGGTCAACCCGAACTCATACTCGCGTGTCTCCTCAGGGGTGAACGTGCCCGTGATGTCAACGTAGAACGCATCACCAGGGGTGAGATCCTTGTGGGTGTACTCGAACAGAATATTGTACGAGGTGACCATGTTGTCCACCTGGTCGAACTGGACACGGGATGGATCATCACCTGGTTTGTTGAAGAAGCTCCAAGTGCATCCAACGTCTCCAGAAGGAGTGCGGAGCTGGTTAGCAAGACCAGGAAGCGTGACGTGTGCGTATGCCCCGACGGTGTATGGTGGTGGTGTGGACAGCTTTGAGGAGATTCCCTCGTATGGAGTCACGGCGTAGTACGGAAGCAATGAGGCAGACCCACCACCTGAGATGGTGGCAAACTTTGCATTTGGACCAATAACGGCAACCGACTCGTCTTTCTTCAGTGGGAGGACATTGTTGTCGTTCTTGAGCAGGACGATGGACTCAGCAGCGAGTGATCTCAAGAAGGCAGAAGTCTCTGGAGTGTTGTTCGTTGCAACTTGTGGACCATTCTCTGGGATGCCGGACTCCAAACCGTACTTGACCAGCTTGAGGACACCACGGACTCTGTCATCGACATGATTGATGTGGAGTTCCTTGGAAAGGATCTGCTGAGCCAGGTGGTCGACAGTTCTCATACGCGGCGGACCAGGCATCTCAATGTCAAGCCCGTTGATGACTGCTTCCTTGGTGGTGTATGTACCGAACCAGTCGGACATGATGGTACCATCCCAACCCCACTCTTCACGAAGGATGTCCTGCAACAACTTCTTGGACTGGGAGGCATGCTCACCATTGACTCTGTTGTAGGAGGTCATGATTGCCTTTGGACCAGCATGTTTGACAGCGAGTCTGAATGGCTCGAGGTAGATTTCTCTGAGGGCTCTCTCTGTGATGATGGAGTTTGAGGAGTTTCGCTCGTGTTCCAGGTCGTTACCGACGTAATGCTTCATAGTAGCCGCGACACCATGGGACTGCAATCCTTGGATGACACCAGCAGAGGCAACTCCAGACAAGAATGGATCTTCGGAGAAGGACTCAAAACCACGGCCACCGTTGGGACCACGCTGGATGTTGGCAGTAGGACCGAGAGCGACATGGACGGATCTGTCACGGGCCTCTTGACCAGCGAGCTTTCCAGCACCGAGAAGGAGGTCTTTGTTCCACGTAGAGGCCATTGCTGTTCCATTGGGCAAGACGGCGCCTTTCAAGCCGTCGAAGAAGTGCACACCACGGATACCATTAGGACCATCAGAGAAGCGCAAGGAAGGGACGTTAAGACGGGGGATTGGGGCGGTGTGCCAGACATCGAAACCGGCAAGAAGACTGATCTTCTCCCCAGTTGTCAGTTCGTAAAGGATCTGTTCAATATCGAAAGAGGACATTGCAAGTGAATTTGGGTGTCGAAACTTGTGTTTAATCTGGAAATCAGGGGGAATATAGCGGATTACCCCGGCCCTTTTATACGTGGAGTGGACCGCATGTTCACGGGGTGCAAAGGAGTCGTTTTCATAGATCTCGGCTCGGAGCAGATCTCGGCCGGGCCCATACCCCGCACCTTTCGAATTAGGCCTAGAGCTAGAACTAAACACTGTAAACTCCCCCTTCTTACTCTCTTCTCCTCACGTCCATCAGAGACTCGAACATTCCTCCCAGCAGTAGTCGTGCGGGTGTGCGTGGTGCGAAGACAGAAGCGTGCCCTTACCATTTCGCGCGGCCGTATTTTTTGTCCGACTAGTCTTGGAGTCATGTTTCCCCTCGTTTTCCAGTCCATTTTGTGGCACGATATCCTGGCTTGGCGCAGACTAGAAGTCAGAAGTCAGATCCAGAGACTAGATTTCATTCCGCCCAGACTCCAGAGATTGATCGATGGTGGTTGGTGGGAGATGAACAACTTTGAAGCAACGCGGCCGGCTGATACAGGCCCGTTAGGGACCCCCAAATTAAGGATATCATGACATCTATAATGATAGTTTATAGAGCTTCATATTGTGTATTGTGCATTGTTTCAAGGTATCCACCCTTTGTAGCTGGTTGGGTTTGAGAGGTTCGTAGCACCAGGCCGAAGGCAGTACCACCGCGTATATCTACTTCCACGACATATCACCAGCCCAATATTTGGGGTCCATTGAAGAACTACTAGTGACTTCCTTGCTTTTGCTCAAGGCACATATTGGTAGGATTGAAGGGTCTCACGTCTCTAGTAGCTGGGCGATTAATATCGAGGATACTCAGAATCGCCGCTGTTACTCAATGAGAAGTTAAACGTGATTAACTCTTGAATACCGTACCAATATCCCATCAATGTCCCTCTGCATCTATCCACACATACCTTCCCTGAAGACTCAATAACCATGTGTGCCCATTCAAACAGCCTCGCAAATCAGTCAATGTCGAGATGCGCCAGCTGTGAACGATAACCATCCAGAACTTGGCCCTGAACCACTTGAGGAGGGAAAATGTCCTGCTTAAGATAGCGAGAGCCAGAAACAAAGCAAGTAGCTGGATTCTCTAGTATTGGATTTACCTACAATCGAAGCGCCATCCAGTTGGTGATCTCCACTTGTATTGAGTGCAGCCACGCAAGCGCAAAAGCTTTGAAGAAGGGGCAATGTGGTCAGCAATATATTCTTAAATAAGAGAAGAGAAATTGGCCTCCAAGAATGTACCAGCGGGTGGAGCTCAAAGCTTTCCAATCCAGAGTACGTGCTTCGAGGTGCTTCGAGGAAGCACTCATTCGATGCAACCTGCAATACATTGCTAGGGAAGTGAATATTATGCTGACAAGCATGGACGTTCGTCTACGTCGTTCGCTGCGCTACGGGGACGCCCTCGTTGGAGCTCGACACCGGCCTCGTAGCAGTTAGCTTGCCCTTGGGCCTTCACTACCCTGGTGCAGTTCATATCATGAATACTCGGACAATTAGCGATTTGATTTCTCCCCAGAGCTGCTTATATATCTTAATCTGCTGCGCCGGATTCAGGGGTCCATGTGCTTACGTCATGAGTACGTCGTACGCGCGTCGACGTATACATAATTCTAGGATTACGTGAAGCACGACGTCGATTCAATCTCAACATTTATGTATGTTATACAAAATCAAGCATTCTCAACATGTTCAACAGACTTACGCTTTTTGTTGGCGTACTCATTGTGAACGACAGCCTCGTCTTTGTCAATTTTGTCACCGAACACCTCTGCGACCTCTTCCAGGGAGCGACCGGATGTCTCAGGGTAGAAGAAATAGACGACAGTAACCTCAACAGCCAAGAAACAACAGAACACAATGTAGTACTTCCATTCAATAGCATCCATAGCAATTGGGTTGACGTAGGAGAAGCAGATGGCGACAGCACAACTCCAGAAAGTGAGAACGTTCAGACCTTTGGTTCTGTGGGAAAATGGCATAATCTCGGTGAGGTACAAGTATGGCAAACCATTGTTGCAGACATTGTAGAAGAAATAAAAGAAGAAGATCATGGCCAGAACTCCATTGGCAAGAGACTTGTCCTCAAAGTTTCTCTCCTGGTTTACTGCCGAGATAGCGGTCCATATAATGAAAGAAGTCAACATACCAATGGTACCAGTCAGGAACAAAGTTCTTCTTTTGAAGAAGCCAGCAGTAGTACCAATACAACAGGAGACAACAAAGTTGAAAACCATGAGACACAAGTTGATGAGCAATTGCTTGTCTGTCGAAGTGATACCAATGGAGATCAGCACCTTGGACAAGTAGTAAGAAACCAGACCGTTACCGGACAGTTGCATCATAGTAGCACTAAAGAAAATCAAGAAGGTTCTCTTTCTGAAATTCTTTCTGGTGAAGAGGTCACTGTATCTGGAGCTTTTACCAGCAAGTCTGTCAAGTTCCATTGCACTCTCAATCTCACTAATCTCAAAGTCAACAAGGGCAACAGCTCTTGGGTCTGTCGAGTTACCGGCGTGGTACTTGAGCAGAGTTTCTCTGGCTTTATCAACACGTCCTCTGTACACAAGGAAACGAGGAGACTCTGGACACCACCAAAGAAAGGCGACCTGAGTGAGTGGAATAATACCCTGCACGTAGGAAGGGATTCTCCAGCACCAATTGCTCTCAATGTTTCTCGTACCATAAGTGACCGCACCTGCAAGAGTTGCACCCAAGTACCAACAAATGTTGTATGAGAAGGTAGATACCTCTCTGTGGGATGGGTAAGCGATTTCAGAAATGAGGGCTGGTGAAGCAACAGAAGCAATGCCAGTACCAGCACCAACGATCAAACGGGAGACAAGAAAGAAGCCAAAGTTGGTAGAGAGACCTTGCAAGATGGCGCCAATGATAACAATGACCTCACCAAAGAGAATGGCCACACGTCTACCCCAACGATCGGAGATCAATGGTGCAAAGTAGAGCATGATCAAATTTCCGTAGACTGCAGCAGCAGAGACGGCACCAAGCCTGTTACCAGTTGGGCTTCCCAAGTAGTCTGACCAGTACGTGAGAGACTGAAAACCATTGAGGAGAGAGCCATCCAAACCACTATTGGTGGAAGAGAGAGTGACAATGAAGACGTTGAAAGCGAGGGACCGCAAGTGAGGAACCTTGAACCATGCGCGCTCTTCGTAGATGAAGTCGCTGACGTGTGGTGATGGGCCTTGTGAATCCAGTGGGTTATCCGCTTCAGAGGATACAGGCGCTTTCTCAAGGGACAATGAGCGTGCAGACATGATCAAAAGGAAGAGATAAGTTGAGCTGTTTGAGCATGGTAAAGTTGAAATACTAAGGGAGCACTGAGAAGTCTGGTTACCTTTATATTTGGACGGACATAGGCGAACCACCCTAGATCATGATGGCACGATGGGAAGCCCCGTAACAATTCCAATATTGTTGAAGTATACTGCATATCCCCGCTTGAAGCAGCCATGAAGAGCTGAGAGGGGGAAATATCTTCGTTGGGACTAGAAAATTGTGATCAAGAGGGGTGAATAGTCATGATATTGCGGTGTTTTTTTGTGGTCAGTTTTTATTGTCGGCCGTGCCAGGCCGATGATCGACAGTGCAGATGGTACTTCCAGGGCACAAGCCTCCAATGTCTAAGCCCCATGATCCCCAATTCTAACAACTTGAAAATTGAAATGTGGAGTTTGGTTATAAATTCTTACTGTAAATGAGTCATATGTGACATGAAGTCTAGTCATATCTTTGGTCATGCGACCCCCATAGTTTTCCAAGGTTCCGGACATGATAGATCCGAAGTTATAGCTAGCTGTTGAAATACATATCCTTTCACTACAGTACTATAGTATATATTCGCCCGCTGGTGCCCTGGTGACGTGATCACTTCGCTGGTTGGCCCAAGATCTGCATGGAGGAGGAGGAGGTAGCATTGGAGACCGGTGGGGAAGGCATGAGCTAGTCTCATGAGTCCATCGGATTCCCCACCCTAGCTTGAAAGTTCTTTCCCATACACCTTCTGATGCTCATTAATCCCCTCCTCTCTCTCAGAAGTTAATTGGTTTCAACGAGAGTCCCCGATCTGGATTCTTACCAGATGTGCTATCGTATCTCGTATCTACTCCTAGAGTTCATTTGTACTGTAATTTCCGAATTAGGGTTGGAAACAACATTGGTCGCGAAGATTAGCCAAATATTTCATGGTAACTGGTGTCCTTGCAAGTCCCCAAGTCCACAGCTGTTAAGATAGAGGGGATGCAGGGTCCCATATCGAGACCTCGCGGGTCCTCCCAGAGTTAACCCGACCTTCCCGGCCTTTGAATATGCGATAATCGCATAAATCTATTGCGCTGTTCCGGGTGACGTCACGTGAATATCAACGCTGGCCCTTACTCAACATACTACGACCCAGATACCTTAACTATGGGTGATGATGGTGACGCCTTAACTAATGGTAATGTCACATGATGATAAATTCGTGCTGGCAAAATCGTGCTTATGTCAGCAGAATTAGCGAGCGAAAAAGTGCTATTCGGGTGTTTTCGCATCTGGCCTTCTGGGGCACAAGCCCAAAGTGCCCAAAAGGCCATACGCTAGCCATCCGCGTACCCTTGCTTGGAACACCTGCCTCAGCATCATTGGTCAGCAACCGGTACATCTTCAGGGGAAACATGACGTTGCTGAAGAATAGTCCTCTTTGTCACTCGACTCTTGTAGTGTATGCGCTTGCAAAATGTGTGGGTGTTCAAACTCTTAGGTTATAGCTGCTGGTTGTTGACACTTTTGGAGCAAACGGCTTGTTGTTTCCTGCAGTATGAATGAGGTACCAAGGTAAAGTGCAGCGTGACACCAGGGTGAAATAACCTTAGAGATAGAGTGACAAGAACCTTCGTCGAATATGCCCGTGATCAAGCAGGTAATCGTTCATCGATATGCAGTGTGACTCGGGGTCTGTGGGACAAAGGTAAGGTAGGCGTTCCAGGCAAGGGTACGTGAAATCGTGGATGTCCCAGTTGGCCAGGTCGCAGTCGAGTTCGTTGAGCAATTGATGTGTACGAAATCAACAATTGAAAGTTATACGTCGTACTGTTATAAACGGCGGGAATTCCTAGTGTTGTGTGGGGAACGTCGATCCATGATTAGATAATTTCGCTCATGCCGGATGCGCCGCGGAGTAATTATCGCTGGATTGATCACCCGAGATCAGACGAACGTTATAATCCACCTGTTTAACCATGCCAATCCATTAATTGTTGAAGTAATTCATTATTCATAAGTCGTGCCTCTCAACTACTCCAAAAGGCTTCACTACATGACCTTCGAAGTGTGTATTCTGTAAAGATAGCTAGTCATGGACGACAGATTCCGCGCCCGTTTCCTGAAGTTCCGGGGAAAATGAGGTCACACACACGTGCTATTTACCTCGGAAGTCAGATGTGGTGTCGGCTGAGTGAATGGAAAGTTACATTCTGAGGCACATCGCTCATAACCCTACAGCGGGGCACATAACCACTGGCATAACTGTCGCCACGCAGCCCTTCCTGTTCAACCATAACCATCAAGGCGCGTCGCGAGCTATAAGACCATAACCATCACGGCGCGTCGCGAGCTATAAGCCAAGCCAGAGTAGACGGCTCACGGCTCACGGCTCACACCTGGGGGAGGGAGGGGCATCACACATAGCGCTGCACATGTCAACGCTAACATCACAACTGCCTTCCACCTTCCGCAACGTTCACTTCATGTCAAGCCGTTAAAGTCTACTGGGGTACAGATCACTAGTGAAGTCACTCTTCAAGCTGTTTTGTTTCTCAACCTGCTACTGTTTCGGTTCTTCACCCCAGTCACTGCATCGAAGAGTCGTTCAACTTGATGGCACCAAGCAAGGATACCAGACAAGCAAGTCTAGAGCACTACATGTCCGAGTATGAGCTCTCCTTGTCGAGAGAGTTTGATGCTTCACAATTGTCTTTGGAGACGGAGAAGGAGTTTGATGCTTCACAGTTGTCTTTGAAGACGGAGGGATACCTCCCAAGCGTTTTGAAGGTGCACTCTGACAGAATCTACCACGAGGCAATCTACCAGAAGATGGAGATATGACAAGGAGAGGACAGCAAATTGGTTGTTTCCAATGAGTCAAACTTCAGAAATCCACCATCTGTTGGATTGATATTGGTGGACTGACTGGAGCAAAGCGCCCGATCCTGCTCGAGACTTTGGAATGGCCGACGAAGTATGCTCCAATCTTCAAGGCTGCCGCACTTTGTCTGAGATCTGGTATTTTGTCATATGGATACACAGGTACGTTGGTTCTTTGGAGCAGTCCGTGAGAGACCTTTTTGAGACAGCTCAGGCAGCGTATCTTGTTCTTCGATGAGTTACCGAGAGAGCATGACTCCACTGATATCAGTGACAGAGTTGTGAACCAGATGTTGACTCAGATGGATTGTTCCAACCACCAACGAGGTTTCCAGTTGACCAAAGGTATCCCGATCACACTCTCCAGAGAGTCCCGTCAGTCGTTCTCTGTGCTCTATCAGTCTACTATCAGATCACCATCCGCTTGACCACATACAATTTCTTGGCCAGTCTCTACGTTGCTCTGACTCTCGTTGGCTTGGGCTCTGACTCTCGTTGGCTTGGGCCACTGCTGGCTACTGCTTAGACTCACTGCTCACTGTGGCTCCCATTGTTGTCGACCTTCCATCACTCCATGGTGTACAAGCACGATTCTGCTGGTGTTCAATTTACGTGCACACATCGTACTATAATTGATGTTTTATATCACATATCTAATGAATGACTCTTCCTCCACGGGCACTAAGCGGCACTTGGCTCCCTTTGCTCCTCGTCCGAAAGTAATCACCTGCTCCTTTCAAGCGCTTCACAGTCGTGGTCTCGTAGTTTGTTGCCTTCTTCCTCTTGCTCTGGGAGTTCTTCTTGGCGCTTGCTGTCTCCAAACACCTTTTGTTATCTTTGTGCTTGTCCATCAAGCGATCGACTGAGTGTATCCTGACGCTGGCACACATCTGTTTGGTGAGCTTCAAGTCTCTGATAGCAGCCGGATGAACCCAAACGAACTTGTTCAGTCTCAGATCTTCAACTTCTTCCTCACTAAGAGTGAAGTACTCTTTGTTCTTCGTTGCACTCACAATGTCCAAGACTCCTGGGGATCCTGCTGCACGAAATGAGTTTCTCGGTATGTCTCTCGAGGGATTCAGGAAGTTCATGACTGACACAATGTGCGGACAGTCAGTGATGCCTTGAGACTCCGTTCCACACATTGAACAAGATCTGGTGTCACCAATTATACTCACTTCTGCTTCCTTTTCGGTCAGCTCCTTGTGGAACTGCCTGCGATAGCTCACATATGAGAACGAGCGCCTCAAAGTTCTCGAGTAGATGGTGTACAGCATCGTCTCAAGTCCCTTGAGTCCTTCGATTTGCTTGTGTTTCTCTGCGCTGGGAGTGACAGTGAAGGATGTTGGTGATGAAGTGCCTGTCGACGATGGTTTCACTTGAAATAGATCAGCAATGTAAAGTACTGTTGTCAATGTCATCCTTGCGAATTTGGTTGTTCCTCCTGAACTGAACTCGTGTAAAAGACGTTCTTGGGATGCCTGTTGGTTCAAGTCCAAGTTGAAAATTGTTGTGATCTTGGATGTTTCTCTGAATGGCTTGATCTTGTTGTTCTCCTGTTCAATTTGGTTACTGGTGAAAAGCAAGTCCATGAACCTGTTGTAGTTGGAGATGGGATCTGATGAATCATATCTGCTGAATTTGTGAGTGTGGTCTCTTATTGTCTTGTATGTGGTGTTCTTGTCAGTTGTGCCCTCTGGAAACATGGAAAGAAGCTCTTTGATTGTCTCATCATGTGTGCTCTTGTCTTTTGTGTGTGTTAATACATTGAACAGAATACCAGCTCGTCTCTTGTTGGCTGGACTGACACGTTTCAGTAGATTCTTCTTCAAATGTGTCCCACACGTCAGTAGAAAGACATTCGGCTGTTGACCGAAAATGATCCGAGCTGCTAAACACAACCCCTTCTGATTGTCAGAAGTGATGGAGAAGTGAGTAACAGCCCGGTTGCTTTCATCTGAAGACATGTCAAAGGCAGCTGTGTTGAGCCACTCACCGTTCATATACCAAAACAAAGAGAGAAAATTAAGCCATGTGGAAGCTGACTCTGTAGATGTCAATGAAAATGCCACTGGAAGGCTTGAGTTATCAGCCATTCTGGCATTGATGATGAGGAGGGTGCGGTAGCCGTTCTTGTACTGGACTTGCTGGACTTCTGGGACGAGCTCCAACTGTGAGTCAGTCTCGTTGTTGTTGCCCTGACCAACCGCACCCTCATCGAACACATTCGCGCCTGAGCCGCTTGAAGAATTTGGCGCGCTCTGGCTCTTGCCCTCAATTGACCCTTCACCTGCTCCTTCTCCATCTTCTTCATCATCTTCTTCACCTCTTGCTGTCGTTTCATGCTCTTTTTCAGAGTAAGTGTGGATGACCCCAAACTTCTTGTGAGATCCGCGGATCTTGGTGAAAGTTCCGTCAACAGCAAAAAGGTTCAATGAGTGTTTCTCCATGAGTTCTTTGGCCAAAGGGAGTTGCCAGTACACCATGTCAGACAGCGGAGTATCAGCTTCTGCAAACTCTGTGCAACGCTTTATCAGCTCGTTGCTGTTGGAGATATGTGTTGTTCTGAACGTCTCAGGGCTGGTCGTACTGCCCATCTTTACACCGGCAGAATCGGCGACACACACTGGGGTCTCTTCTCCACCTGGTCCAATCTCACTGGAACCCATGCACACCCGCATTGGTGTCTCGTCATCATCACAGTCTTCTTCACACACTCTCTGTGTGCCCTGCTGCACATTCTCTCCGTTCTTCTCATCAGAACCATCTCCGTTCTTCTCATCACAACCATCTCCGTTCTTCTCATCACAACCATCTCCGTTCTTCTCATCACAACCATCTCCGTTCTTCTCATCACAACCATCTCCGTTCTTCTCATCAGAACCATCTCCGTTCTTCTCATCTGCTTCTGCTGTTCCGTCAAAGTCCAACTCAGCGTTTTGCAACTTTGATGGGATAAATCGGCGAGTTGTGTGGGCTTTGTGCAAGAGGCCATTGAGTTCGTCAAGCTTCACGTTCCCACACTCTGTGGCAAGTACCACGCTTGTACCCTTCATTATCACCGTCGGGATGTTGAAAGAGTTGTGGGTCAGCACAAGGGCCGCAACATCAGCGTTGTCAAACCTTGAATGATACGGTGACAAGTCCTCCTTTTTGATGAGTCTCTGCACGGTGTTCCGCACTGTCTTCTTTGCTCCTGGGATGTTCAGTTGTATGGACACATCTGTGCCATCAATGGCTTCTCTGATTCTCTCGAGTGCTACATCGTTGGTTATGCCAAACAAATGCATAGCGAGTTCAGTAATTAGATCTGTGAGGAAGTCTTGTTCATGCTTCATGGCACGTTGTTGCTCATTGTAGAGTAGGTGTTTGATGATCTTCACCAATAAGCCCATCTGCCGAACAACTGTCTGTGTAAAGTTGTTGGTTGACTTTTCGATTAGTTGCAGTATTCTGAAGTCTTGGATACTCAACTTTTCATAGAGCGGCTTGAATATGTCCCTTCTTCTTTGGACCTCCTTTGCAACGGCCTTCTTCTTCTTCTCCTTATCACCAGGCCGACTCGTCTCAAACTGCTTGTTTAACAGTGAAGAGGCCAAAATCTTGAATTTTTTGACAACTCCCACTTCTGCACCGGCCTGGTCAACCTTACAATCAAAAGGGCAAGTGTGATTCTTGATGAGGTCTGTAACAGTAACAGTTCCTGTTGCTGAAGAATACTCCAACACACATATCACCTTGCTGCAATGGAAGCATTGGTGCTTTTTCGTGTGAGTGATAGTGCCTGTTACTCGGTTGTGTGTCGACTTTTTGGAGTGGGTCGTGTACAATATGCCTTGTGCAATGGTTACTGCGACAAACAGTAGCATCTCTGCCTTCTCCATGGACTCAAATTGAACACCACGTTGGAACATCAACATCTCTTTTGTGTAGCGGTGCTTGATGATATTGGCAACGAAGCCACTTAGACCACCACGCACTTGTTGTGGCGTTGTATCAATGTGTATCATCAGTGGATTGTCTGGTTCGGTTGTGTGCTGGTTGTCGTTTTGTGGTGGAGGATGAATGGTAGGTGGTAACACCATCTTCAGGGCATTAGGGTGAGAGTTTGTCATTGCGTGTTGTAGCTTCCTCATGTTCTGTGCGCGGCTTGATTCGAGTTTTTTCAAGTCTTCAATTTCGTTTCGTAGTGTATCAATTGTCTTCTTGTACTCCCAAGACTCTTCGGAGTGTGTCTTCTTCATGTCATCCATGATCCTCAAAAGTGTGTTACCAAAGGAGTTACCCAGTGGACTTGCCTCTGACATATGGGCTGCCCTGCGGACAGCATCGAAAAGGTTCATGGCCTCTTGTTTGGGGTCTGCTCCGGAAGCATCAGGAGAAGATTGTGCTATGACTGCACTTTGGATATCCCCCGTCAGTGACCCTTTGTTTACCTTTGCAATGACAAACGAGTCCTCAAGTAGCACTGCTGACTGCTCTCCGGAGACTCCATACGTGAAAACTTTTTCTCGCGGCTCTGACATGGTTTTGCGATCAATATGGATGAAGATGGTGGGTGGTGGGTGAATGATAACTTTAGAAGAGCACTGTCCTATGCGCGCGTCCATCTGTTCCAGATTCGCTTTCCAGATCGAGACATTGTGACGGAGGCGCTCATGTCAATGATGTGGCCCTAACCGCCCGCCGCAGGCGCCGAAATTTTGGGGTCATATTAATGTCTTTTCGAAGTCTCAAAATCGTACAATTCTTGATGTATTAAGACAGTATATGGTACTTGCAACTATCTATGACGTTAAGATGCTTCATTTCGAGCACTTTAATGATCGGATTTTGTATTTCATGGAAGCAAGCGAGATTTGAAGTGGAGAAGTTCAAAGTTCTTAAAGACTTTCCAAATTTGGCCTCCTCGATATATCATGTTCCCCAATTACAATCAGAGAGCTTGCCTTGCATAAAGGAGTATTTATCAAGTCTATTTAGCTAATTTGTTCACCCAGAATATGGAAACCGACTATTTATTTAACATGATTTAGAGAGCCATGGTGTACGGATGTGTGCTTAGAACTCTTGAGCTCTTTGACACCCTTAATGTACATGACTGATACTGTTTTATACCTATCAAAGCATATGGTCATATGTAGAATGGTATTGGGCTCCCAGTGAAACAGTTAGAGGCTGAAATGAAGTCTGACTGAGGTGTAAAGTGCTTAAAATAGCTTACATTCTGGGACCCTCTGCTCGATCATCGTTGGGTATCCTTAATTGCTGCTGTATCTACAACAAAAGACCCAATGATTACTCGCGCTTAACATCCCATTAACACATGTCTGGGCTACTTACTGACGCTTGAAATCCCTAGAATTTCCCTCTGGTGCTTCAGATAATTCGATAAAATAGCTTACATTCTGAGCTTTCACAGACACACCCGTACACCCCATACTAACTTCTTTTTTTTCTTTTTTAGGATGTAACTTTCCAAATACTCGTGTCGGCTACAGGCTTATCGAGATCAAGTACACATTGCTAATGTAGTTACAGCGCTAGCTTCATATATATAATCATGAACCAGTACCATTAGCGCGGCTCTAAGCAACTCGATCTCCATAGCAAGATCTATAATTCTCTAGCCCTCACGTGGCGCTTGCTTTACAGCTCCAGCGAGTGGCCCACCCACGAAGGTGTTGTTGTATAAATCATACTCATACTATATAGCCAATGTGAGAGTTACTGATTTTGATCGCATATCTGATGAGCAACACTCGTCAAAGCAACAAGATCAGGGTTACTAATGTCAGTCAAAGCACTTGTTCCTCGATGGCTCAACACGAACACATGAAGTTCAAGACAACTAGAGCATTTTGAAGTGGTTGAAGTAACAGGATCAAGATCATCTAGCTCACTGAGACTCTGAGTGAAAATGTTGCAGAATATAGCGCTAGTGCTGGAACAAAGTGGAGTCAACGACGCCGTCGAAGTGAATGACACAGTCAAAAGAAGCCCCTGAACCGTACGTACACATGACTAGATTCCGATCAGGCATGATTGCAGCATAATGTCTCGGTTCTTCAAAGAAAGTTGCATATAGATCCGAGATGGAAAGTGAAAGTTCAGATTATCAGGATTCAGTTGACAGTATGTAGGTGTGGCAGATCCTTATTTCACCCGATTTGATGGAAAGTGATACCCGCATGCATCTTTGATCAACAATTTCCCGCGAATCCGCTCGATTTCCACCCCTTGCAGCAGATCTGACACAACAATGAAGCAGCTGACACAATTTGCAAACCAATTTGGCTCTGAAACGCATTTGACACCTGTTTGGAGATGAGAGATAGTACGTGTATATATATTGTGATGTATGTCCCCGATCCCGTGTCCTTGTAGTCTATTTTGTCCGTATACCCCATCCGCAGCCATGACCGACCCAGCGCTATACACCGAGCTCACCGACGTTCTCCAGCGTCTGTCCACCACTGAACACAGATACTCCATGGTGCTCCAGGACCCGACTGGCCACATCAAGTTCCTGACGTCGAACGAACAGGACAACCCCCAGCTCCTGAACCTGTTACGCCAGAGTGTGGTCAACACACTACCACACACGCCCGAGTCGTCCTCGATCTCCATCTCCCCCACAGACACCACCAACGCCATCACACATAGTCACAACCTTGGACTCACCCTCCATCGGACCCTGGATACCCCCGTGTTCGTCCTGGATACACACACGGATCCACGGGGCACCGAGGGACACATCCGCGCGTGTCTGCGTGAACTCCAGCAATTACCATGCAAGGCCGTGGCGAAGGCGTGGATCAAGGTGATCGAGCCTAAGAAGCAGACGAGGCATCCATACAAGCTCGGAGACGGGTCGAAGCCATCGTGGTGGCCCGGGAGTGTGAGACACGTGGAGCCGGATCATTTGAATATGAAGGAGAGGATGACGCTGATGGTGGAGATGGTGCTCAATACGGGCCCTGCGGTGGAGGAGCTGTGGAGGGCAGGGAGGGGTGTGAGGGATTTGAGCGAGTATCAGCATGCGTTGTTGGATGAGATACTGTTCGTGGCGAGAGCGTGGAGGGGACAGGGACAGAAATGTGTGGTGAGTGATTGGGACTCGTGCTCGAAGGGACGCAAGGATACGATGAGGTTGTTCAAGCCTGTGCATCGAAGAGTGGTGTCCACGGAGTTGAGTCAGATCGATGAGGTGGTTGGCGATGATGTGGTTGGTGAAGATGTGTTTGTGAACCCCGTGGTGTCATTTCATGAAGACCTGCGAGGGATGAGCCTGGATATATAGTCACATCCAGCTCTTAACCCCACTGAAGTTGAACGGCTTCTCCTTTCTCATGTTGTAGTAGTTCCTCTCGCCCTCCTTACTGACCGTGCCCGAGCTGACCCACTGGAGTCTATGATACTTGCGGTCTCCCAACGATGCCACCTGCAACTCCTCCACAAAGTCGTAGTCGGGCGTATGTCTCACCAGCGTCACCAAACCGTCCATCTCCATCGTGAACCGGGCATGCAGCGCCATCTTGTACTCTGTGAGATTATCCCTTGCGAACCCAGGCACCACCACCGCGGGCTCGTCCGTCGTCGTGAGCTTGATCGCAGTGCCGTCCGTGTAGAAGCGGATGTAGCGGAAGTACGTGACGAGCTTGACGGCGTAGGAGGCCATCGTGCGTGCGCCTTCGGAGATGTATGTCACGCGGGAGATGTACACGCCGCTGAACTTGAGGAAGGGCCGGTCGTTGAGCATGTGGCGCCAGTGGAAGTCCCAGCTGCTGACCATGCGCTCCTGGTCGGTGGTGATGGAGTTGAGCTGGACGGCGGAGAAGGAGTAGACCTGGTGTGGGTACACTTGGCGGGCGATGGTGCGATAGATGCTGGAGGACATGCACAGGCGGGAGAGGCGGGAGCAGGTGGAGGAGAGGGCGACGTGGGAGTGTGGCGAGGTGAGGCAGAGGACGGTGATGATCTCGGTGAGGATGTCGTCGGTGAGGATGTCGAGGAGCAGGCAGGGCTCGAGCACCGGGGGTTCTCCGTTGTCTTCCACGGTGAGGGTGGAGAGCTGTTCGGCAAGCTGCTCCTGGTGCTCGGACTGGATCTTCTGGCGGTACAGCTTCTCGACGTCGTGGTGGATCTTGATGGCGGTGCGGTAGTGGATGATGGCGTCTCTCATGAGCCCGGTGGCCTCTGCTGCTGCGCCGAGCTGGTAGCGTTCGAGGGCCTTTGACTGGCGGGACTGCTCTTCTATTACGGTGTCCATTGGTGTTTGGGGTGGTGTTTGGGTGGTGGTTGGTGTAGGGGTTAGTACCAGGCTCTTAGCTCCATAGCTCCATGTTCTTAGTTCCATGTGTGGCGCGGCCGGGGAACCCCTTGAGTAAGCCGATAAGACACTACTGAACAATTAATACATAGACCGTGATATATAGCAACCGGGACCCTGTCCAACCCATAAACAATTATAACAAATAAGCAATAAACACCCAATAAACACCAAAAAGCACCCAAAAACCAAATAAATAGCGCCTCAGACCGAGACCCAACGCGTGTTCGTCCATCCCTTGACGGTGAACTGCGTGCTCTTGCCCAACACACCTCGTGGGGCGATCCTGTCCGTTCTCTCGTCCTCCAATGTGATCCAAGGCTTGACGTCTCTCTGCACATCCACCAAAGACCCCTCGTCGCGTGCCTCTCCACAGACATACTCCTCCGCACACACGGGCTCCTCCTCTCGTGGTGGCAGCACGACACAGTTCCACAGCCGTTGACGAACCAGGAGGGCAAACTCGCGCTCCGAGCCACGGTACTGCGCCGGGTTCGCGTAGTAGTTGTCCTCCTCGTCCTGGGAGATGGTCGGGAGCAGGCCGTTGATGCGCGCAGAGCACTCGTGTGAGTACAGGCGTAGGAACTGGGAGTTGATGCGTGGCTCTCTGTTGCGGCAGGGGGATGTGGTGGTGGTACTGGAGGAGTAGGAGGACGTGGAGGTTACTTTGAATGTGTCGAGTTCACGGTCCTGGAGTGGGTTGGTGGTGGAGTGGTGGTGGTGGTGGGGATGGAAGGGCAGCTTGTCGTCAGTGAGCCGGGGCTGGATGCCAAAGAGGAGTGTGTTCGTTGTGGTGGTGGCCGTAGAGGAGGCAGAGGCGAAGCTGCGGAGGGAGCGGGACAGCTGGGAGACGAAGGACGGTTTCTTGGTGATTGTTGGGGTGAGGATCGGTTCTGATGGGAGCGGGGCCACGAGCTCAAGGAGGGCCGAGTCGGTGAAGAAGTCGTTGTCGATGTCTGTGAGGTAGTCCATGAGCGGGGTGTTCAAGGGGTGTGAGTGTGTGCATGCTTCGAAGGAGTCCAGTGTGAGGAGCGACTCCAGCGAGGTCGAGGTAGAGGCACCGTCGTCGTCGGGGGAGACGCTGAGTGGCTTTGTATGGCTCAGACGCTTCTGGAGGAGCACTGATTGCAGGGAGGGCGTGGTGGAGAGCTTCTCCTGGGCGGGCTGCCGTGGGATGTTGATGGCGCAGGGGATGGGCGTGACGGTCATAGTGTGAGGGGTGTTAAGGGTTAGTGTAGAGTGTAGAGTGTAGTGTAAAGTGGAGGGTTTAAAGAGTCCATTTCCCTTTCTCTCAACGCCGGGGTTCTCCTGTTCCACGCCGCGCCCACCGCTCCCGCTCGCCTGTTCTGGAAGCCTGCGGTTCCGACGGTTGCGCGCCATTCCGACGGCCTGGACAGTGGAGTTAGTTGATAGTGCTACTGGTGCTACTACTGCTACTACTACTACTACTACTACTACTATTACTACTATTACTACTACCACCTATACACCAACCACCAACTACAACCATGAACCACCGGAACTCACGGAACTACCACCGAACCCCCACCGAACTCCCAGATGCCTTCCAACGGCTCCAACGCTGAGTGAGCTCTTTTGCCCCCATCTCCGCCACACCCGAACACCAACGGAATGTCACAGCTTGAGGTGTCGCGGGGGGCTTCCCAAACAGGCTCGAATTCCGTTTGCCGCTCCCCAGACACCCCTCCACAGCGCCAACTTTGAGCTCCACAGACCAAACTACGAGCACCCGTGGAGTTATGAGAGTTACACCATGTGACTTACTATCTCCGCTAAACACCAACCAAGCACCACCGTTGAGCCGTTATGCACCTGTGCGCCTCTCCTCCGCCATATCGCGCATCTCCACGGCTCAACGGTGCCATTGTTCCTGGCCCCTACTACTCAGTGGCCTCCTCCCTCAACAACCTCTCGCTGGAAGTACTCGTACGGGTTCATCGTCACAAATTCGTACCCAACAAGCACCGCCATCAGCACAGCATCGATCCACATGATCTTGATAAGCGTCAGTTGCTTATACGCCCACGTCAGCCCAACCATGACACACCCCATAGGCACCCTGAGCCCTATCCGCGCCCACTTGGGAACACGGTGCACCCCTGGAGGCGTAATGTCCTTATCACTCATCGCAAGCACCGTCAATGCCACAAGCGCAACAAGAATCCCACCGTGATAATACATCAGCAGCCCAAACTCCTCCTCCTCGAGGTAC
Organism: Petasospora veronae; assembly: GCA_030563065.1. Taxonomy (NCBI): domain Eukaryota; kingdom Fungi; phylum Ascomycota; class Saccharomycetes; order Phaffomycetales; family Wickerhamomycetaceae; genus Petasospora; species Petasospora veronae. The sequence continues at coordinate 287,831 of JAKUBA010000003.1, read as the reverse complement.
GCATGCTCGTACTCGCTCAGCTCGGCACCGGCATCACCCACGAGCAACAACGAACAAATGGCAAAGAAGTGAGCATACACAAACGTGATCGCAGTCGCTGCAGACCGTCTCAGAGCATGGACAGCCTTGAACGATCCATCCTTCTGCGCATACGTCCCCATGAACAAGAACGCAACAACAAGCACAGACAGCCCCTTGGCCAGATTCGTCACCCACCCTTGTCCCAATGGAGACCCAGCGACAATCGAGTACAAGAACTCACCGAGCGCAATGATGTAGAACGCATGGAACCGCTCCTCCTCGTGCTCAATGTTCAGCGCTGTCGAGTAGTCCAAATGGAACACATGCCGCTTGACCCACGGGTGCACACTCAGCACGAACAACGCCTGCTCCACGGCAAACATCACAGAGGCAAACACAGCTCTCCCCCAATTATGATCAATCAGCAGGATGAAGAACCAGCACGAGCTCGTCACAATACACACACTGCCGTAGAACCGCATCTGGAACCGATGCTCACTGACAAACACAGAGTAGAACAACAGCATCAGTGCCACGGACACCCTAGCCAGGAAGTAGCACACCACGCTCGTCAACAGTGAAACATGCTCGACATCCACAAACAAACAGTTGTTGTCATACACCACCAGCAGCATCAACTCCCACAGCACAAACAACCTCTGTAGCCAATCATCCGTGAAGTAATAGTTCATAAACTCCTTCAAATCCGCCCACACCGTCCACGCCGGGATGAACACCAACAAGTACTTCCCTAGACTAACCCCACTATGCTCTCTAACAGCACTGCCGGCAAGGTTCGCCGCAATGCCCACATACACCAAGTCCAAGAACAGCTCGACCCGCCCACTAGTCCGCTCGTGTCTCGTGCGATACAGCTTGCCGTTGTGGAAGTAGTTCAAGGCGTGTGGCCGAGTGAACCACGGGTTGTGGTGTGGCGGGTCGATGAACTCGACGGTGATGTCGCCGTACTTGGTCACGAACTCTTGCGTCTCCGTGTTGGGCTGGTGCCCGACGGTGCTGGTGGCTTCGTGGAGTGAGGAGGAGGCGCGGGGTGTGTCGGGTATGAGGTGCTGGTCTTCTGTGATGGGGTGTTTGGAGGGGGGCATCGTGGGGGTTGGAGGTGGTGCAATGGTTGGTGATGGGGATGGATTGCTGCGCTGGATAACGTTTGGAACAAGGGCCCTGTTTTTGAGGTTGCGGGGTTCGCACCAGGGCCCTAAGTTGTCAAGCACGTCAGGACTAATTGACGACTACTGGTGAAGTAAAAAGAATAAGCCAATCAGATAAAGAGATAAAGAGAACTAAAAAGTATAAACATAGGGGCCATTAATACCACAAAATCAGTGGGCTGTGAACCCGCCAGAGGCATAAATGGTCTGGCCGGTGATCCACTTGCCCTCAGTGACCAAGAATCTGACAATTGGGACAATATCCTCCAACTTGGTCAATCTGTTGTGCAGCCCCTGAGTCTTGAAGAAGGCCACCGACTCCTTGGTCTCCTGGCCATACAAGAACGGAGTGTCCATTGGGCCCGGGGCGACACACACGACATTGACACCACGCGAGTGCAACTCCTTCGAAGCAGTCTTGGAGAAGTACTCCACAGGCGCCTTCGCACCCTGATACAACCCATACGCATCACAGTACGCAGCCAACAACGAAGTCACGAGGAACACAATCGACCCATTGTCGTTGATGTGCTTGTAGCAGTACTTCAAGAACTGGAACGATGCCTTCGAGTTGATGTCAAACATCGCGTCGTACTCCTCAGTGGTCACCTCGCCAATGTTCTTCTTCAACACCTTTCCGGCATTGTTGATAGCGATGTCGACACCACCAAACTTCTTCGTGGTCTCCTCGAACAGCTTCTTCGCATCGGCCTCAACGGCTAGGTCGCCCTGGATGTAGAACGCATCGACGCCGTACTTGTCCTTCAACTCCTTGACGAGGGCAATGGCAGCGTCCGTCTCAGAGGTGGAGTGGAAGGAGACGACAATGTTGGCACCGAGACGGGCAAGCTCACGGGAGGTCTCTGCGCCGAGGTTCTTGGTGGCACCGGTCACGATTGCGGTCTTGCCCTTGAGAGAGATGTCGAGTGGAGCCATTGTAGTTGTTGTTGGAAGTGGAGAGTCAATTGGTATCAGAGATGATTGATGGGTTGTGAAGAGCGAGATCAATTGAGCAGAAGGAGAGAGAAACACATCCTTTTATATTCTTTGGAGCAGTGTGTGGCTTACCAGAGCAACCTCATCGGATGTAAGCCTTATTACCACCCGAATTTCACGCCTTCTGGAGCTTCAAAGGGGCTCTCTATCCCCGTATTTCGCCCATTCTGCAATAATAACACTCCAAGAGCCTCCAGAGCCCCATAAACCCCCTTATCACCACTTAAACCACCTCTTAAACCGCCCTGGACCCCCCAATTCGTCCCCTTTCACCAGAGAACAAAGAGATTGAAAGGGGCCCCTCGTGCCCGTGTGGAAATGGCAGTGCGTCTGCGAAAATTACCGCTTTGGTGAAGGTTCGGCCGCAAGCTCCGTGGCGGGAAGAAAGGTGACAGGACCCTGGTTGGTGTTGGGGTTTTGTGGTGGTTTTGGTGTGTGTGGGAAGCGTGTGAGTGTATGGAGGTGTGTGTGTGTGTTTGTAGGTGTTTATAGGTGTTGTGTGAAGAGATATGGCGGGGTTTGTAGTTCTCACCATAGTTAAGCTGGTTGCGAGCCCCGGCCATTTTGCTCCAGAAGGACACAGCCACTTTTGTGCCACTTTATCTTCTCGCCACTGACTTCAACTCCAGCTTCAACTTCAACTTCAACTCCAGCAACTTCAGCAACTTCTACTTCAACAACGGTCTACTCCGACTCATACACACAGACAACAACTTCAACACCCTCAAACCTCAAATAACCCCCAAACAAACCCCAAACCCCCACAATGTCCTACGCACCGCTGAGCAATCCACCCGCTTACTCCGACAACACCCAGGACCCCCTCCCCGAACGCGAGATCCCAGACGACTTCAAGTACGACACAGTGGTCTCCGGATGCGAGTTCTCCATCAGACAGCAGTTTGTCCGCAAGGTGTACTCCCTCCTCTTTGCCCAGTTGGCCCTCACCACAGCCATGGGCGCCCTCCTCTGCATCAACGACAGCGTCCAGGAGTGGTGTCTTGAGAACACATGGTTGCTCTGGGTATCGGTGGCAGGCACGTTTGGATTCATGATTGCCGCATTCATCCAGTCGAGAAAGTACCCGGTCAACTTGATCCTCTTGACGGGGTTCACCTTGTGTGAGGGCTACATGGTTGGTGTCTCTACAAGTCTTGTTGACAGCGACATTGTCTTGGAGGCCTTTGGTATCACGCTCATCATCTTCATCGGATTGACCCTGTTCGCCTTCCAGACCAAGTACGACTTCACCTCCTGGGTCGGTGTCCTCAACGGCGCCTTGTGGGCTATGATTGCCGTTGGCTTCATGTGGTTCTTCTTCACACCTTCCTCCACCTCTGAGCTCGTCTACAGCTCCATCGGAGCCATTGTCTTCTCTGGATACATCTTGGTCGACACACAGCTCATCATGAGAAAGTTCAACGTCGAGGATGAGGTCCCAGCAGCCATCACGTTGTACTTGGACGTGATCAACTTGTTCCTCAACATTCTCAGAATCCTCGCCAGCCAGAGAGACGACTAAACAAGCTCTTGATCTGCTTCTTTTTTGGTTCATCTTCTTTCTTACTCTTCACACAACATCTTCAGATTGCAGTCTTTATTAATGAAACGGCGGGTTTTACTTCTCTTGAAGCACGTGTAGCAGCAGCGTAGATAAGACCCTTGTGGTTGCAAGGCCGCGCGAAATGTTGAGCAAGCCTGACAAGGGACACACTCCCTCCTTCTACACCACAAACCTTCCGTGATCACCGGACCACCGAGACATGAACCATCCGAGCACACTCAGCAACTCGCTGGTGTACACCACACTGGCAGTCAACTCCAGCCTCCTCTTTGTCAGCGAGAAGGACGACCTCATTGCGCAACATGGCCTCCAGGACGTGCCTGAAGCCGTCTCATCGCAACTGACCACCATCAACGCCTCCAAACCCCAAACGGGATCACTCCCTCTGCCCGTCCACAACACACAGCTGTCCCTAGCACTCTACTATGTCAAATACATCCTCCCGTCCAACGACATCGTCATCATCATCACCGTCTACTCAACAGACATACCGCGCGTCCTGCCCATCAACGTCGTCGAGACACTGTTGAGGGAATACATCGAGCATCGAGCACACAGTTCATCCGATATCGACTTCAAGCCCCAGTTTCACCAGATCATTAAGAAGCAGGAGCTGGAGCTGGCCAGGTCGGCGATCGAGGTGGCGAAGGGGGAGCTGGGACAGGTGAAGGCCGTGATGAATGATAATATCGGACAGGTGCTGGAGCGCAATGAGAGGATCAATCTGTTGGTGAATAAGACGGACAGGATCACGACATTGTCAAACAGCTTCAGGGCCAATGCGGTCAAGGTGAAGAGACGGATGTGGTGGCAGAATGTCAAGTTCTGGGTGCTGGTTGTGGTGATCACGCTGGCACTGGTGTTTATTGTATGGGAGATCTTGTTTGGTTAGCCTGCTGATTGTTGCTTACTGATGGTGTTGCATTGTCATTCTTTTAATGGTGTCCACAGGACCTACTTTAATGCTCTAGAGATTCGTTCGTTACAGTCATACTTTACCTAAGCTAGTCCTCACCTTCGCTCACAGTATCCTCTCTGGACCCGGTCTTTGTCTTTTTCGTCTGTGGCTCATCCTTATCACCTTCAGCAGTGGCAAAGCTGTCCTCATCCACGGTCTCGTTTCCCTCCTTTGCCTCGTCCTCCTCAGCAACAGCCTCAGCCGTCTCTGCGCCCACATCGGCAGCACCAGCACCAGCAGTATCAGCCTTCTCCTTGTCCTCTTTTCTCTTCTGCTTCAACGCGTCCTTATGGGCCTGATACTCATCCAGCTCCTCCCTTACAGCAGGGATGAAGGACGAGAACTCTGCAGCCTCGAGCGCCGTGATGATGTCCTGTGGGCCCACGGTTCGTCTATCAAACTTCTTTGCGTTCTGGCGCGCGTGCACGAGGAGGTAGCTGACAAACACCGTTGCACTTCTCTGCAGAGCAATGGAGGAGTCCTTCGATATCAGACCGCCATCGGACAGGATCGCCTTTGCGAGCTTGTTCACGGTGGCTTTTGGGAAGAGCACGTCATCGATGGAGATCTGGTCTCTTTCCTTGGTGGACACGAACGGCGTGTCGATGTCTTTTCTCCAGCCCTTTGGTGGCATGATTGATCGGTAGTAAGATGAAGAGTTTGGAGAGCAAGAGTCCAGAGAGAGAACGCGATAGAAAGCATGGGCCTCAACGCGTCCTCTTTGGCGTCTGGAGAACTTCGCGAAACCCACTTCCGGTAATTTCCCGATTTGGACATTACCCCACCTTTTCCAGCCCCTTGTTCCAGGCCCCTTGTTCTGACCCTTGTTTACCTTTTAGCAAACTCTCCAGCCAAACCCCGATTTCTATAAAGCCTGAGCAATTCCCACACAATTGAAGAGCAGCTAAATGGCCCAGACACGGCGGCTAACTCAACAATGCTCGCCACCATCGTCAAAGCCTTCTGGAGCGTGTTCGACTTCCTCAGCCCAGTCGGCTCCTTGAAGATCAAGCTCATCACGGCGGATGACAGCGTTGTGCTCAGGGGCATCAGCGCGGCAGAGCGTCAGGGCCTCCCACCAGCGCTTGTCAGAGGAGCGCTACAGATCGTCGTCAGAAGGAAGTCTGTGCCGTTGGATGCCGTCAACGTGGAGTTCATTGGCGAGTGCATGGACTCAGTCTACCGCAAGCACCTGAACCTGAGACTTCTCCTGCGCATCAAGAAGTTGATCATCAGCGAGACATTCCGCTACTCCACAGACAACGCCAGACTCATGAAGGGAACATACACCATCCCCTTCCAGTTCGAATTGGACCAGCGCTTGCCAGAGTCCCTTGACTGCCCCTTTGGAAGACGCCTGTATCGCATCCAGGTCAGTCTCAAGTCGAAGCAGAGGGTACACACGCTGATGGCGCTGAGAACGATCACCGTCCAGAGATGCCTGACCGACGACTCCAGCTACCACAACGATACCTTGCAGACGTCTGGGAAGTGGCATGGTATCTTGCCATACACCATTGGCTTGTCATCGAGGGTGTGCACACTTGGAGGAACCATTGGCGTCAACATGGAGGCATTCCCAGATCCAACTATCCACTATGCCGCTGTGGTGAAACACCTGAGAGTCTCTCTTCTACAGAAGACTCGGTGTCCTGAGATGGACGAGAACGGTCAGCCTACAGGTCAGTTCGTGACGTTCCCCGTTGAGAGAGTCTTGAAGTCTATGAGCTTTGACAAGGACACAGACCCATTCGAGCCATTCAAGTTGAGTTGGGACATCACACTTCCACCTGAGAGTACTACGTGCTTCAGTCCATATACCAGTAATCTTGACACCCATGAGAACGCATCTGCTGAGTCTGTGAAGGTGACACACGCTATTCTTGTGACGTTCAAGATGCACTCGTTGGTACAGTCAGAGTACGCCAGTGAGACCAACTCCGAGACAGACTTGAGTGACCCAGACACATCAAGATCAAGTGACCTGGACACCTCGAGATCCAACGACTCTGTGGAGTCCCAGCTGACCTCTACGACTACCTCATCTCAGGCTGCAGGCTCCGTTCTGAGCAAGTTCGACAAGCTTGAGGAGAAGGGCAGCGAGGTGACATTCAGGGCCCCAATATTTCTTGTGAGTGGGAACCCCTCACTCGAGACTCCGCCATTGTACCAACACTGTGAACCAATTGACCAGTGTGTTCCCAAGTCGTTTGCATGGCTCTGTTCCAATGGTGGCTTTGAGCCTGACCATCCACCACAGTACACGACATGATATCTCCCCAAACACCCTCCAGCTTTGCACGAGTTGCCTATTCGGGCTAATTCCACGCTAATGTACCCTCTTCCCCTTTGTAGCTCCTCGTTTCCACGGAGACCCTTCACAAAAGTTTCTAAAGGAGTTGATGGAGCGCGTCGCGGGAGAGGGACGCGTCCGGATTGGGACGAGACACGGTACGCGCACTGTTATGGTTTTTGGGAGGGGGCAGAGGTGAGAATGACTTTATAAGGAGCAGACGTGCCCTTCTGCTTTCACTCTTCCCAGCTCCATCAGAGACACAAGCAGCCACCAAAAGATGATCCACTCTACAACTCCGTCCCCTACAAAGTCCCCACGCAGAGTAGCCCTCAGCTCCAAGGACGCCAACATCCGCCACTCGAGCAACTCGCCCTCCAAGCTGTCAGGCTCCACGCCACAACTCTCCCCACAGCGCATCTCCAAGTCCTACTCCAGATCGGCGTCCATCTCACCTAAGAAGACATCTGCATCCGTGCTAGCGAGTGTGTTTGCCAAACCATCCCCACAACTCGCCTTCAAGATCTTTGAAGACGCCACAGACTACTCCACCGAACTGCGCCTCTCCTCCACACTTGCCATCACTGACGAGAATGACCACACTTCCAACCAGGAAAACCAGGCTCCTCTCAGCTCTCCACTCCAATCCAAGCCCATGAGCCGCCGTGCTTTGAAAGATCTCGATATTCATGAATTCCCAGGATACATCACATACCACTCACAAAACGCCTCCGCACTCACAACAGATCCAAGAAGAGGAGTATATCAGCTCGACTCACTATGGAGAGCTGATGGAAAAGTGGTTATTCCGAGCTTTGTAACACCACCAAGGGGAGACAGAGTCAGATACATCAGCTTCGAGGGCCAGGGCCAGGCTCATGGACTCAAGAGATCCAACTCAGTGTCGGACGTCAAGGAGAAGGTCGTGAAGAAGCTTGTGTTTGGAATCCACAAGGATCTGTGATCTAGTGTGATGTATATAGATTTTTTAATGGCTTTAATGATAGAGATCCAAATATGTAGGACGTTTGAGCTGTCCATATGAAGGTGACAAGCTCTACTCCTCTCACATTGTTTCACTGTTCCACTACTCTAATCTTGTCTGAGGATGTACATTACATGAAATCCACCAATTGCAACAACAGCGCTGTCACAGATCTTGTGTCTTCCATCTATCTGACAAGAGTCACGGCCATCAGCTATGGATATGATGGTTTATCAGTGCTGAAATTTACGCGTTAGTTGCACTATAAAAACGCTTCAGGCGTAAATATCAGCACTAACAAAACCACCAGCGAATCGCTTTGATGTTTCAGCGTACCATCATATCCTCACTCAGCATTCATTATTGTGATTTAAGTACACTGATCGCTTCATTAACATCGAGTTACACTACTAGACTACCATCAAACCAATCGAACTCCTCTCCTATAACAACAAAATCTCACCCAAAGTCTGAGAGGTTTGTAGAATGGCAGTTTGTATGGCACTATGGTGTCCGGGTGTTGAAATCACGTGATGAGGTGCTTAACTATGGTGAGATTAGTTTTTGCTCTAATCCATTTAATTCAACGTAATTGAAGCCTGTCGCTTATTTAACAGTTATATAGACTCCCATATATGCTATGCAATGTTTAGTTTCTCCATATATAGCATACTAAGCGAGTTAGAAACGGACACGGCTCGCTCCAGTAAAACCCCATAACCTACCAAAAATTGGACACACCCACCCTCACCCGAGCAGCAGAACTCGGGAGACCAGATTATCGCGTTTTACCGCTCCCTGGTCTCCCCCTAGGATCCCCTACTTCACCAGAGGAGTGTAGTGATGCGTGGCTATCGTCTGATACGGGTTCCAGCCGAATCCACTCCCCGGTTTCATAGAGGACCCAGTACTGTTCCGAATCACGGACAACTCCTTTCGAGATGAGAGGCACCACAGTTCCTCAGGATGGACATCAGATCAATGTAGTCCCAAGTCACCAAGCTGGTCGGCCAGAACCAAGTAAGCTGAACAAGGGCCCACATGTCATCAATGTACCGTCAACATGGGGTGTGGTGCCACTGTTGTGTTCTTGATCCCACAATGACGAAGGTGGAGACAAGCTCTCTTGTAGATCAGCCTCCCTTGGTATCAAACAACAGAATGGCAAAGCCTAGACACCTGGCTCTCCAAACCAACAATCGAACGCCTCTACTCGAACAACGAAGGAAAGAAGAGCACCGGCCAGCGATGACCGAGACTGTGAACGAACCAAAGGAACTGCCATGGACAATGATACCGAAACACCGTCCTCTCGGCAGACCAACCAAGCCAAGAGAGGTCTTCATCAGCCTTGAAGTACATGCTTGCTCTCGACGAACAAGTCTGATAGCACACAAGACCGAATCAGCATGGAATGGAAGACTGCAATGGTGAGAGGGAGCCCACAGCAAGAAGCCGAAGGCAAGGTGGACAGCAGAATACCACAGCAAAGATCGTGCCCCAATGGATCATACCCTCAAGACCTTGAGACCTGGAAGCCGCTTCCTTAGTTCTGATCCCACCGCGTCACAGCGTCATCATCAAAGGAACGAACAAGACATGCCAATATCAGGTTCACCTCGATAGATCGACTGATCTTCAGCGGCACTCAGCACAGTAGCGATACTGCGGGTCAGAAAGCGGACAACACTGGCTCTTGATCTTCTCAGTTCTCGACCCCCTCACACTTCAACTCGCTCAATCTTGAAACTCTACCGTTCGTCTTCAAGCTCCAAGAGTCCAGTCCCCGTGTTCTTACTCCAAGTATAAGACCAGTACCTGTGTCCTGCTCCAACTCCAAAGCCCGTGTCCTCGCTCCAACTCCAAAGCCCGTCTCCTCGCTCCAACTCCAAAGCCCATGTCCTCACTCCAATCCCTCCAAGCCATCATCTTGATCCCTGTTAAGTTGTGTTCATGTTGTACAGGAGAAAAGCTCCGATCAAATTTTTGAGAATCGCTTTAACCCCCGAATTTCCTTTTGTGTCACCAGCTCGGAAAGTGGGGTCAGGAAGGGGAAGGTTCCCGAAGATGACACAAAAGTGATAACTCCGGGGTCGGCCGGTGCCCCTGGAAAAAGTGACACCGGGATGACGGCATTCGGCCTCTAGTGGCAAACCAGGAGATACCTGAGACAAATATGAATCCATACGATTTCAAAGAAGACAGGAGCTTACGCCACAGAGCCAGCTACCACCCCGTCTAAGCGGATAGGGTTGGTACGAAGCCACTCAGGAGTATGTAAAGTTTCACCCACAACACACCATCTCGGTGAGCTGTACTGAATGGCTACTCATTGCTCTAGTCGACGCAAACATTTCACTCAAGAGTCAAAACCACAGCTTTGAACTTGTTTTACGACAGCAAGGTCGATATGAGATCATCAGCTCTGCTGCTGAAAAGAGTCGATCCTTGGTTGTAAATAAGAATCGATCGCGATCTCAAGGAACCTAGAAGGTGAGTGTGACGTTATGAACCCGGGAACATTCACTGTGTAGACCCACGTACACAGCTTATATTTTGCATTGCTGCCGTGGTCAGTAAATTATTTGTGCCTGGTTAACACTACTAAGATACCATTGGAAGATACCATTTCGGTCATTCAGGCAGTTGAAAGGAGTGCCGAAGTTTCAGATATTTGTAGAACGGCCGTAGTTTGTTGTGCGGTGTCCGGAATCCGGATCCGGCCGCTATATAAGGCGACATGGCTGCCACCTCTCAACTTTCAACCAACAAGAGCCACAGCATTGCCACACGACAAGCGGCAAGCGGGATCGTGTTGACTTTGAGAAGACATATTGATTCTTCTGCACTACGTGAATGATGATGACATACACCACTCGCCCATCACCCGCATGCTTCTGGTAGCTGTGTAACCGCTGTTTACCGCCCTGCCGCCCTGCTTCTAACAGAGCGGAGTGGTGGAGTGACATGCTTGCACAAGTTCCTACAACGTGGCGTCTAGTCCAAGAACAGCGGCATTGTTTCCATAAAGACACGCTATTATACACAGACACACACACAACCAAATAAAGATGTAGTACTGCTTCCGTGAGGCTGGGAATCCTTTGGCTGACACGTGAAGCCTGTTGATCAACGGTGTTGACGCGTCATTCTACAAGTCTGAGAGGAAATCAGCCATTCATTAGACCAGCGTCCCTCCTGTCATTCAACCACAAGCACACATGTAAATAGGTCCTTCTAGAACACAATCACAACACCGGCACTTGGGTCAGAGACATCAGTGGGGGTCAAGGGGACTGCACTGAGATCCATCAGAAGCCAGCGCGTATCCACGGAGTCTCGACGCGAGTCCTGACAGCCCATTTTATAAACACGTAGAAGAAGAACAACCAGAACGAACAGCTTTATGCACATCCTCAGTAGAGGACAGCGCAAAGAGGCCAACGTTTAGCTAGACAGTTTTGTCGCCTCGTTTCCTGAGTCTCGACGTGTTCAAGCGTACAATTAGGATTCTGGCCGATTGTGCACAAAACCCGGAATTCCCCAGCCCCTCACGTGTAATTTGCAACATCCGGCCTCATATGTAAGCAAAATGCTTTACAAATCATCTCAGAGTCCACATATAGACAGATGAAAATGTTATATTGGTTTATCAGTGCCATGTTACCCTACTAATAATCTTGCAGAAGTCAAAAATATCAATCAGAACATCTTCAAATCATTCATCAAAGGTTGAGAGATTTGTAGAACGGCAGTTTGTATGGAGAGATGGTGTCCGGGTGTATGATCACGTGAGGTATGCCAGCTTAACTATGGTGGGACCAAAATGTGCTGTAATTCATCAATTAAAACTTACTTGAACATTCTAGCTTCTTCAGGGAGTAGATGCAGCTCTAACACATCATTTAGAGTGAGTAACTCCCCCATAAGGCCTCTATTGAATGAGTTATTGACGACAACATCCCGCCCATACAAATCCCCATAACCTACCAAAAATTGGACACACCCACCCTCACCCGAGCAGCAGAACTCGGGAGACCAGATTATCGCGTTTTACCGCTCCCTGGTCTCCCCCTAGGACCCCCTACTTCACCTGGAGAGTGTAGTGATGCGTGGCTATCGTCTGATGCGGGTTCCAGCCGAATCCACTCCCAAGTTCCATAGAGGACCCCGAACATCGATCCACCCAAAGCGGATCTGGTGCAGCATGAGCAGGAAGCAAGGCACAAGAGTCACACCGGATCGTGATTCGTCTCTGACTGCTATAAGTCTTCCAGGAAGGCCAGTTCCCAGAGACTGAGACAGCCATCGAGTCACCAGCGTGGACGGATACCGCTCCCACTGCTCCCATGCCACACCCAACGCGGACACCACGTTACCTCAGGATGAACATCAGATCTGCATTCCCCTCTGCCACTGAGCAAGAAGGGCCAGCTCCAAGCACAGAACTCAAAGGGTACTAACGTCAGCAATGTATCGTCGACATGGGATGTGGTGCCGTTGTTGTTCTCCTCCAAGACAAAGGATTCAGTAGGCCACCTCCTTCCTTCCAAGACTCACCACGTCACAGCGTAATCATCGTAGGAGCAAACAAGGTGCCTGAGCCAAGTTGACCACGACAGATCGACTGCTCAGCAATGAGACTCGGCACAGCAGCGATGCTGTGGGTTAGGAAGCTAGCATCACCTCATCTGCGGTCATCTCCAAGTCCGTCACACTCCAACACCATCAGTCAGCCAGCACCGGTCCTCTCTTGTAGTCAACTGTGTCATGGTACCTCCGACAAGCAACGAGAACGAGACTCCATGCAAATCTGTGTCCGTGCTGCCGGATCCTCCAAGACAGAAGACAAGATGTCGAAAGGAAGGACACAGGACAACCTCCTTCAGGTGGCACAGTCCTGTTCCAAGGTGTGACAGTGACTGGTAACCAACGCCTCTTCTGCTCGTGATCCAATCCCCGTGTTCTCACTCCAAGTAGAAAGTCCTCGTCCTCGTGTCCTTGCTCAAACCAGGCCCCGTGTCCTCACTCCAATCCCCTGTGTCCTCACTCCAGTCTCCAGTCCCACCACCTATGCCCTCATCAGTCCCTAGTATCATTTGCTGTCATAGTGGAAGAACAGAACAAGTGAAATTTATACCTTGACAGTAAAGGCGCAGGTCTGCTTTTTCCTTTTGTGTCACCATGAGTTTGAAAAGTGGGGATTTTTGAAAGCTTGTGGGACACAAAACCGACAAACGTAACATGCGGAGTTCGGAGATAGCCGGATCAGGGTCCTGTCAGCCAGAGATACCGTTCAGATGGTTGTATTTAGGATTAAGAAGAAGCAGCTACACATTAGGCACTGATGATATGTTTGTAAGTATGCAGTAATAACTCAAAGTCCAGCCCATAAGAAGCCCTTCTTGATCTCGAATTTCTCGATGAGCTCAATATCATCAGAAGAAGGACCAACCTGGACAGAGTACTCGCCTGCCTGGGCATTCCACTCGTTCTCCCACTCATCAAAGAAGGAGATAGAGTCCTTCAAGGACAAAACCAGCTCGACAGTCTTCTCTTCACCAGCCTCCAAGTCAACCTTGGCAAACTCCTTCAACTCCTTGACCGGTCTGATGATGTCAGACTCAGTCTTGGAGATGTACACCTGGACAACCTCCTTACCAGCAACAGCACCAGTGTTCTTGATTGTGACAGCAACAGAGATAGTACCAGCCTCCTCATCAACTGAAACCTTCAAGTTGGAGAATGCAAAAGTAGTGTAGGACAAACCATAACCGAATGGGAACATGACACGTCTCTGCAACTTCTCGTAGTATCTGTATCCAACAAAGATGTCTTCACCATAGAGGGTTCTACCTCTTTCAGTCTTGAAGTTCAGGAAGGCTGGATTGTCCTGGAACCTCTCTGGGAAGGTCAAAGACAACTTACCAGATGGGTTGACATCACCATACACAACATCAGCAATGGCGTTTCCAAGCTCATTACCACCGAACCAAGCCTGAATCACAGCCTTGGCCTCCTTGATCCATGGGAATTCACACGGAGTACCAGACTGGTTCACAATGACTGCATTTGGTTTGACCTTGAGCACAGCACGAACAAGATCATCGGTGTATCCTGGGAGCTTCAAGTCCTTTCTATCAGCACCTTCGCCTTCCCACTCACCGTTGGTTCCAATGCAGATCACAACGTTATCAACAGTCTGTGCGATCTCGACAGCTCTTTGGATCTCCTCCAATGGGTCAAGGACACGAGCAACACCAAATCTGACACCACCGTTTGGCACAACAATAGAACTCTCTTGAGTCATTGGTGAAGTGTCAGTACTTCCAAACTCGATTCTAACGTTGTACTCTTTACCCTGCTCAAGTTTGATACGTCCACGGACCTCGTCCGCACCAGCACCAAGGAAGAAGTTACCAGGAGTCTGCTTGGTCTTGTTGTCCACCACAAGCACATCATCAACGTAAACGAGAGCAGTACCCATGCATCCCGCTCCAAACTCGCAGAAGGCTGATTCCTCTGGAGTGAAGATACCTTCAAAGTCAGCATAGAACGTACGAACCTCATTCTCCTTAAGGGCATCATGGTCGTACTCAATGAGGACGTTGTAGGAGGACGTGATATTGCCGATATCATCAAACAGACGACGACCTGGGGTTCCATGCGGCTCATGGTACATCTTGAGGGAACAACCCTTCTGGCCTGTCACTGGGTTCTTGAGCTGATCAGCCAAACCTGGGATGTTCACGTGCGCATAGGCACCAACTGTGTACACTGGAGGGGTGGAGACCTTGGATGAAAGACCTTCGAATGGAGTGACGGTGTAGTAAGCAGCAAGTGAGGCAGATCCACCACCAGAGTATGATGCTGTCTTTGCATTTGGACCAATGATTGCGAGAGAGCTGGATGGGCTGAGAGGGAGGATGTTGTCCTCATTCTTGAGCAGGACAATAGACTCAGCAGCAAGGTTTCTCAAGAAAGCTGAGGTCTCTGGGGTGTTGTTCAAAGCATCTTCTGGGCCATTCTCTGGGATTCCAGACTGTTTGCTGAACTTGATCACGTTCAACAAGGAACGAACTCTGGCGTCAATGTGGGACACATGGAGCTCCTTGGAAAGCACCTGGTGCATGACATGAGCAGCAGTTCTGATTCTTGGGGGACCTGGCATCTCGAGGTCAAGACCAGACTCAATTGACTTTTTAGCAGTGTAGGTACCAGTCCAGTCTGACATGACTGCACCTTCCCACTTCCACTCGTCTTTCAAGATATCAATCAGGAACTTCTTAGACTGGGACACGTGTTCACCATTGAGCTTCTGGAGTCCAGCCATGAACAGTTTTGGGTCTGCATGCTTAACAGCAAGCCTGAATGGCTCCAAGTAGATCTCTCTGAGTGCTCTGTCCGTGACAACACAGTCCACACAGAAACGGTCATCCTCATGATCGTTGCAGAGATAGTGCTTCATCGTAGCAGCGACTCCCTTGGACTGGATACCAGCCACCATCGAGGCAGATGCAATACCTGACAAGTACGGATCCTCAGAGAAGGACTCGAAGCCACGTCCTCCGTTGGGGCCTCTTGGGATGTTGGCAGTTGGGCCAAGGATGACATGGGCGGACTTGTGGTGGGCTTCTGTACCGGCAAGTTCACCGGTCTTCTTGAGCAGGTCCTTGTTCCAAGTAGCAGCCAGGGCAGTTCCATTTGGGAGGACGGCACCTGGGCATCCGTTGAAGAACTTCGTTCCACGGACACCATTGGGACCGTCTGAGAAGCGGAGAGATGGGATGTCGAGACGTGGGACTGGGTACGTGTGCCAGAAGTCGACACCGGACAGAAGCCCGACTTTTTCCTCGAGCGTGAGCTGTGAGAGCACCTCGTCGACGTTGAATTCAGCCATTCTGAGACGGGTTGGGCGGTGTTTGGCGGGGTCAGATCAACGGGCTTATCCGGTGGGGGATCGCGGACCCTTTATACGTTGACCGGATTTAGCGCGCCAATTCTCGGACGAACTCGGAGATAAACTACTCAAACACATCAACAATCGTTAAATAGGCTATATAGCCTCGCGTGAACAGTCAGTACGTGACAGCATCAACCTCTTCAGGACCTTCACTGGAGCTCTCGTTATGGCTGTCGAAACGGCCCCACGCGCGTTTGATCTTCTGCAGCGAGTACTTCGCTGACCCGGAGCCGAGGCCAGTCAGCAGCTCAAAGATACTCTGGGCAGTGCTTCTGTCTTGTTTCGTCACACTGTGAAGCCCTGCGGTCAACAACGGCCACTGCACCATCATCAACTTGAACCGAGACTTGCTGTCTGTTGCGATATCCAGAAACCCGCTTGTTCGTGCCAGAATCGAGTGTGATAGCTCCTGAACAACAGGGTTCATCACCGATGGCGTGGAGGTGACTTTCAAGAACTGTGTCAGAATAGTCAACAGGGCAGCATCCACAAAGGACCTGTGGCAGCTTTCAAACCAGACACTCATAAAATAATCTCCCGTGGAAAGATCCGTTACCTCTCTGCAAGCTTCAAACTCGGTGATGAGGGCAAATATCTCACATGCGGGAGGAACAACTCTCCGTCTTATCAACTCGATCAGCTTGATCAATGGAGCCACAAGCATCCCATGGATACCCAGTAAAAAGATGAATCCGTCGTCAGTGACCATCTTCAGCTCCTTGAGTGCCTTGAGCTCATCTCCGGTCTCTCCACTGAGCAGCAACACCCTATCAACCTCACTCTCCGTGCCATTGACAAGGGTCCCTCCATACGGGGCACTCAACCCAGCAAGGATCTCAAACATAGCGAACCACGCCCTGCAGAACACCAATACCTTCGTCTGTGGGAACTTGTGATCGACAAACACACGTTGTAGCAGTTCCTTCGCACCACGTAGGTGTCCTCTCCATGACTGTTTCATACTGGAAGCGTTATCCGATGTCAGGAGCAGTATCGTCAGCAACAAGGGCTCCAGCACCTCCGTTACGATCTTGTTCGGGTTCTGGGCTGCTGCTGTGTGACCCATGGTGCAGTATGTCTGGATGTACTTGTAATCACTGAGCATATCCGAGGTCTTTTTGAGAAAGCTGGTGAAGTACCTCTCATCCTCATCGAGGTTCGTGGTCTTGTAGGAGAGTCGCGCCCCAGACGACAGCACGGCGTAGTAGAGATAGTCCTTCCTCAGTGAGTACTGTAGGAGTATATCTCTGATGGTGTTTGCTTCGTCTGATGATCTCAGTGGCATCAGGATCTCACTGAACTCTGTGTAGAACAAGTCCAGGTATCGCTTATGCGAGGGATCAATGTCAAGGGACTTGAAGCAGTTTCTTGGGAAATGATAGATTGTGTTTGTGAGGAGAATCTCCCTTGGAGAGTTGAGAGAAGTGTCAATCACGTGTTCAGGACTGTTGTAGATGCTCTTTAGCAGCTCAGGCCTCACCTGGAGCCTCGTGATTGTGCTTGGGAGAGGAGATGGACCAAAGAAGCCCATATGCTGCTGGATTGCCTGATCCATCTGCAGCGAGAGGTCATCATCCAGTATCTCCAGCAATCCCTTCTCCAGCAGTCCCTTCTCACTCACAGTCTCAGTCTCCAATGGCTCAGCGTATGGAATTGCAATACTTGTTGAGTGGATTTTGGTGGGTGAAGGGCCGTCTCGAGGGTACTCGCAGGGGAAGTTGGCCTTGGTGCAGCGTGAGCATTTGGGCGCCAGTTCGTCGCATTTGACCTTCATCCGCCTGCACCTCTGACACCCGCGCCGGCTGTATGGACGTGCTCTCTTCTTGCGGGTCTGTGAGTCCATTGCGGTAGTTCTGGGCTGTGTGTTTTGGTGAAGTTGATGCTGTTTCGGTGCTTTAATCCTAGCATCTCTCTGTATAGGGCTAGCTAGTGACACGTACAGAAATGGCAGTTTACTGGCCGGCAATTCGCGGATGTCCGATGGCGGTGGAAAGTTCTAGACTCTCTTTACTGCCTATTTGTTTGAGCTCATTCCTCTACTTCTCCTTCTACTTCTACCTATACTTCTACCTACAACTCCAGCTACACATCTACCCCCACCAACTACAACAATGGTCGTCAACAACCCGAACAACTGGCACTGGGTCGACAAGAACTGCATCGACTGGACACGCAAGTACCTCGCCGACAAGCTCGTGGGCATCTCCTCAGAATCCGCCGACCGCTCAGCTCACGTCACAAAGGTCACCTCTGTTGAAGGAGACGTGGTTGTCTCCCAGAGAAAGGGCAAGATCATCAGTTTGTTCGACATCAAACTCGTTATTGGCTACGAGGGCACGGTCGGCGATGTCGAGACGAAGGGCTCCATCACCGTCCCAGAAGTCGCCTACGACACCGAAGAGGACGAGTACCAATTCGAGATCTCCATCTTCTCAGAGTCTGCTCAGAACTCTGCAATTAGAGAAACTGTTAGACAGAAGATTGTGCCACAGTTGAGAAAGGCTTTGGCTCAGTTTGGCAAAGACCTCATCGCATCCCAGGGCCAACACATCCAGGTCTCCGCTGACAAGGTCACTTCTCAATTCACAAAGGCAAACCAGGAACAGAGTCTGAAGGACGCCCCTGGCTCTACCAAGAGTTCAGAAGCCGCATCCACCAACACTGCTTCTTCCTCCACCACAGCCCCAACCCCATCCTCTTCCTCATCAGCCAGTGTTCCAAAGTACAACACCACCACACTCCACTTCGAACCTGAGTTCAACACTACGGCCGAACAGCTCTTCATCACCTTCCTTGAGAAGAACAGAATTGGCGCATGGACCCGCTCCAACCCTGACTTCAACGGCTCCATCATGACCGAAGGAACCGAGTTCAATCTCTTTGGTGGTGGTGTGTCCGGCAAAGTCACCAAGCTGATTCCAAACCAGAAGATTGTCCAGGACTGGCGTCTCAAGGACTGGAAGCAGGGTCACTACGCTACTCTCACCATTGACTTGCACCAAGGAGACTCTGAGACGAAGCTTGACGTCTTGTTCAAGGGCATCCCAATCGGCCAGGAAGAGGTCGTCCAGGGAAACTTTGAAGACTACTACGTCAGATCCATCAAGCTCACATTTGGATTCGGTGCTGTTCTCTGATAGAAAGGCTACTCAAATACACCCAAGATGACCCTTAATCCTCTGGTAGTACAGATCGCCATGACGTAATCACATCGCTCGCTAATTATGTCAGCACCCGGACACCACAAATAATCTGCTGCCTTTCTCTCCGCAGCTCAGAAAAATCGCATGTGATTCTGTAAGCGCTTTCTGATCTTTACGCCCCGAGAACCCCAACAAAGTCCGTATATCTCAGGCAATTTGAAGAATTCAGAGGGTTTTGCTCTACAAGTGACTGCTCTGAACTGTGCTCTGTGTTACTGTCGCTGTCTGCCTCTTGTACACGCTCTTTGGCCCCACCGCAGTCCTTCCAATCGGGATCTCTGACTCCTTCTCCACGTGCATCTCCAGCTCGCTTCCACTACTCTCCCTTGAAACAGAGATCATTCCTATGATACAGACCACTCTCACTCACAACAAAACGCCACTTACATGCTAACACAATGGACCAACCACCCAAGCTCACTCAATTGCCCTCGACGCCACCCCTGCCGAGTCTTTCCCCGGATCTGAGAAACTTCAAATCATACTTCAAGTCTCCCGGAGTTAATGATCTAGAAGGTGATATGGGCTTTGCAGAGCTTGACTTTGAATCGGCTTATGCTCTTCTGACACAATCCCCTGGCTTCAACATGGCCCAGTCTCCACAAGCTGATGCTGCCAACAACCTGTTTCCACTTGGAGGTCCGAGCCCCGTCCTCCAACACGTACAACCATCACTCAAACCACAGACATCGCCGATGCCATTCCTCCTTCAATCGGAATCAAGTGACTATTTCAAAGAACTGCTGTTCAGAACACGAACACCGTCACCGAGACTTGGGTCACCCGTACCCATGTTTGACATGGATGCCAAGTACTCCGAGCTCCTTTCCGTCAATGAAACACAGGCTCTGGAGCAGTTCCTCGACAGCATCATTGATGATCCACAAAAGAGGAAAGCAACCACAACTCTTTCAAACTCTCTCACAGTACCAGTCATGATGGAAGGAACACCACCAACGACTGCAGAATCCTCACACACACCAACCATGTACGACGACCGTGCCTCTTCTAACAGATCTTCCTCATACAGACAACACATCCCAATACCATTCCAGCCAACCGCACACATACCTCCACCGTCCCTCCCCAACAATCCAACCATCCCTCAACTCCGATCTAGCCCTGAGGTCGTCCTGCCCGTATCCACCGATGGCAATAAGCCTCGCAAAAGACGCAGACTCCTCACCGATGAACAGAAGAAGCTCCACCACACCACAAGCGAACAGAGACGTAGACAAATCATTAAGGAATCATTTGAGAACATGGTACAACTCCTTCCGCTGAGTCAGGTGAAGAAGAACCAACCAAAGTCGGTCATTTTGGAGAGTGCCGCGGAACAGATCGAACGGCTGCTGGCAGCGAACAAGGCATTGAAGAACATGATGGATGCCAATAGCGTCAGTGGATGAAAACCACTCTACAGATTGATATTAATAGAAACATGATGATAATGATAGATCGACATGAAAAGTAGGAATAGATGAACATTGGGATCAAATCACAAGCTCAACTCTCCCAAGATCTGGCCAGCGAGAGCCTTGTACATCCAGGTGTTACCGGAAACCTTTTTAAAGTGAACACCAAACAATCCAACCAGTGGAACCTTAACAATATGAATCTCAAACTTGAGTGGTGAACGTGTGGCACTGGTAGCAGCAGAAGTCTGAGCAGCCAGAGCATGACGATCTTGGGCACTAGTAGCTTCAGTTTCACCATGACCTGTTGGAACAGCCTGTGCACGAACACGGTTCTGCTCGATTCTGCTCGAAACCAACATGTCACTTCCGCCATGGCCACCATTGAGTGAGTCCAAAGATGCAGACGAGTCAAAGTCGCCATGTGCATTGTGGTTGTGCGCCATTGGTGAGCCTGGAGCATTGGCATAGTTTGAAGCAGCAATTGGAGTAGTTGGCATGTTGCTCATGGATGGTTTGCGTCTGTATCCCAAAATGCTTCCGCCGATGGAGAACTTTCTTCTGTGTGCTTTCGATGCGGAGCCTGGTGCGGATGTCTGGTCGTTCCAGCTCTCGGTCAGAGAACTGTTGTCTGTGTGGTTCAGCTTGTTGTTGTCAGCAGACTTGCCGTGCTCAGTTGAGTTCTCACTGGAGGACTTGGTAGACTTGGTAATACTTCCCTCTTCCGCCTCGTCTGTAGCAGGTTTCTCGTTGATCGAAGAAACGTTGGTGGCTGATGCTTGTTTGATGGATGGCGTGTGGACACAAATGAAACCACCACGAACCTCGGTAAACTGGACACCAAGCTTACTCAACACAGAAATGATGTCAGCACGAATAACAGGAAGTGGTTTGGTAGAAGTGGTCTGGACAGAGAAGAATCCCTTCAGGAACATCGATCTTGGGAACTCAATTGATGGCATGGTACCAGATGGAGCGGATGCAGCCTCCTGGAGAATCTGTTGTTCAGTCAACTCAGAACCGAGGTGACTTCTGCCATGTTGGGCACCAGACTGGCTTGAGTTCACCAGCGTCATCTTGTCAGCACCAGAGTGGCCAGAGTACTCATCAAGTGTGATGTCATCAAAGAATGTATCGTCGTTCATGTCACCTGGAACAGGAGGAGTGTTTGAAGATGAACCAGCATCATCAGCACCGTATGCGTGAGGATCGCGGCGATGACCAACAGATTTGGCTCTGGCAGTTGGATGGAACTTTCTTTGTGAGGATGATGGGGTGACAGCCAAATGAGTTGGCAATGGTGGTGTCTCGTCCTTGATTGACGAAGATGGTCCAGCATAAGCCGACACGGTTCTGTTGTGTGACTTGGTGGATGACTTGACACTGAGACCGTCAGATTCCCCGTCAAATGGTGTCTTTTTGATGCTCATACTTTCGACACGACGAACTAAAGCAGCCTGCTCAAGGTTGTTCTTTGCAACTGCGGCCTTCTGGCTCGCATCATCAGTCTGTGCGTAGCCTTGACCAGCCGGACGTCTTGTAGAGTGACTTCTGCGTTGACTGAACTTTCTCAAGAGCGAATTCAAACCCTTGCCTTCTTCCTTGGACTTTCCTTGTTGTTGTACAACTTCTGAGTGGCCAGATGTATGAGATATCAGAATCTGTGGTTGGTTCTGGTCGGCCATTGGCAGTGGCTCTGTGATATGGATCGGAGAAGTATGAGCAGCTTCTGGGAAGGTCAACACTGGTGGTGGTGTAGGTGTTGCAATCAGTTCAGGGCGAGCTGGTGTTGGGTCCAGTGTGGATGCATTGGCCGTCTGATCCGTCTCAATAAACTGCTCTGGACTCTTAGCCTGTGTCTCAATTGTAGCTGATGGGATGTCAACGATGGTACCTCTTGTCTTCTTGCGCTTCAACATCTCATCAGCAAGGTAGTAAATGGATAAGAGTGGGTGGAATGCAGCAGTTGGGTCCGGATGAAGGTTGTGGTGTGCATCAGAGTTCCTAAAGATCTCGTCACGCCTCAGTATAGCATTTTGGTACAGGTTGGACGATATCAGATGGGCCAGCTCATCAGCAACATGATCTTCTGAGAGGCCAAACTCCAATCTGACAATCTCCTGTATCACTTCTGGGTTCAATGGGAGCTTCAATGGGGTTCTAAGAGGCACAAACGACTCAGCTGGTCCCTCGTAACCCTTGATCATCCAAGTGTGGGCGAGAACCTCAGACAAATGTGCTCTTTTGTTTGGATCAACAACCAACATTCTCTTCAACAATGAGATCACTTCTGGAGACAAGAACTCTGGGTATTCAACCTTGCCCTTCTTGATCTTCTCGTGTAACACTGAGACACTCTGGTCATCGAAGGGAACCTTTCCGCAAACCAAAACATAGAGAACAACACCAAACGACCACACATCAACTTCTGGTCCAATGTAAGGATGTGCTGACAATAACTCTGGGGCAGCAAAATAGAGAGAGCCACAGTATGTCTTGAGCAATGCATCATAAGAGTACATGTTGGACAAACCGAAATCGATGATCTTGATGTCACCACTCTTGGAAATCATGATGTTCTCAATCTTCAAATCTCTGTGAACAACATTGTTCTTGTGAAGATAGTCGAGTGCTGAACCAATGCCTCTGGCAAACTTTCTGGCGTGACGCTCTTTCAAAGAGCCATGCGAAACAATGTAGTCCAACATTTGGCCACCGGAGACGTACTCGAAAAGCATGTAAAAGTGGTTTGACATGACTTTGACCTCAAACAAGCGGCAAATGTAAGGGTGGTACAAGATTCTTCCCAATGAGGCTTCTCTGATGGTTCTTCTGTCTCTTGCAAGCTCCTTCTCGTACTCCTTCTTTCGATCCAATGCTTCTTGTGATGTTGCCGGTGGCGCATCATCTGCGTGAGCTCTAGCGTACAGTCTAGCTGCCCTCGGAACAATCTTGATAGCACACACCTCGTTGGTGACTCTGTGTCTGGCAAGTTTCACTTTACCCATAGAGCCAGAGCCAATTGTCTTGACGAAGTCCCATTCTCCAATCGAGCGACGGTGGAACTGTTGTGGCGGAGCCGGCTTCTTGGCATGACTTGTACTTCTTGACGGGGTAGTGTGTACAGGCTGTGATTGATCCACACTGGCAGGTGGAAGCAGTCTTGTTGGTGTGGTATCCAGTGGTGGCAACTTGGTAGGTGATCTAGAGCCTGAAGGTTTGCTGTTGACAGGTGACATCTGGGTGGATCTGTATGAAAGTGCGTCAGTCATCTGTCCCTGGTTCTTGTGATCCGAGTTCGACCTATGTGGCGAGGAGAGTGACTCAGATACGAGATGTCGTTGGTTCTGTTGCGATGATGATGGTGTGCCACCGCTGGGTGGGATGAAGTTGCCACTCGAGTTTCTCAGCATTCGAGGCGTAGCTGGGACTGCTGTTGGTGGTTTTCTTCCAGAAGATGTTGAGGATGTAGAGCCAGCTGTAGGCCTCACTCTCGGCAGCAGGTTCGACTGTTGTACCGGCTGGGTGTAGTTGGCGTTGACGTGGTAGTCCTCTCTGAGGCGGTCCTGGTCTTGCGGCATGGCGGCTGGTGGAAGCAGGCGCAATTTTGGGTCAACAGTGCAATGAGATGGTCAGCAGTGTGTCCGATGAGTCTCTCAGGGTGTTCAGTAGTGAGCCGCCGTGGTGGTGGGGGTACAGACTGTCCTTGTGGATTGGGCTATGGCTGGTGAGTGTGCAACAGCAACTCCTGGGCGGCTAAGGGAAACAGGAGAAAGAGCGCGCGCAAAGAGTCCGCAGCGATGAGGAGACGCTGCAAATGCTGCTGATTGGCGGGGAATAAGCGGATGGAGGCTGATAAACAGCAGTTGCCCTTTGAATTGAGCTTTTTGATGGGAGAATTGCTTCAGTGTTTGGCAGCGACAACCGCCAGCCTTTGTTTTTTGTATGGATCGGTGCTCCCGAGCGTAGCCCAATTCGCGGAAAGAGGCGGCTGGGTGACCTTTGTGGCGTCCTGGAGGTGGAGTTGTTTGGCCATTGAGCTCTGTTTGGTGCAGTGTCTGAATCTACGAGCTTCTGCAATTCTGCTAGTCCAATTTGTTCTCCATCAGACGACTTCTCGGACATTTGCGCTCCTCTCACACGCCAATTACTCGTATGTGCCTCAGATCAAGGCCTAAAACACCCGTACACCAGATAGGGGTTTGCCTCGGTAGGGTAAGTACTTAGTCCGATATTATGTAATCACTGGTAGGGCCACCTGCCTTCTTGCAAACCGCGTCGCGTGGACAAATCCTGAACTTGGTACGCGTTTCCCCCCTCGTGTCTCGAAGGACCCATTTGACCCGCCAATCACTACGCTTCGTGTTCCCACCAGCTTTCCGATCGATCCTCGAGCATCTGCCTCTTGTCTATTACACACTGGAGCTTTTGCACGAGAACAGCAACAATGTCAAGATCAAAGGCAACCACCCCGGCCGTCGCTGACCATCCTGCACAGTCTCTCACCTATGTGATCGGAGACATCAAGGAGGCCCTCCTCAAGACACCGGTCACATTGCTTCTCGAGCAGGACACTTACAAGACGCAGCTGAAGGATCTGAGAAACGACTGGCGCTATGCGTGGGTTGTTCAATGGCTGTACTACTTCCGTGGCGCCGTGAAGCTCTCAGGGGAACCCTTCACCGTTGATCTCTTGGAGGAGGAGCTTGTCGGACTCACAGAGCCTAATCTGATCAACAGGATTCCCACAAGTCTTGCTGCTACTCTTCTTGGTACAAAGGTCACCATTGATGATTTCAGTTTCAGAGCACGTTTCTTGCTGGCCGAGATCACCACTGTCCTGGGAACAGAAGAGGAACCTGTTGAGTATCAATCTCTGTCTCTTGTTGACAAGTTCGAGGTTCTTCATTGTTTGATCTCACAGCTGCAGTACACTGACCACTTCCGGATCCAGGTTGAGAAGTATGAGAGGGAGAACGAGCTGAGGTTTGAACCGATCTATCAGGACGCCACTGTCTCCTTTTACCTCCTGAGCGACAACAGAATCTACAAGCGTACTATTGTCAAGTTCCCAAAGCTGAACATTCCAAAAAAGTTTAAGGTTGCCAGACACATCGTTCCATTGGAGGAGTTTGCTGACATTGAACCAGAAGTTGAATGGGAAGTTGTCGCCATTGGCATCTACCAGATCCATGACTTCCTTGTCTCCCTCAAGTCCAACAAGAAGATGAAGTTGTTGTTTGAAAACATCAAGGAACATATCAATGAGCTTGCACAGGAGGATCTCAACACGAGAAAGAAGACTCTGAAGAGAAAGAGAGAACAGAAGCTCCACGATCTCGTCAGCAACAGAAAACGTTCATCAAGACTCGTGGAGAAGGAGGAGCAGCTTCGTGAAGACGCCATCAAGAAACAGAAGCAAGATGAGATTCTCAAAAAGGAACAAGAGAAGGCAAGAATGCAGAGACGTTACAAGCAGAAGCTTAATCTGGTGAAAAGAGAGATGGAGGAACGTTTGAGAAGACAGACTTTGTCTAGAAGATCTGCCATGTTGGAGGAGTACAAGCCTACTAACACAGATGATATCGAGCTTGGAGAGGGAGACTGGTTGTTTGACTGCTACTGTGGTATCAGAGAGAAGAACTACGACGATGGTGTCAAGCTCATAGTCTGTGAGAGATGTCAGAGATGGCAGCACTTGAAGTGTCAGGACCGTGCCGTCAGACAGGAGTTGGCTACCAAGGCCGATGAGGTCCTCATCTGTCAGTGGTGTCTTGATGAACTTGAGAAGGAGACCATTGAGAAGCTTGAAGCAGAGAGAATCGCAGAGGAGAATGCGGAGAAGGAGAGAGAAAGACAGAGAGAGATCCAAAGGGAGTTGCACAGAAAGAAGATGGAGGAAGACCGAATCAGAAAAGAAGAGGATGAGAGAATGCTGGAAGAGGCAGAGAAGATGAGAAAGGATGAACTTGAGAGAGAAAGACAAAGAAGATTTTTGGAAAGACAGGCTGTTTCTTCTATCCCTGTGTCTTCTGGTGATGTCTCGCCTGCCCCTGTTTCCCAGCCGCTTGCGCCGCCACAAGCTCAACAACAACCACAGCACACGTATCCAGCACAGGACCACACACCATATCCACACATTAACCAGGGTCCTCCATCTATGGGAACTTTTCAGTCGGCGCCAGCGATAGTTCCTAATGGAGTCATTCCTCATCCACAGAACTTGGCGCATCAACCACCATCATGGATTCAACCCGGTGTGCCTCAGCTCATTCAGAACCCACCACCAGGCCAGTGGATCCCTCAGCCACACCAACAGTTCCCTGCTCAGTATCCACCTCCCCAGTTCCAGCAGCAACCAATCCATCCCGTTCATATCCCACAGCTGATACACCAACAGCATCCTCAGCAACAGCAACAGCAACAGCAGCAGCAACAGCAGCAGCAACAGCAGCAGCACTCTCAACCACCTCACCAACAGAACAACGTGAACGGCAACA
The DNA here is from genome assembly GCA_030563065.1 of Petasospora veronae. Lineage (NCBI taxonomy): Eukaryota > Fungi > Ascomycota > Saccharomycetes > Phaffomycetales > Wickerhamomycetaceae > Petasospora > Petasospora veronae. The sequence continues at coordinate 260,764 of JAKUBA010000003.1, read as the reverse complement.
GTGGAGTGTTCTCTGTACAGGGAATGATTCAATGATCTGGTCGTACAACTATGAAGGTGTCCTATGCTCTGCATAAGAGTTTGCTAAGGGGCAACGTATATAGCAATTGCAAAGTATAGAAAGCGACATATTTCACTAGACATTCAGCGACACTCACCTTCACCATGTCGATGTCCAACCGCGACCCCAAAAGCTCAACCCTGCAAGGAGGCAGATAGCAGCTTTGTGATGGCTTTCATGGACTCCTTGTGTGACTTCATCATGAGGGTGGTGGCCTCAGAGCGGACCTCAAAGTGGAAGGGAGTCAGCACAGTCAAAGTTTCAGTTGAACGGTTCAGTTGTGGCATATCGGAAATCTTTTTTGGTCTGAATGTTTGAGTTATCGATATCAGCTCCTTCCGGTTGTCCTTTATCTTTCTTGTAGTTGACTCGCAATGTGATTGGATCTCACCGTAAGTGAGTGCGTGGCCTTTGGCTTTGTTCTTGTTCAGTTGGAGGAGGCAGTTTGCGATGCATAGGTCTCCCAACCACTCACGGGTGGTGTATCCTGAGGCTGCTGCTCTGTTGATGAGGCTCTTGATTGACTCGGATGTACTGTCACCCATACTTGTGATCATAGTGGTCAACAGGGAATCCAGGATGTCCTTAGGCACAATACGCTCCCTGTCCTCCTCCTTCGTGACAAACTGTGAAAACTTGAAGGTGTCGCCTTTGCCTGATTTGTTGTCACTAACAAACTTCTTTGTCCCTGGTCCAAGTTCGGGAGCTGTAGGAAGATCAGGAAGCTGATGGTTCTTTCTGGATGGAATCTTCATGACGGATCGCTCGATTGATCTTCACGTTATACGTCGTTGATCAAGTAGCAGCTTGCAGCAGCTCAGTCGACTTCTCACGGCCGGCACAATTTTGGGGGAAGGGGGCTCCTTTTAAGAGCAACCAAAAACTGAGGAGAACTTCTGGAAATTTCGCCAATCTTTGCAAATCACTTACATTTTACAGCTGCTATAACTGAGGTCCACCGTCCATATGATCTGAGTTCTGTAAGTCCGTCAACAATGCGCCGCTGCCTGAAGCCTTGCATGAGGGTCTGAGACCCGAACAAGATCTCGTAAGGCATGCGGGCGGGGCTCTAACTTCTAACTTCTGAACCTTAAACTTTAAAGTCTAATCTACAGAGACTATCAGATAAGGCGTTAGGGACTAGGGACTCGAAGGGATGGTTGCTGCGAATGTATTGCGAAAGAATCACAGATTACAAGCAGCCAGAATCCAGATGGCCGGGTAACCTCCTGATTTCATGCGCCCCGAAGCGACGCAACTCCGCACTCCGCATTGTTCTGCTCCCCGCATGCGACCCTCAGTCTGGCTGATCTCGTAATTCTGTTGTTGCTCATGATTCTAGAATCCAAGAAGTTGGATGCCATCTTCAGAATAGTACTTCCCATAGCCATTGCGATCAACCGCAAAAATGACGCTTACGTTCTCAATGACCTGCATCGTCGTTGGGTTGATAACAAACGGCCTGTAACAAATATCCAGTTCGTGTGCGGGTAGAACTCCAATGAAATTAGGGTCATCATCGAATTCATCTTCCAACGGCTCATTGAACTTATCCAAATACCAACAGTGAAGGTGAATGTTTTCAAAAGCATCATTTTCCAGAGTCACTACTCTGGTGCCATTATCCCAGTCTCCCAACGAAGCATCAGCCTCGTCTCTCCACAGTCTGGGAGACAAGATTACCCATGGGAGAGCATCGGAGTCAAATATAACAGCTTGCCAACCAGTTTCCACGCAGAGCGTTACTTCAAATAGGGCTGAGATGGTACACTCAACGTTGAGAGTTGTGTTCTCTCTCATCATTTTTGCAGAGGCCAAGATCGGGCAAAGAGTTATGTAAGTATCAGACAGATCTCTAGTTGGCATGTTCAGAACCAAACGGTTCACTTTGAGCTCATGATGCACAGCTCCAACATCATACTCATTGTTCACTTCTGTAACAGTTTTATCATCAGGGTGTATGGCTGGCTTCAGAATAAGCTCCGTGCACTTCCATAAACGAGTTCTCTTTTCCTCCGCTCGAGGGTGCACAGCGTGATCTTCATTGAGCTTCAAGAACGGCATCCTGAATCCCACCAGTGAGAGATACTTGACTCTGCGTATGAATTTATGCTGCAAACCATTCCAGTCTTGTGTGCTGATCATGGGTATACTGTTCAGGCTAGCGAAGTTGTGCGTCCCCAATGCAATCTCGCTCAGCCTTGCTTGTTTTGACAGCGACGTCGTCACATATACAGAGCATGTCCATGAATGGCTCTTTGAAGGCATCATGGTCCTCCAAAACTCCCCAAGTGAGACTTCTGGTGTCATGATAGTAAGCGAGACGGCTAGCAAGTTCAAGGCCTTCACTTGCAACAGCCCTCTCAAGCTGCGAGCTGTCACGTGCAAGAGTAAAGACTCCAGAGCTGGAACATCGAGAGGCTCCTTCCTGTGCACCAGCTCGTTCAGCGAGGCATGGTATCTGAAGACTAAGGCACTGGACAGATCACACTTGTCCAGAAGTCCTGAAGGTGTTCCAATGAGGCTCACAGATCTGAAATGCTTAGTAAACCTGAGATCCACTAGGTCAGTGCCAGTGCTGGTGTCAGCCCACACATCAAATATCGAGGATTGCCTGTTGGACTGCAGAGCCCGAACATCGGCTAGTTCGAATAGAGTCCTGCCTTGTTTAGCGTTGTCGTTGCTTAGGAGCTTTCCACCGACTTCAACACCTTGGATCTTAGGTATGACTCGGTTGTAATGGATGACGAAGTGGCGAAGGAGGGGTGCCCTCAGCTTGATGATTTCCGGTCTCTCATCACCACAATGGGTTGGGTACAGTATTGCTAGTTGTCTTAGTTTGAGAAACACCATATCATGTGGTAGTGAGACGTTTTCAAGTGTCAGTGTAACAAGCTGGGATATGGAGAGCAGCGACTCTTGGGTGAAGGGCGAATCTGGTGTTATCACAACACCTGGAGTCTGGGAAAACCCACTGGCTACATAGTGAGAATATTTCATATCTCGAAACATTGTGTCTGTGTCCGAGAAGTACACGCTGTGTCCAACGTGCCAGTTTGTAGCTGTACTAGTATCGAGCCTCTCTTCCAAGCGCTCAGTGGGCTCTAACGCGAGAGCCTCATAAGATATGAAGAGAAAGCTTGTACAATTGGGCATGGCGAGTTGGACAGGGTCAGCAACGACATTCCGTGCGCTTTTCACGACCTTCTTGAAGCTATTCCGGTAAATGTACTCATATAGTCTTATCGAAAGCCGGTCTGTCTTCTGGACGTAGGCTGGTCCATATATATGGCGGTCCGTTGGAAACAACGCAATGAGAGCAGCAAGATTAGTCGCCGTCTCCACCATATATCTCTGTATTCCTTTGACATTGAAAAACATGGGAGGGAAGTCATGATCTGTTACAAGGACTGTGAAGTGTTTGAGCACAGGTAGGGCTTCGAGGAGTGCCTTGACACTGTAGTTGTCCATGTAGGGCACCAGGTTGTTGATGATCACGTGAATGGGGAGTCCACTAGAAAGCATGCTGGTGTGGGTCTTTTTGTCTCAAATTTAACGAGCCCAGGTTGTCTCGCCTTACACCCGGCGTTCTATATTTCTATAGATATTTCATGAGTGTAGACTCAGCCTGTTTGATGTCTGCGTGGTGCAATGATTCTCTTAAGAGAGATTAAAGATAGCTGCCGCCCTCGGAATGAGAGATTTCTCGGGATATCAACTTGTCTACAACAGTACTACACAGGCGACGTAAATGAGGGAGGGATATAGAAGCAAGTGTTACAGATATAGTTAGAGTAGGATTCAGAGATCCGCGCAAGAGTCGTCGAAGGTGTGTGAAGCTCTAGCATTTGGCGGTGTTGCAGAAGTACTGATTCGACACAAAACTTCCCCCCGGTCTCTCCTCACTAAGACAGTACTAGACGTAATTTGTGCGCTTCTGTGTCCCAGTTTCTTATCAGCTGTTGCGAAGAGATGGAATTTTCTAAATTCTGTGTATATACTTCGAGATTAAGAGAAGGGTACTGAAGAATTCCCAATCGCACAATCAGATATGGCTGTGTAACCTTTTAAGATTATAGATCGATCATGCTCCCCGAAGCGACGCAACTCCGCACTCCGCATTGTTCTGGGCCTCGCATACGGCCCCCACTGGCTGATCTCGTAATTCTGTTGTTGCTCATGATTCTAGAATCCAAGAAGTTGGACGCCATCTTCATAATAGTTCTTCCCATAGCCATATCGATCAACCCAAAATATTGGACGTCTGTTTTCAATGACCTGCATCGTCTTTGGGTTGATAACAAACGGCCTGTAACTAATAATCAGCTCTTCGAAGTTGGGTTCCAACTCATCGAATTGATCATCCCAGAGCTGCCGATTAATGAAATATTTGTGCAAACACCAACAGTGAAGGTGAATGTTTTCGAACGCATCATTATCCAGAGTCAGTACTCTGGTGCCACTATACCAATCTACCATAAAATCATTAGCCGTGTCTCTCCACAGCTTAGGAGACAAAATTACCCATGGGAGAACGTTGGACTCAAATATAACAGCTTGCCAGCCAAGTTCCACGTATAGTGTCACCTTATATATGACAGAGCTGGAACACTCAACGTTGAGTGTTGTGCTCTCCCTCATCATCTTTGCAGAGGCCAATATAGGGCAAAGAGTTATGTAAGTATCATACAAATCTCTAGCTGGCATGTTCAGAACCAAACGGTTCACTTTGAGCTCATGATGCACAGCTCCAGATTCAGGCTCATTGCTCACTTCTGTAACAGTTTTATCATCAGGGTGTATGGCTGGCTTCAGAATAAGCTCCGTGCACTTCCATAAACGAGTTCTCTTTTCCTCCGCTCGAGGGTGCACAGCGTGATCTTCATTGAGCTTCAAGAACGGCATCCTGAATCCCACCAGTGAGAGATACTTGACTCTGCGTATGAATTTATGCTGCAAACCATTCCAGTCTTGTGTGCTGATCATGGGTATACTGTTCAGGCTAGCGAAGTTGTGCGTCCCCAATGCAATCTCGCTCAGCCTTGCTTGTTTTGACAGCGACGTCGTCACATATACAGAGCATGTCCATGAATGGCTCTTTGAAGGCATCATGGTCCTCCAAAACTCCCCAAGTGAGACTTCTGGTGTCATGATAGTAAGCGAGACGGCTAGCAAGTTCAAGGCCTTCACTTGCAACAGCCCTCTCAAGCTGCGAGCTGTCACGTGCAAGAGTAAAGACTCCAGAGCTGGAACATCGAGAGGCTCCTTCCTGTGCACCAGCTCGTTCAGCGAGGCATGGTATCTGAAGACTAAGGCACTGGACAGATCACACTTGTCCAGAAGTCCTGAAGGTGTTCCAATGAGGCTCACAGATCTGAAATGCTTAGTAAACCTGAGATCCACTAGGTCAGTGCCAGTGCTGGTGTCAGCCCACACATCAAATATCGAGGATTGCCTGTTGGACTGCAGAGCCCGAACATCGGCTAGTTCGAATAGAGTCCTGCCTTGTTTAGCGTTGTCGTTGCTTAGGAGCTTTCCACCGACTTCAACACCTTGGATCTTAGGTATGACTCGGTTGTAATGGATGACGAAGTGGCGAAGGAGGGGTGCCCTCAGCTTGATGATTTCCGGTCTCTCATTACCACAATGGGTTGGGTACAGTATTGCTAGCTGTCTTAGCTCGGGAAACACCATATCATGTGGTAGTGAGACGTTTTCAAGTGTCAGTGTAACAAGCTGGGATATGGAGAGCAAGGACTCTTGGGTGAAGGGCGAATCTGGTGTTATCACAACACCCGGAGTCTGGGAAAGCCCACTAGCTTGATAGTGAGAAAATTTCATATCTCGAAACATTGTGTCTGTGTCCGAGAAGTACACGCTGTGGCCAACGTGCCAGTTTGTTGCCGTACTGTCGAGTCTCTCTTCCAAGCGCTCAGTGGGCTCTAACGCAAGAGCCTCATGAGAGATGAAGAGAAAGTTCGTACTGTTAGGCATGGCGAGTTGGACAGGGTCAGGAACGACATTACGTGCGCTTTTCACGATCCTCTCAAAGCTATTCTGATAAGTGTACTCAAATAGCCTAATCGGGTGCCGGTCTGTCTTCTGGACGTAGGCTGGTCCACACATATGGCGTTCCGGTAGAAAAAGGAAAGGAAGCTCACCATCAAGAATAGCCGACGTCGCCCCCATATATCTCTGTATTCCTTTGACATTGAAAAACATGGGTGGAAGGTCGTGATCAGTCACAAGGATTGTAAAGTGTTTGAGCACAGGTAGGGCTTCGAGGAGTGCCTTGACACTGTAGTTGTCCATGTAGGGCACCAGGTTCTTGATGATCACCTGGATGGGGAGTCTAGAAAGCATGCTGGTGTGGGTCGTAGTGCTTCAATTGTTTCGCAAGCCTGTTTACTCGATGTCTGCGTGCTCAACGATTCTTCTGAGAAGTTGAGAGAGATTAATCTGCAAAGACAACCCTCGGAATATGAGAGAATTCTCCGGATATCATGGAATTGTATCACTACACAAGCTGCTCATGAGTAAGATGAGCTGTTGGAGAGAAGCAACAGTAACATAGCTAAAGCTGGATCTCGGGCCTGTAGGGTGCTCTCCCGTTATGGAGTGGGACTCAGATCAGCGCAGCCGTCGAAGGTGTGTGTAGCTCTTGCCTTGAATCGACACAAAGCTTCCCCGGTCTCTGAGGGTTGCTTCATCGCAAGAAGTCTCCTTAAGACAGTTGTAGCATGCGCCTCTGTTTCCGCAGACACATTACTGTCATGCTGAGCTGTATATACTTACCTCGTTAATTGTCTATGTGACCGCGTGGGTCTAGATAGTTGAGATACTATGACCTGCAACTCTAGTGTCGCGAGATTAGGTGTCATGTATATGGTTCATAACAGACTGCAGCAATTGTAGTGTTCTCATCTCACATCAAATGGCAAACATGTGGCACAAAATAGCTCCAGCTATCTATCACCTTTCTGAGGATTGAGAGTATCGGTATCTGCTCATGGACTGTGGAAAGCACCCTGCACAGATACTGAGTCGCCAGCTCATAGATGGTAGGTTCCATACCTGCACCCAACCTCGCTCTTATCGCTACTCGGTGTCGGAACTTCTCAGATTAAGTCAATGAGGCTCGGTGACAACCAGCTGCGTCTCTCTGGGTCGTCTCCTGAGCCTGGCGCATAGATTCCATCATCCAGGGGAAAGTGCTTACTCCGACACAATGGTGTCCGGGTTTTGTCACCGGGCCGTTATCGGAATTTTGCCGGCGCGCGCTTTGTCTCATCAGATTAATTCCGATAGCCGATGAACAATAGATTAAGGTCCTGCGCTCGGAGTGTGGTCCGAGTTTCTCAGAAAAGATGAGCATGCATAGCACAGAACAAGCCCACTATCAGATCCACAATCAATAATCACCGTCCACAGATGTTGCTTTTCTCGGTCACGCTGATCTGATCTGGCACACCGACGCTTCTGGCTCCTCCTACTTAAACACCCGGGGCTGGCTGTCTGTGGGCTTCATTCTCTTTCTCGTGCTCGTCTCCTCCCTTTTCCGATCTTCACACACACATACGTCCTACGCTATGGGTCTGCAATCCATACTCCAAAAGCTTGAGGTGCCTCATGGTGAGGGCCACTCCCTCAGTATCCTTCAGAACCCAGATCTGGAGCCTATGCCAGAAAGCCGTCGTACTTGGGGGTTCTTCTCCTTTGCAGGCTACTGGGGTGTTCTCAACCTTTCTGTCTGGACATTCTCTGTTGGCTCATCGCTTCTTTCTCTCGGTCTCAACATTCAGCACGCTATGGGTGCGCTCACCGTGGGAAACATCTTCATCGTTCTCTTCACCTGCCTCAACTCCCGTCCTGGTGAGACCTACCACATCGGATACACACTCTGCCAACGTATGGTCTTTGGTGTATATGGATCAAGTATTGGTATCTTGATCAGAATCGTTCTGAGTGTTGTCTACTATGGCTCCCAGGCATGGCTCGGTGGTCTCTGTGTCGTTGTGATGTTCTCGACGTTCAGTGAGAAGTTCTTGTACATGGAGAACACATTCCCAGAGTCTGTTGCCATGACTACAAGAGACTTTATTGGTTTCCTTGTTTTCCAGGTCATTTCTATGCCATTCTTTCTTGTCAAGCCGGAGAGAATGAACATCTTTGTCAACATCAGCTGTATCATGGCCCTCTTCGGTCTTGTCGCTGTGATGGTCTATCTCGTATGCATCAACGGTGGGCCAGGTCCAATCTACTACCAGCCTGTTGAGCTCTCTGCTTCTGAGACTGGTTGGATGTGGCTCTATGCTATGTCTGTGTGGTATGGTGCTCTTTCTCCTGATATCACCAATCAGTCTGACTTCTCCAGATTTAGTTCCGGAAGCAAGAAGCTAATGCTTGGTGTCTTTGTCGGTATCTTCTTCACTGAGATCATCCCACTTGCTGGTCTCATCTCAGCCTCCTGCTCTGTTGAGCTGTATGGCCAAGAGTACTGGCTCCCAACTGACATTTGTCTTCAGTGGTTGCAGGACAACTACTCCCCAAGAATGAGATGTGCTTGTTTCTTCCTTGGTTTATCATTCTTGTCATCAGAGCTCTCTTTGAACTTGTTGACCAATGGTTTTGCTGGTGGGATGGACCTTGCTGGTGTTTGCCCTCGTTACATCAACATTCTGCGTGGATCTATCATCACTGCCCTCTTGTCTTGGTGTGTTCAGCCATGGAACTTCTACAACACCTCATCTACCTTTTCAGCTGTGATGAGTTCCTTTGGCGTCATTGTTACCCCTATCATTGCTATTACTGTGTCTGACTTTACGCTTGTCAGAAGAGACAGACTCAGAATCAATGACCTCTACTCCACAGCCAAGGATGGCGACTTCTACTACCAGGCTGGTGTTAACTGGCGTGGTGTCTTTGTTTTCATTGTCACTGTGGTTCCCGGTCTTCCTGGTATGGCTGCTGCTACCAACCCAGACATTGTCCTGAAGACTACGATCATCAACTACTACTATGGCTCTATCATCTTCTCGTTCTTCTTTCCGTTGTTCCTCTACTACATCATCGCCAAGTGGATCTTCCCTATTCAAGGTGCTGGTGTATCTGACGGTAAGGACTACTACAATGCCTTCACGAATGAAGAGTGCATGAAGTTGAATTTGATTCCATATGATGGCGATGATAGTCAGACTGGTATTGAGTTGCTGGAGGGTGTTTCAGGAGATTCAAAGGCTCTTGCTACTTCGGATAGCTCGGTCAAGGAGAAGGGTGATACAGTTGAGAAGGTTCTACCGGTGGATGTTTAGGTGTTCTTTTGGGGTTTTATTTTATGTGTTTCTTGTGTTTAAATCAGATTTATGTATATTGTGATCTTCTGTTCATCTTATATTGCATTCAGGTAGGCTGCAGTGGTGGTAGATTCGTCAGCGACTGATCTCTGCTGTCTATATTATTGGCCACTCGGGCCTCTGCATCACTCTTACTATATCTGGCTCTAGCCATATTAAGACGAAGCAACTGCAATCGATCTTGTGTCCAGTAATTGAGTGTAGTCTTCCAAAAATCAATACGCTTTTTAGTAAGGTCATGGTGCGCGCTTGTATCGGATATGTAAACTAGTGATCATGTCTGTTTCTCTTTGCAGCTTCGACGACAACCTTGTCCCAGTTTGCATTCAGAGCAAAGTATACCTCAGACATCGAGAGAACAAAAATACCACAACCAAGACCAATCCAGAGACCTTGCAGTTTCAAATCTCTCCAGAAGGCAAGGTAGAATGCCAAAGGTAGCGCAACAAGGTAGTATGCAAGCAAGTTCAAGTTACTTCCAATGATCTGTCTTCCTTGGCCTCTTAAACAGCCAGCTGCAATGACATTGATGGTATCGTACAACTGATTCACAGCAAGAATCATCAGTGCATCAGCACCCAAAGCACACACATTCGGATCGCTTGTGAAGAGACGGACAAGTCTGAATCTGCCAAAGAAGAGACCACTTGTAGTGAAGAGACCCAAGATGACAGACATCATAAGAGAGACGTTCATGGCAGTCTTTGCATTTGACACAGCTCTAGATCCAATGAATCCTGCAATCTTTGTAGCACTGACAACACTCACACCGAATGGAATCTGAAACATCAACGTTGCGGTAGTGGACAAAATGGACTGAGCTGCCAACATTTCTGTTCCAAATCTTGATGCACTGATGGTAAGGATCTCAAAAGCAAGGAACTCAGCCTCAACCATCACAACACCTGGAAGAGCCAGGGATGCCATAGGACCCCAGTTCTTGCAAGCTTCTCTGACCTGGAGCCCGTTCCAGCACTTCAATCCATCAATGAAGTAGACGTAGCAGAAGAGAAGAACCGCCATGAGGGTATAGTTGATGGCCGTAGCCAATGGTGCACCAATGAAACCAATACCAAAAGTTGGGTCCCAGACGAGGAAGTAGTTCAACAAAGCATTGAGAGGTGTGCAGATGAAGAGAACATATTGAGCTGCGTGGAAGATACCCTGGGCCTGTAGGAACCTCTTACCGGTCTCAAAGAGAATGTAACCTGGAGAACCAAGAGAGATGACTCTCAAGTACAGCTGTGCGAGGTCGGTAAGTTCCTTGTTAGGAACAAACAGACCCAAAATAGATCCAGAGAACCACCAGATAAGGTTGACTGGGATAGCAGTGAAGAAGATCATTGCAGTACATCTTTGGAAGTGAAGACCGACCATGCTTAGCTTTCCAGCACCATAAGCCTGAGAGCAGAAAGTATCGAGACATGTAGCCATACCGTTGAAAATGGATACAGTGATGTTGAACGTCATGGTCGAAAGAGAGACAGCGGCAAGCTCAGTCTTACCGATGTGTCCCACAGAGAAGATGGATACCACTGTGAGAGAGTATTGAAGGAAGAAGGTGATGATCATCGGAACCGACGCTTTACAAATGGACAGGGCCTGGTCGAGCTTGGAGATGATCTTCAGATCCTCTTCATTGAGCAAAAGATCATCTGGTGGGCTGACATCTCCAGTGGTTGTCTCTGTGACTGAGCCATAATCTGGAGGAGAGCTGAGCGGTTGTGATACCAAAGGCTTGTAGACATCTGCTGAGTCTGTCATTATGAGAGATGTTGAGAGGTCTGGCTTTCAAGTATTGGTGAGTAGTGTACAATGCTGACTTCAGGTATCAAAGCCGAACGTGATTGGGGTGCGTGAGCTTTTTGACTGCTCTATGAACTGAGTGAGTGCGAAGAGGATGTTTGATCTTTCCCAAAATGAAACCCCACCGATGGCTGCTTGAGTTGTCGAAGAAGATCTGAGTATCTGCAATAACTTGAGTGGCTTCTTCTGAGTTGAGTCCGGTAGCGGAAAGATGGAGCGCCGAATCTTTGGCGGGAAGCAGCGCATTAGATTGGTGCATGATTGTGATCGGAATTGGTGTCGGAATTTCTAGATCTGCGGACTGATCGGAATTCTTTCGACAGCCGATTCGAAATTCCGATGCTCTCTGCGTGCAGCATCGGGATCCTCATTTGCGGGTGGTCTCCTGGTGGCGCCTTCGCCGGGAGGATGGCTGATCTCCTCTTTCGAAAAGCATTGAACAGTCGGAATTTTGTAGTGGCTCCATCCTGTTCCTGTCTTTGATAGGCTGGGACTTTCCCTCAGCTCCGTTGGCTGGCTCCCAATGTACAACCCCTTGAATATAAAGACCCACCTCCCCAGTTTATAAGCAAACTTTCTTGTCACTGTCTTTCTTTTCCTCTGTATCAGTACAGATTGACATCCACCATGCTGCCAACTACCGTCCTCTACACATTGGCTGCATTTTTGGCTTCCGGTGTCGTTGCCCACCCAGTCGCCGCTCCAGATGCTGAGTCTCAGCATGTTCTCATGAACTGTGAGTTGGCTGAATCCACTGACTCCCACACCCACTCTCACGAGGACCTTTCGTTCATGGATCAGTTCTTCGGTCCAATCTTGGACGGCTACAAGGCTGACCAAATCACTACCTTCGGTGCTGAGTCCAAGAAGGCACCAGGCAAGGTCACCAACAGAGTTGACCAGATGCTCGTCAGAGACGACTACAACTACCCAGACCCAGATGACTTGAGAGACATCAACGGTTCTGCTGTTCTCTACCGTGGTGGTGAGTTTGCTGGTTTGAACTCCTTTGCCCACTTGCCATACGCCAACTGTTATGACCCAGCTCAGTTCGGTAAGGTCGAATTCGACATTGCTGTCGTCGGCTCTCCATTTGACTCTGGTGTTTCTTACAGACCAGGTACTCGTTTCGGACCAAGAGGTATCCGTACCGCATCCCAGAGACTCGCTGGACACACCTTCTCCGTCTATGACGGTGTTGACCCATACGGTGGTTGGGCTAAGCTTGTCGACTGTGGTGATCCACCAATCACTCCTCTCGACAACAGAATCGCTTTGGATCAGATGTACAGAACTCAGCGTGCCATTGGTAAGCACTCCACTACCAAGAACAACAAGCACAAGACTCCAAAGGTTTTCACTCTTGGTGGTGACCACACCATCACTCTCCCATCCTTGAGAGCTGCTTACGAGAACTGGGGACAGATCGCTGTTGTCCATATTGACTCCCACTTGGACACGTGGAACCCATACTACTTCGGTGGTAATGTCACTGAGTACCAGTCTGTCAACCACGGTACCTACCTGCACTGGGCCCATGAGAAGGGTTTGCTTGCACCAGATGCTTGTATCCACGCTGCCATCAGAGGTCCATACCCAGGTAAGGAGGATGTCAAGCACGACATTGAGTGTGGATTTGACAGAATCCTCGCCCGTGACATTGACAAGATCGGTGCTGAAGCCATCATCGAGAAGATCAAGAAGAGAGTTGGTGACTACCCAGTCTATATCACTGTTGATGTTGACTCCATGGACCCAGCCTTCGCTCCAGCTTCTGGTACGGTTGAGCCAGGTGGATGGACTTCTAGAGAATTGCTGACTGTCTTGGATGGTCTTCTTGGTTTGAAGGTCATTGGTGGTGACGTTGTTGAGGTCTCTCCACCATATGACACCAACGCTGAGATCACTTCCCTTGCTGCTGCCCAGGTCGCTGACTCCATCATTGCTTTGATGGCCTTCGACTCCGCCAAGGAGGGTGTTGAGGATGAGAAGAAGAACTGACCGCAATCGACAAATTAGTAATAATCAATGATAATCACCCGTTAAATGAATCCAGGATGTACTACATTAAGCTAAGCAGATCAACATGAGGAAAATGGTTTAAGCTAATCATAACAGGCGGAATGGCTTCAAATCTGGTCAGTCGACGTCAGACACTCCAACTGGTAGGTCTTGTATATTAGTCCACTGAAAGTCACCAGCCAACTATCACAATCAAAACATTTAAAGAGGTATTTGGGTCAAGTTTCATCTATAGTACAATTCATGGTTGGGTACAAGCTTTTGATCGCTCCGCTCTCGGATCTCCAGCTCTCAACCTCCTACGCTTCCGCGCGCTTCGACGCTGCCTTCAACCTTGACGGGAGGTATCGCTCCTCAAAAATTGTCACATAATAGTATGGGGTTACATACCGTGTTTGATCAGTTTTGAACGGATTTGGCTGTCTTTCTCGTGAGCTCACCAAATGCCTCCGCCCGGAATCGAACCTGGGCCGATTTAAAAAAGAAAAAAAAACTGTCTGAGAGACTGAAAAAAACTAGCGTCTCCTGGTTTCGATCCAGGGACATCAGGGTTATGAGCCCTGCGCGCTTCCACTGCGCCAAGACGCTGTTTGATGAAGCGTTGAGTCTGCTTGTTTGACAAGTTTCATCAAGATTACGTAAGCAGATACATCTTTTTGCAATTTCTCGAACTATTAGACCAATTGGAGTCAATAAGAGTTAACAGATCTATTACTCATACTATTTTTAGCTATGTCCAATTTGTCATCACTGTAATTGACCGCTTGGTCTCCCACAAAGCGCTGTAAGAGCAGCTCGTTTGTGTCATGTGCTTCTTCGCCCCTTTTTGAGTCCAACTGGCAACGGCTGCGAAGCCAACGCGAAAAAATGCTAAACGACGGGAACGACGGGTGTTTACCTTCTGAACCAAATCACGGCGGTAACCTCCTTCCAGTACTAGCACTGCCTCAACGCCGACGTGAGTTGTCTATTCAACTGGACATCTCTCTATTTCTTCCTTTGCTTCTTGTGCCGCCCGCTCCAACCCGCGCAGACGACAAGCCATCACTCGGGAATACCATCATCCCATCACCCCATAGGCTTCCTTGACTCATCCCACCACTAGATCCACATTCAACTCCGCTGTCACAATGTCGGACAATCACGATGAAGCTGGCTCTCCTGTCTCCCAGTCACTCTCGGAGAGCAGACGATCCTCCACATCTTTGATTGACAAGGACGGAAAGTCCGTGAACAAGACGGCTACAGGCAAGAGAAAGTTCCACAACAAGAGTAAGCTCGGTTGTGACACTTGCAAGCGCCGCCGTGTCAAGTGTGATGAAGCCAAACCAGAGTGCCAGAAGTGTCTGAATATGGGAATTGAGTGCAGATACTCTGTGTTAGCTGCTATTCCTGCTTCCCTCCCTGAGCAAGAGAACACGTTGCCGTCAGAGACACTTTCATCAACGGCATCCCCCTCTCCACCCGCTCAGAAGAAGCGGAAGACGGCTGTCAAGCAGGAGAAGAAACATACCGGTATACCTGGTATTCCTAAGGGATTCGAACAGGAGCTTGCCCGTTTTGGAATCTCAGCAGGCTCGTTGGGTGGTGCAGGTGACGATATGACTGCCAAACTCATCAGTGCAGCCAAGGCCCACTTCGGACTATCCCAGGATCAAGGATCTGGGAACAGCCCCTTCCCACAAAACTTGTCGCCAATGAACTTTCCATCCATCACCGTGAAGCCTCCAACTATGGATCCGGCTTCTCTACAAGCAATGGCCCGTCAGTATGCACTCAACGGCGGCTCCATATCTGACACCAGTGGCGCCGTTTCTCATGGTGACAACATCAACAATTTATCCATCAACATGGGTCTCGCTAATAACCCAACCATTTCTCCTGAGCCAACCATGTCACCAGGGTCCACGCATTCTCCAATCTCGATGCACCGAGGCCCGCCACCAATGGCATCGGCTCATGACTTCAATGCTCAGATCGAATCCATAGCATCATCATCCATGACATATGCTCCAACATCGACTGGCCTGAATGTTGTGGACTTGAAGCTCATGTACCATTACACAACCACCGTGGCTCCAACTATCACCACTGCTGGTATCTCAGAGAAGAAGATCTGGAGCGATGACATCCCACAGTTGGCATTTGAGTACTCGTTCTTGATGCACTCCATCCTTGCTTTTTCTGCCACTCATCTTTCAAGAACAGAGAAGAATCTGGAGAGATATGTGACATACCACAGAGGTGAGGCTCTTCGACTACTACGTGAAGCTGTCCTTG
Organism: Petasospora veronae; assembly: GCA_030563065.1. Lineage (NCBI taxonomy): Eukaryota > Fungi > Ascomycota > Saccharomycetes > Phaffomycetales > Wickerhamomycetaceae > Petasospora > Petasospora veronae. The sequence goes on along the minus strand of JAKUBA010000003.1, from coordinate 245,243 downwards.
AGATCTCTCCCGAAAACACTGATGCCCTTGTTGCCTCAGCGTTGATTTTGATCATGGACTCCCTTGCCAATGCTTCACTGCCATCAGCATCGTCGGCTACATCCTTGCCAGCTTCTGCATGGATCTTCCACGTTAAGGGTGCTGCTACAATCCTTACGGCTGTCTGGCCTCTACCTCAGACATCTCGCTTCTACACCTTCATTTCGGTTGACCTGAGTGACCTTGGTGACATCATCAACGACCAGGATGGACACATCTCTGATCTTCAATGCTTTGATGAGTCCATTGCTGATCTCTATCCAGTTGAGTATGATTCTCCTTACCTTGTCACACTTGCCTATCTGGACAAGCTCCACAAAGAAAAGTACAAGTCCGATTTCATTCTGCGCGTGTTTGCCTTCCCTGCCCTCTTGGACAAGACTTTCCTTGCCCTCTTGATGTCTGGTGATTTGTCCGCTATGAGAATCATGAGAAGTTACTACTCTTTACTGAGAGGCTTCACTGCAGACATGAAAGACCAAGTGTGGTTCTTGGAAGGAGTCTCCAATGTTTTGCCAGTTGATGTTGATGACTACACTGGAGGTGGTGGTATGCACATGATGCTTGACTTCCTTGGAGGTGGCTTACCATCCATGGCTAGCTCCCTTGGATCAGGTCTCGATATTGATATCAATGATCACTTCATGAATTCATGATCACAGCGCTAATGTTGCACCACCCTGTTTGAGTCGCAGAGATCTGCCCTACCCCTTCTCTGATGATCCAGACCCGCCCCATAATGATCTTTTTTATTCATGACCCCCGACAAGATTGCTTGTCTACTTAATAGTAATAATAATATATAAATCTACATACATTTATTCGGATCTAGCTCATGATCTGGCTTTCTCCATTAGGGACTCTTGAAGGAAGTATGCGGAGTGCCCCTACCAATTTTGAAACTTCAGCCTAAAAAGAATGCGAAATTGCCCCACGTGGGGCTCGAACCCACAACCGTACGATTAAGAGTCGTAAGCGCTACCGATTGCGCCAGCGAGGCGAATTCACATTTCGTTAAAATGCACTGTTTGCCATACTCTGTGATTTTCGAAGATCAAAAAATGAAAAAAAAAGTGAAATTTGAAGATTAAAGGGTTTTATCAAAAGTGCATGGCTCCTATTCAAGTCATGAGATGCATTGATCACCTCAGATCGATTGCTCACCCTTCAAGATCCAGCTGCAGCCTGCTTTACCATTCACCAGCACACATTATAAGCACTAATTAAGGCAGCATTTGTGTCATCTACTTCAATTTCAACCATCACCGTCATCATGAATATACATGGCTATTTACAAATCATTCATCTACTCCTTCTTGACTGGCTCATTTGGGATGTCCTTGAACAACTTCTCAAAGATCTGGCTGTAGTTGTCCACGAATGTTACATCGAATCCCTCCTTCAAGTTCTCAGGCAAAACCTCGTAATCACCCTTGTTGTCCTTTGGCAAGAACAATGTGTGCACGGCGTTTCTCTTAGCTGCAATCAACTTCTCCTTCAAACCACCAATTCTCAACACCTTACCAGTTAATGTGATCTCACCGGTCATGGCGATGGATGGCAAAGGAACGTTCAAGGCAAGAGAAATGAGAGCAGTTGTCAGTGTGATACCAGCACTTGGTCCATCCTTTGGTGTGGCTCCCTCTGGACAATGCAAGTTGATGTTGTGTGTCTTGAAGAAGTCAGATTTGATATACTGCTTTGCAACAGAGAAAGAAATCTTAGAAGATTCCTTCATGACATCACCAAGTTGGCCTGTAATGGCCAAGTGACCACCAGATGGCTGACCAGATTCGTTCACAGCCTTCTCACCTGTAACCTCAACGTACATTGAAGTACCACCGATCGAAGTCCAAGCAAGCCCCATAATAACACCAGGTGGGGTGGTCTCATAAAGTCTGTCACTGGTGTAGATTGGTGGTCCAATGAAGTCCTTCAAGTTTTCGGATGAAATCTCAAGGGTGAAGTCATCTGGAACCTCAAGTCTCTTGACTTCAGTGTTCTCCTCAAAGACAGTATCTTTGGTCTCCAATGCCTTGTTGAGGTCAAGGTTTGGAACAATCTCGTCACTAGTTGATTCCTCTGTCGTGGTCTTCCCCTCAGAAGCAGTCTCTGACTCTCCCTCCTTCTTTGACTCGGCTTCAGTAGTCTCAGGTTTGTTAAGCTCGACCTGTGTGACAACCTTGAAAGCAGCCTTTCTGTACACTTTCTCAATCAACTGCTTCAGTCTTCTGACACCGTTTTCCTTGGCGTAGTGTTTCACGATGTACTCAACACCGTCGGTGGTCAATTTGATGTTAGCCTTCTCCAAACCAGAACCCTTCTGTGCCAATGGGATCAAGTACTTCTCAGCAATTTTCACCTTCTCTTCGGCAACATAACCTGGAAGCTCAATGATCTCCATACGGTCCAACAATGGTCTTGGGATTGTATCAAGAGTGTTTGCTGTGCACACAAACAAAACCTTGGACAAATCAACTGGAATATCCATGTACTGATCCAAGAACTCACCGTTCTGCTCTGGGTCAAGCAACTCCAACAAAGCGGCGGATGGATCACCCTGGGATCCACCATGTGTAACCTTGTCAATCTCGTCAATCAAGAACAATGGATTCTGGGACTGTGTCTTCTTCAAACCTTGGATGATACGACCTGGAAGAGCACCAATGTAAGTTCTTCTGTGACCCTTGATCTCAGAGACATCAGCAATACCACCAACAGAGAATCTGAAGTAGTTTCTGTTCAATGCACGGGCAATGGACTTACCAATGGAAGTCTTACCAACACCTGGTGGACCGACAAAGCAGATGATCTTACCATCAACAGCACCGAGCAAGTTACCAACTGCAATGAACTCCAAAATACGGTCCTTGATGTCTCCCAAGCCGTAGTGGTCCTCATCCAAGATCTTCTTGGCGTTGGCAATGTCAAAGGTCTCCTTGGTGTACTTACCCCATGGCAACTGGGTCAACCAGTCAAGGTAGTTTCTCGTGACACTGAACTCAGACATAGCAGTCTCCAATGTCTGCATTTTCGAGATTTCCTCATCGAACACCTTTTGCACTGGTGCTGGGAGCTTCAACTTCTCGGCTCTCTCCTTGAATGTGTCAATGAGCTTCTGGCGGCCATCATCAATACCCAATTCTCTCTTGATACCCTTCAATTGCTCCATGAGGTAGTACTCACGTTGTCTCTTCTGAATCTTGCTCTCAACTTCCTTAGAGATCTTGTTCTGCAATTCAGCATTCATGATCTCCTTCTTCAAGACAACCAATGACCTCTCCAATCTCTCCTCAATGTTCAGCGAGTCAAGAACGTCCTGCAATTCCTGTGGCTCACCGGTACAAACAGCAGCACAGAAGTCAGCCAACTTGGATGGTTGTTCAAAGACGTTGGTAGAGTTCTGAATGGTAGCACTGAAAGTAGCGATCTGATCTCTGAACATGGAGTTCATCTGAGAAATGTCCTTGAACACCTTCAGGATCTCAGATGTCAATGCATTGATGACTGGGGACTTCTTGTCGTAAGATTCGTCCTCCAGAGGTGTGATGTTGACTCTAGTCACCTCGTACTTGGCCAAGAATTCAGTTGGGTTGTATTCGTTCTCCTCGTCGAGCTTCTTGAGGATACGCTCCTCCTTCTCCTCCTGCACCATCTTCAATGTCAAATCCTTACCTTCCTCCTTGAGCTCGGTCTCAACCTCAGCTTCAAGAGTCTTGGTATTGTCAGCCTGCTCTTGGTTGATCTCCTCCTCAGACTTTGGAGGCATCAACTCATCGATTCTGATTCTGGTGTGTGGGTATGCAATGATGGTCATGGTGTCGTTACCAGTGTTCTCGTCCTTGGTGACAAAACTGGAAGTGATCTGTGCGAAAACACCAACCTCGTGGACCTCATCCTTGTGGGTGATAATGTCACCATCGGCACTCTCGTCCTTGAAGAGGAAAATACCGATGTATGGCTTCTTCTTGTCACAAAGGGCATTGATGGCCTTGATGACATGCGGATCGGTGATGGCAACAGGTCTGTAGAAGCCTGGGAACAATGGGCGGCGAGACATTGGAAGAGCCAAAACTTGAGGATAGACCTCTGGAACTGGCAGAGCGTTGCTCTTCTTTGGCTTCGATCCAGATCCATCATCGTCACCACCATTGTTGTCTCCTGCGGAAGGAGATCCAGCGCTAGCGCTAGTAGACTCGGCAACCTTGGATTCACCAGTAATCTCTTTGATCTGCTCGTCTTTAGTCTTTGGTGTTCTTCTCTTTCTCTCTGGCTTCTGTTCATCCTTGGCTGGACTCTCTGGGGTCTCTGGCTTGTCCTTCTCCTTCTCGGTGGCCTTGTCGTCCTCTGGAGCGTCTTTGGTGAGGGCCATTGGATGGGACTTGAGACCATTGAGTTGTTCGAGCAGATCCAACATAGGAACATCTTTCTGGAAGTCTCCAATCAATTGTGGGTGGTTTTGAGCTGTTCTGAGTCGTGTAGCAGTGACTGATGAAGCGAATCTGGTGGTCAAGCTCAGTCGTGTGGAGGTGAGCTGGGCGGCTATCTCCCTGGATGCATTTCTAGCAGCCCTCTTTGCGGCGTGTGTGGTGGCACCCCTGGAAGAGAGCATTTTGAGTGTGTTTGTGGTTGCAATTGGCGATGGAGGCGCTCTTGTGCTCGCTGGTGGTGTCCCCAGAGCTCTCTAGTGTGTGGAGGTGGAGTCGGCGGCTCTTTTGGTGGCGATTTGTCAACTGACGGGCGAGAAGATGTCCGGGTGTTTTATGTGCAAGGGGTGGAGAAGCGGAGATACTCACGGGGATGGTCCTCGGGTTCCGAGCTTGGGCCGAGATTCCAAAAGACTGACAGATAATCAGTTGAGATCGTTGGTTGTGGAGCTCCGAGCTGGTCAGTGGTCATGATCTTGAAGGTATGATGTGCCATTATTCTTTTGGTGGCGTTGTGGGGTTGTGGGTGCTGGCCCTCCATCGCGGTGACCGGCTTTTGTCTCCGGTTGCCATTCTATATCTGATCTCTGCTCTCTTGAACATACATATACATCGTACATCGTCATACTATACAAAGGTGGCTGTCATACACCTTGAAAGGTGTCACTGAACAGCCAGATAAATAAATGAATCAAAAGCACAGAACGTACTGATGTGCGTTGAAACTTGAGCTGTCTCCTCCATTCTCTTCAGCCCATCCAGATCATCGAGCCAATGAGAAACACCATCCTCATCAGTACTGGTCATTAGTATACTGGTATAACATATTCCCATCGTGATCCTCTACCTTCATGTCCGGGTTGTGGTTCTCATTTTGGTCATGGAGGCCATCAACGTCCTCGTCCTCTCCATGAACATCTCCACCGTTCAGGTCCAATATCACATCCTCACCAACCTTGATATCGTTCATAAGATCGTTAGACATGTGTTCTTGAATATCAATCTCACTGTCATCATTGAGAGGAATGTTTGTGATTTCTCTCTGTAGTTGCTGATGCTGCTCATAGAAGTTTATCGATGAGTTGGCAGCGCCTTGTTTTCTCGATCTCTTCGTCTCTCCACGCTCCTGTTTGAGGGCTTGTTGCTCTCTGTACTTGGCCAAGTAGATCTTCAAAATCTCAGAGTAGTTTTCAAACCCAAGACTCGACATGGCGAACAAGATGTCTTCACCGTTGATAGTCTTTCTTTTCTCTGACAGGCACTTGTCACTTGCTTCACTCGAGATGAACGAGATGAATTCAGACACACACTCCTGCATGCATTCCTTAGCATCCTTAGATACTTTAGCTGTTGTTGGAAGCGTGTTTTTCATCAATCTTGCAACGTTGGCAATCGGGAGCCATCTATCCTGTTCTCTGAGCTCAACCTCCTGGGCTTGCTTCTCTGTAATGGCGTCATCGGCGGCAGTGGCGGCATCCACCACAAGGTTCGGGTCATTTGTAGTATCCATGATGATTGATCTGGTCGTCATATCTGACTGGTTCATTTTCGTGGTGGTGAACAGTGGTCTTTGTGTTTCTGTTGTGGATCTCCAAGACTCGAGTATGGGAAGTGGGGGGACTGGGGATATGTCTCGACGGGGTTTCGAGATGGGCAGCGGATAAAAACAACAGCAGCGAGTGGATCAGTGGATCAGTGGATCAGTGAAAGTGTATCCTCGAGAAGTGAACTGTGCTGTTTCAACAATAAAGAGAACTGTGCGTGTTGATGGTGATGTTGTTCCTATTGTGGCCAGTTGTGCTTATATTTCACCGACTGCGATTAGCTCGTTTTCTCGACGCGCTTCCGACAATATGGCGCAAAACTCGCTCAAAACAGAAATTGCGCTACGGTGTTTAGGAGAATTCGCGCCATTTGTCGCAGGGAGACGTTCTCAAGACATCCTAGGATCGATTTACAATGAAAGTAATTAACGTGATAATAGATAACAAGAACTATGTATATAGCGAATGCAGAGTCGTCAGAACAAGAATCAAAACATGGATCTCATGAAAAGGGGAGCGGGTTGTGGTCTTTTCAGGCCTTCACCCACTTCAAAACAGCAAGGGCACTGGCAACAATACCAATGGTCGTAGGCAATGTCAAGATCACATAACCCCAGAACAAAACACCTGCCATCTCATTCTCAAGAAGCTCATTCAGCTGGCAAATCTGCGACAACTGAATAGCTGGTGGGGCAGAGGTCAAGAGGAAAGCAACAATGATGAAAATCGGGTCGTCCAAAATTGATACAGGGAACAACTTCATGAAGCCAACAAGTGCTGGAAGGAGAATCAAAGGTGGGATAATCATTCTTGCAACAAGTGAGCCAATCACAATTCTTTTGTAGCGTGGTGATGGTGGTGGTGTATCGGCTGAAGGGTACAAGTTGGCACCCAAGACAATCAAGATCATTGGGATAGCAACACTACCCAACTGGTCAATAGCCTTCGAAAGGGTGAACTGGACAAATCCGTTGTCAACGTAGAATGCATCGTGAAGCTGTGGGATGGAAGCAACAAGCATGGCACCAAACATTGCCCACAATGGGGCATTCATTGCCTCCATAACCCAGATGTAGGCAGCAACGATTCTGTTCTTGGGCCTTGTTGTGTCAGCAATGAGTGGAGTGTATTCGGACGATGCACCAGATCCGGTCTCATCAATTGAACCAGCACCATCGTCAGAGCCTGAAGCTTCAACGGTGAGTGTGGTGGAGCTCTTTTTCGGTGATGATTCAATCTGTGGTTGAGAAGCTTCTTCAAGATCTGTATATGAGTGGGATGGCGAAACACGTCTCTTCAACAAGGTGTTGTAACCCCAAGACCATCTAAGAATCTGGCCAATCTGCTGGAAGATGACGAGGTACAGGAGACCTCTGGAAGCAATCATGGTTGGGTTGTCATCCTCAATGTCATCCCATTCCAAGTTTGGAAGCGTGTATGCAAGAGTGATGGTTAGGGAAACTGGTAAAGAGTTGGAGTTACCAAAGACCGACATGGCGATGAGGAAGTTTCCCTCTGTTTCGTCCAAGTTCAAGTAGCGGTTCACAAGGACACCGGTGATGTAAGAGATAGTCGTTGACAGGGCGTAGAAGATTGGGATGAAGAAGACTTCAACAAACTTCTTGAGGGACAAGGATGGAGCCAACTTGGAAAAGATCATGGCGGGTGTGAACAAGAACATATTTAACTCGTTCACATGCTTCTGTGCGTTCTTGTTGAGCGCGCCCACCTTGGCAGCAAAGAAGCCGGTGAGACAGACGATGATCACCTGGACCACCGCCTGGAATGTGAGATATGCCACCTCTAATAGTGATATTTCCTGGAGCATGGGCTTGCTGTGTTGTGTTTTGTGTTGTATCCTGTGTGGGGTGTGACGGTAGGTGGATCTTGTAGTGTGAGCGGTTGTGGCTTGCTTGCGTAACCTTGCTGAGTTCAGGAGAGTAGATGAGCGGCAAGGAGAGTCGAGTGGTTTGAGCACGGCGGTAAGAGTAAGCAAACTGCTGTGTCTCGGGGGAAGGGTGTAGTGGTCTTCTGCAAGAGTCCTGTCCAGGCGGTGAAGGATGAGAAGATGGCGTGCTGACCCAGTTTTAAATATGATTTGCTTATCGAGGATTGGAGTGCGCGTACCGTGTGACTCGCGTACGCCAGAACGTGTGTGCTGCACAGAATGGCGTAATAGCAGGAAGGCGGTGCTGAGCTTGGCTGTATACCTCAAAGAGGGGAAGCTTCCCTTGCACAAAGCCTCGTGGTGGCGTCCTTAGATGCAGTTGAATAGAGACCGGTTTGTATGGATATTGCGCCACACTCCTCTCTTTCTCTCCATCCGCAACAGAAATGCCACCCGGGTGTTTCTGCTGTCAACCCAGTACCCAGGACTGAAGGCTGAGCAGTGAGGGGCATCGCGAGAAGAGTGGCACCTTTTCGCGCTCTGCCTCTTTGGGCGATTTTTCGCCATTCCTCACGTGCCACGTGCCAGCATCAGTGTGCCGACCGATCGGAGCTTGCGGTTCGCAGATCAGGGGAAAAGGGGCGCAGTGTAGGTGAATGATCCAGATGTACTGAGTATGTGTTGATTGTCTGCTTTTGGAGTGCTCGGAGTCACTGACTTATGAGGTTTCTATATCAGAACGACGAGCTGAACATGGCGACTTATATTTACGAGGCGCTAATGCGAAATTTCGGCGCAAAAGGAGACTAATCTGTCCCAATCGGGGCGATTTGCACAAAATGGATCTTATGCACGCGCCACAGACACTAGCCACAGTTAGTTTCGGCGTTGGCTGCTGTGGCCACAGAGGAGGTTGCCACCTTGTGCGGCGTAGATTTGGCTGCCCTGTGACCTGTGACAATGGCTGCCTCTGACCCGTAACGAACCAGCGTGGTGGCATTGTGGCGCAACTGTGTGGCTTGTTTATTGTACTTTGTGTCAGGTCTATTGTTGTTAGCCTCGCGCGGGAGTCTCCGATTGTACCTAAATGACTCAGGGTCTCAGACTCCAGAGGATGAGGAGTTGGGATGATATTGTGGATAAGTCTGTGTGGTCTACAAGTTCAGGATAGAGTATCAAAGCATAAGTATTAGATAAAAAGATTAAGTCAAAAAGATAAAGGAATTGGAGTTCAGCTGGGGGTACCAGAGTCGTCTTCAACCAAGAGAAATAGATCTGAAAGCTCAAGATCTAACCAAAAACGTGCAAGAAAGTCCAAGAAGAGAAGGTCAAACAAGTGAAGTTGTTCAACACCAAGCAGTGAGGAATCACATGTCAGCCTCAGCCTCGGCCTCTCTCTTACCAAGTGGCTGACCGGCAAAGTACTTCTTCCATCTCCAAGCCTCGGCCTCAGCATCAGCGTCGGCGAATGCCTCTCTCTTACCAAGTGGCTGACCAGCGAAGTACTTCTTCCATCTCCAAGCCTCAGCCTCGGCCTCAGCATCAGCGAGGGCCTCTCTCTTACCAAGTGGCTGGCCGGCAAAGTACTTCTTCCATCTCCAAGCCTCAGCCTCAGCATCGGCGTCAGCAAGAGCCTCTCTCTTACCAAGTGGCTGACCGGCAAAGTACTTCTTCCATCTCCAGGCCTCAGCATCAGCATCAGCATCAGCTTCTCTCTTACCAAGTGGCTGACCAGCGAAGTACTTCTTCCATCTCCAAGCCTCGGCCTCGGCCTCAGCATCAGCATCAGCAAGAGCCTCTCTCTTACCAAGTGGCTGACCGGCAAAGTACTTCTTCCATCTCCAGGCCTCAGCATCAGCATCGGCATCAGCTTCTCTCTTACCAAGTGGCTGACCGGCAAAGTACTTCTTCCATCTCCAAGCCTCAGCCTCGGCCTCAGCATCAGCAAGTGCCTCTCTCTTACCAAGTGGCTGGCCAGCGAAGTACTTCTTCCATCTCCAAGCCTCAGCCTCGGCCTCAGCATCAGCGAGGGCCTCTCTCTTACCAAGTGGCTGACCGGCAAAGTACTTCTTCCATCTCCAAGCCTCAGCCTCAGCATCGGCGTCAGCAAGAGCCTCTCTCTTACCAAGTGGCTGACCAGCGAAGTACTTCTTCCATCTCCAGGCCTCGGCCTCAGCATCAGCATCGGCATCAGCGTCACGCTTGGTCAAGTCAATGTTGTCAGCCATCTCCTTGTAGGCGATAGTGGTGTTGATGAAGTAGACAGCGTCATCCAAAACGATTGGAGCAATGTCCTCAGCAAGAGCGACAGCCTCGATGATGGCATCGTCAGAGAATGGGAACTCAACGTTGGTGGAAGAGCCGGTCTCCTCGGTGGTGTTGTCAGCAGCACGGGCAGAGCTGGAGAAAGCAAGGAATGCAGCAGCGATGAAAGCAACAGAGAATCTCATTGTAGTAGTTGTAGTTGTTGTCGTTGTTGAAAAGAGTGGAATCAAGTATCAAGAGATCTTGTGGATGTGTGTTTGTGTGATGATGAGAAGGATATCAGAAACTTAACTTGAAGGAACGGGGTCTGTGTGGACTTTTATATCTTGTGAAACCATTCTGAGGCTCCTCTAATGAAACAAATTCTCACATTACTTCTTTGTGTCTAGCAAAGTTTGTGTGGGTGCGCCACTGTTCGGTTTGAAGAATATGCCATTGGTGTCCCAATCGGGTAATAAATACTTGCATCAGCGGGATTCTTTCCAGCGGAGGTGCATGACAGCCGGTGTTCGATTTCTGCCTATTTGAGCATCCAATGCGGCCGATCCCTTTGTATTTGCCTCAGAAGCGAGAGATAAAACGAGTTGTGGCCAGTTTAGGCCTTCTGGTCATGCACGTCATTAAACCTGCTTTGTGACACCCGCAGTGAAGAGGCCGGGTCCACTGTTTCACGTTCTAACAACCAGCACAACACACCATTCACCTCGGTAATATACACACAACTAGGTGCTTTGAATAAGGATCTAGTCCAGAATGAGCAAACAATGACTGGGATCTGATACAGGTGGCGTGCTTGCGGTATGTCCGGCCGGTTTTGTGGAACCGGAGAATGTAGGCACCACGGCCACCTCTCTGTGAGGCGTTGATACATGGCACACAGCCCATATGGAATCTTTGTGTGACATATGATGAGGGATTAATATGTTGCTTTGAAGTATTTGTAGCACTTTGAGGCTGTTCTAATTCGTGATCTAAGAGTATTTGGGCTAGCTGAGGGCTGTTATTGCTCGGTCATACACCTCTAGGATACCACAGTTTCACCCTGAAAAGTCATGATCAGACTAGTCCATATTGATCTGTTACAGATCAGGATCAAACATGATACAATTTCACCTCACAATGGGTGTACATGCGCTAGTCCGCGTTTTGTGGGAAGCTTTATTGTTCGACTTCTGCCCCATTGATGTCTCGATTTGGAAAGAGCCAGTATTTCAAAGATGCAGTGGGTTGACTGTCATGTCTCGTAGTTTCATGGATGCAGATCTTGCGCCTCTCGGTAATCGGATCAAGCGGTGGATCAGATCTCGTGAGGCATGCAAGGAGTTGATGTTCTATCGTATCTCGAGTTGAGGCTATATCAAATCAACTCATGTAAGAGTGCTAGTGCGTCATCCTTGATGGGGCTGTGAGAATAGCAACATCATTTGGACCTGAAATTTCAACCGCAGCTATTTTGAAACATTTAGTGTCTCTGCTAGGATTTATGGGCTTGTATGCTGTCCTCCTAGTGCCTCAAGATGATGGACCAACGCTGTACAGCTTCACAGGCGCGCACCGGATCGAGCTTTTTTGGTGGTTTTACCATATTGAGACAACCAACACTTTTAGGGCTACTGGCTGTTAATAAGCTTCATTCTGATGTATCCTAGTGAGGTACAATTGAACATTATAGAGGGTTGGGCTCCAGGGTTCCAGGGGGCTCCAGTGATTGTGATATGCTCATCAATTGTCCAGTGTTGCAGATTTAAGGTACATATCCCAAGTGAGTGCTAGCCATCAAACTCAGATACCTCTATTAAACTCAATTGGCCCAAAAACTGTTCCATTCTGTCCATTATTTGAAGGCCCAAGAGGAACCAATGGCCCAAGGGATACGCTAGCCAACTAACACCCGGACACCATATGATATCAGATCGGGGTTTGGATCTTGGGTGTCTGCTGAGCCAACAGACGTCCGATTAATTGACTCGTTTCCTTATCTAGCAGCAACTTTCGCTCCTTTTGCTCACCAAAACATTCAGATTCCCTTTTCCTGATCATATCTTCCAACCCACAACTTCAAGCACACCTTTAAGCGCAAGAATGGATCACTCAGCACACCAAATGGACATGGGCGATATGCCAGGCCATGACATGCCTAGCCACGGAGGCCAGGGGGACACCTGCTCCATGAACATGCTCCTGAACTCTGACTACAACAACCTCTGTCTTCTCTCGAGCTCATGGCACATCCGCTCTCTTCCACAGTTTCTCGTCTCCCTGCTTCTTGTGGCAGTGATGGGCGTGGGATACGAATACGTCCGTGTCAGGGTCAAGAGACAGGAGTCAAGAGGTATGTATATCCACTCCCCCGTTCTCTCTTCTCTATAAACACGCTCCAGAAGGACTAACCGTTCTCAGGAATCGCACTGCCTCTGGAGCAGTCGAATGGCTGTACTAACACGATCTCAGCGGGTCTGAGTAGCTGGTCCAAGTCTCTTGTCTATGGTGCGTTGGTGGGATACTCCTACATTATGATGCTTCTGTTCATGACTTATAACATCTGGGTCATGTTTGCTGTTATTGTTGGTGCTGCTGTGGGACACCACTTGTTCCAGTCAGAGCAGAGGGACTCCATGGCATGTCATTAGGCCAGGGGTGCTGTACACTAACTACGAATTGCAAACTTCATTATATCTTGTATCTGTCCTTATCACAGTATATGTAGCAGAGCAGAGACTCATCGTATCGTCTTCTTTGTCTTCTCCAGTGGTTCTCCGTGCACCTTCTCCCAGTCAATGCTCTTATCCACCTCTTCATCCACCAGTCCGACACAACACACCAGGTCTCCTCGTATCACATAAACACCCAGCTTTTCCACCAAGCTGTCGCCTTCGTCGGGCCTGAGAATGAGTCTCTCCTCTGTGTCTGTGAGAATGACGTTTGTGGAATGGTCGTAGCCTTCTAGCGTGCCAACGAAGAACTTTCCGTCTGTTGTCATGACGGCGACTTGTTCTGCTTATGTGTTAGTACGATGGCCATAAGAAGCTAAAATCAGCTGGAAAAAAGGTGAATGGGGTAAACTGACTGTTTAGAAATGAGCTGAGTGAAGACATTGTGTGTTTTCAGTCTCTTTTGTGGTGTTTTGGGCGTGGTTTGAACTCAGACCTGACAAGTTGGTTTGAGTACCCGGTTTTTTTCTTCGTGGGCCTGAAAAGTAAACAGAAGCCCGCAACATCACCTTCAACACACCACGACACCACCGCTTTCAAACGGCTTCAGAATGGCCATTTCTCATGATTTCCAGTTCTCGACGGCCTCAGCACCACAACGAAATGACGTCCATCCAATGGAGCTCGTTGTCCAGGCCGTTGTAGGAGACTCGCTCGAGGCCCTTGCCACTCAGTTCCAGACGCTACATGAGTCCCAAGTTGTTCTGGTTGCCCGGCTCAAGGTCGTCGAAGAGAAGCTACGACGCTGGGAGGCTCAGACAGAGCTGTCTATGGATATCAAGGGGGCACATGACCGCTTGGTGGAGGTAAGGAGACGTCTGCTGGCCGTGCTGGAGAAGCTCAAGGAGATCGAGCAGAGGGTCAAGAAGCAAAAACAGACTGCTGGTTCTCAGTCTAGAGAAGAGTAAAGCACTACTGAGTAATTGTATGCGTTACGTTTATCATGTATTCCGTTCTTTTTTTGTTTTGTCTCGGACGTGATGTGATCAACTGCGCTCATGGAGACCAGATGTTCAAGAGCTGGAACGGATAACTGCCATTCTTGAACTTAAAGATGGAGAATATCACACTGAAGAGCACCACGTTGACAGCAAGAAGATAGATCACAACACCCAAGCGCACTGAAGCCTTCTTCAGCAATGGTGTCTTAACAACGAGAGCAATCACTGTGAATGACAGAAGACCATACAAAAGACTCATTGCCTGTGTCTCGGCACCAAGCTGTTGCTGCTGGCCAGCCACGAAGTACTGGATCTTTCCGTTCTGCCCCTGTGTGAAGAATGGCATGTTTCTGATGCTGTTGAACATGTAGCCTGTAGTGAAGAGCAAGATTGTTCCAACGGTGATGGCACCCCACAACGGTCTGGAGGTGAGAACAGAAGAGACGAGTTTGGCCTTCTTCTTGAGCAAGTAAACGACAGAGAACACAGTGATGAAAGTGATCACCGCAGAACCGTACTGGACTGGCTCACGGATGATAATTTCCTTGTTGATGAGGTTCTGGAGGCCCTTGGCGACGTATGGGGCAAGTGCCTCGCTCTGTGGGATGTTCATGATGTCGTAGTTGGCATTGAAGGCATCATTCTGCTCAGTTGGAGAGTAGAGGTACAGCTTTGGCACGGTGTTCAGTTGGAAAGCCTGGAAGATGTCTGGGTGACCGTCAGCCAAGTCAGCTCTAGCAAAGTAGAGTCCGTCTCCGTTTGGATGGTCAGCGGCCCACGAGTCGGCAAGCTTCTCAAATTCCGGATGAATCGTCTGACAAACGGTACATCCAACCTGGGCATTTGTGGCTGTGAGAAGGAGAACAATGTAATCTTCACGTGGGCCTCCAAGGATACGCTCGAAGTTGGACTTGGTGAGCTTGATCAAGTTGCCCGGCGACTTGCTCAATGCCTTCTGAAGCTGCTCTGTCGAGGCCGCAAAGGACAGCGCGGTGAAGAGCGCCATCATCAGTGTCGCAAGAAACTTCATTTTGGGCCGAATTGGGTAGTTTGTGGGTTCTGGAACTGACTCTGAGTATTGTGACACCCTCAAAACGGTCATTAACGTGCTGTGCTGTTCACAACTTGGCGCGATCGTGATACACCCGGACACCACATAGAGGATTGGATGAAGTACACTTAAAATTCCATTGTGGGTGTAGTTATTACTGAAAGTGTATCAGATCTCGGGGGTAGTTCCTTCAATAGACGATACTACTGTATATCGAGCTTTTATTGGCTTTTGGTTGCAAAAGAGTTATTTTTCCCCAGAATTCAGTCAGTCACATAGAAAACTGGCACCAGAAAAGGGGAGTTTTACTTCTCTTTGGTGAATTTTACTCTCAAAATTGTACCATAACTCTCAAAACTCCTTAAATTACACCTATTGACTTAAATACCTTACCAGCTATGCTGAGAGACTAAAACAACATCTTCAAAAAAATCTGGCCAATGTTTATTGAAGTTTAAAGACATCAATGGTGTCCGGGTGTATGTCCGGGTGTATGTCCGGGTGTTTCTAGACACGCCCAAAGATGACAGCGACGTACCTTTAGCTACGCTATACTTAGTCTCTTGCTGATCGATGAAATACATAGTGCTTTTATTCACAATGGAAGTACAGCTCACGACAAAGTAGCAACGACCTTGTCAGCCAACTCTTCTGCTGCCTTGTATACAGCAAAGCTCTTCTCGTCAATCAGATCACTCTTCTTCAACGACTCCACAATCTTGACACACCCCTTGACAAACGCCAAACCTGATTTCAAATCGTTAGCGACATCAATGATCCCAAAGTTCGACTTTGCAAAGTAGTCCACAGTGACCGATGTCGACGCAGCGAGATCACCAGTAGCAGCAGCGTTATCAAGAACAGTCAGGCCCACAACTCCAAGAACAGTGTTTGGCAAAACCTTTCCAAATGGCAAGTCTACAACAAGCTCTCTCCACTCCTTACCAGTACGCTGGACCTTTTCCACCTCCCCATTCGTAAGAGACGAGACGAGTACTGACTCAAGCAGCTCACGGACATTGTTATGAACGAGGTCCATGCACGATCTGAAAGAAAGAAGAGCACGGGAGATTGGCCCATTGTACCCAAACTTGTTTTGCGTAGGGTTGATGAAGCACAGTAGGCGGGCAATGAGATTGTTGACATCACGGGATGGACCAGTGGCGCGCGAGGACCCCTGGATCTGACCGGCGAACTGCTCGTGAAGTGGGAATGGAGTGAGCTTGAGTACAATGAGGAAGAAAATGAACTGGGTTTGGAATCTTGGGTCAAGTGTTGTGATGAGTTTGATTGTTTCTGTGAATTTGGTGGCGGTCTTTGGGGAGTAGATGTCCAGTATGTGCAAGACACGCAGAAGAGATGTTGAGATGATCTCATGACGCTTGGTCAATGTCTTGGTGGACTTGCTGATCGGCTCTGTAATAAACTTCTCCTTCTCAGTGGTACTGATCTCATTCAAGAAATCAGCAAGAGAGAACTGCTCTTTGTCCGAGTATGTGATGATGTTGTTGAATCCAAAGAAGATTGGCGTTGGCTTTCTGTAGTCAAGAGGTGTATTGTTGTTCTCAAAGGACTTGACATAAGAAATCTTCTTGAATTGGTAGAAACGGTTCATGTTCTGAGTAAGCAAGTTCAGCTCCTTCGACTTGATGTCAGTCAAAGCCCTTACCAAATTCTTGTACTGAGTAGTTGAAAGGCCATCGAGTGGTGTCTTCTCAACATAGGTGTCGTAGACAATGGCTTCCAAGATCTTTGGCTGCAACAACCCGATGGACAGATAGAAGTAGAACTCATGAGAAAGTCTCGATCCGATAATGTCGTGAACATCGGATGGAACCGAGATTGAGTCAATCGCCTCAACTCTTCCGTTAGTCTTGAGAACAGGGATGTTGCGGAGGGCAATGACACCCTTCTGGAACTTTGTAAGAAACTCCTCATTCCCAGCAACAGATATTTGATGGTATATGCTTCCAGAGTTCTGCACAATGTCAATTCCCATGTCAATAAGAGCAGTTGGAGGAACCCCAGTGTAGATTGGCAAAGTGGTCAACTGCAAGTCACAGCCAACAGACACAGCAATATCCAAGAATTGGTGAGGAGAAACACCAAGCTCAGCAAGCACACGGTTTTTATCAACGTATCTGAACTCCTCAGATTGGAATTCAGTGTTCAAGATGATCTTTTCAGAAGAGTCAAGCAAGAGCAAGTCCGTTGGGCCCCAAACAGCGTCAATGAGCTGCTCTTTGTACATGTACCCGAGCTGGACCCAGGAGAAGTATGGTGCACGAATGTACTCGATGTCCTTCTGGACCAGAATCTCGATCAAGTCAGCGATTATTGGATCTGGACTGTAAGGCGTGTTGAAGTCCTTGAATGCCTCAAGCGGTGTTGGTGGGAACGTGTTTGGGCCAGAAGGAGCAGACGAGGTGTAGTTCTGGTAGTTTGCCCATGACTTTGATCTTTGACGCTCCAAAGTGGTAGGTTCTTTAGAAGACTTGGACTTGTAAGTCTCTGTAATGTCATTGCCGCTGAAGACAAAGATTGGGGTGATGTCAAACTCATGGAAGTGCTTGAGGTCAGCCTCGAGGTGGAAGTGGAGCGAGGACGGGAATCCACCAATACCATCGAGGAAGACTTCCCTCTTGAAGTTCACGACCCTGGAAAGGTAATGGTTGACGTCAATTCCAATGACGGAGTGTCTGAGAGCCTCCAGGGGCAAAGTGGTGACAAGCCCACGCTCGAAGAGGTAGGTCTCAAGGGCTCTGACTGGGAGAGGTATGCTGTTAGTAGTTCGTTCTGAGCCGAATCAACTCGGATTTTGACACATTTGATGTCCAAGGGCATATCATTGACTTACTAGGCATCTTTGGGCAATCTATGAGCGATGGTTTCTCAGCTACTCTGGAGAGAAGTGGCGCTGTTCAGCCTGTTTGGCGGGCGCGTTTGGTCAATTTCCGGACTTTGTTTTGAAACCTTGAAACCCGAGCATGGTTGGGCCACACACGCACTACACACGTCCACATCTCTAGCACTTCAATCTAAATACCGAACAAGTTCATGAGATCGGAGGTGGACAACTTGGACATCGCCTCAGAGGACGCAGAGTCATTGTTGATCACTGCCTTGGCCAATTCACGCTTGGCGTCCTGCAACTGCAAGATGCCGACCTCGACAGTGTCCACCACACAGAACTCGTAGACATCCACCGGCTTCGTCTGGCCAATACGGTAAACTCTGTCCACAGCCTGCTCCTGAATCTGAGGGTTCCACCATGGGTCGAAAAGAACAACCTGTGATGCAACAGTCAAGTTCAAACCGACAGCACCAGACTTCAAGGAACAGAGCAACACAGTGGTATCAGCATCGTTTCTCAACTTGTCCAACGCAGCATCCTTTTGAGCCAAGTTCATCTTTCCATCGTACATCACAAAGTTGATACCATTCTTCTTCAATGTAGGTCCAATCAAGACCAACAGTTCTCTGAACTGAGAGAACACAATTGTCTTTCTCTTCGGATCCTTCTTCAAGATCTCGAGAAGCTTGAGAACCTTTGCACTTTCATACTTCTTGTCTTTGTCAATTCTCTCAAGACACCCCTTGCACATCTTCTCATTCTTCTCAGCCGTCTCCGTAAGACACACCTCACATTTGGTGTCCTTGACAGTCAATGCATTCATGAAGTCTGTAATGTCATCCAGTTCCTTGTTAACATCCATGTCTCTCTTCGATGGTGACTTGGAAGGAGAAAAGTCAGAAAGACGAGGGCTCTTACCTGAAGAGTTTCCCAACTCCTCGAGATCATCTTGGCTCAAATCTGAAAGAAGCTTCCAATGACAGCACACCTGACGCAACCTCAAAAGGAACACCAAAGCATACATGAAAAAGGTCTTATCACTCTTCTGCTCGCCCAACTTCGATGGTGACAACCTCTCAAAAAGAACACCCTTTGAGGCGGGAACCATACTTCCTCCTGTACTCGAAATGTTGTCAAATTTGGAGGCCAAGTCGCTCACAAAATGGGCCTTCAAATCTGTGTAAAGTTGGCGCTCCATTTCACCAAACTCGATGTTGCATCTGTTGATAGTCTTTGTAGGAAGCTTGAAATTGGTGGCCTGCAAGATCTTCTTTGTTCTTCTCAACATAATAACACTCAACTCCTTTTTCAACAAGTTAAATGCGTCTTTTGTCTTCCCTTTTCCAAGGACCTCGGACATTACAGCTTTCCACGCCGCCTGGTCGGACAACTTGGACACTCTCAAGAAGGCCAACAAGGACTGAAGCTCATCAATAGAGTTCTGAATAGGTGTACCAGTGAGACACCATCGCCTTGAGCTTTCAATGTTGGAACAAGCAATTGTTGTTTTGGCCTTTTTGTTCTTGATGTTATGAGCCTCGTCCAACACAACTCTGTGCCAGTGACCAGCAAAGATAGTAGACTTGGATGTGCCGTAGTCAGATCTGATGGTGTCATAAGACGAAACAACGACATCGTAATCCATCAAGTCCTTGTATGATTTCGGTCTCTTCGGGCCATGGAAGAGGAATGTGGTCAAATGTGGAGCAAATCTCTTGATCTCTTGAATCCACTGTGTCGTCAAACTCACAGGACAAACGACAAGAGTTCCCTTAAACTTTCTCTGAGGGACATCTGGATTGACAGAAATGTAATCCTCATGCTCAATATCATCAAAGTTCTTCAAGTCCTCCTCCTTAGCCTTGTTTTTGACAATCAAAGCAATCATCTGGACAGTCTTACCCAAACCCATATCATCACAAAGTAAACCGCCCTTGTTGCCAAGTTTCTCCTTTTCTCTCTTACGCAAAAACTTCAAACCAAGAACCTGGTGATCCAACAAGTTGACGGAGAGCCCCTTGACTGCCCTGTCCTTGTCGTCAATCTGTTCTTCTTTCAACTTCTCAATCTCCTTGTTCTCATCATACTCTCCAATGCTCTTGATAAGGTTCTCAGCAAGCTGCTTGTCTGCACGGTATAGCTCTGGTTTATCAAGGAAGTTTGCACCTGCCCTCTGAATGTGGTTGTTGTTCAAGGCGGAGTAAGGGTCTTTGAAAGGGGAGTCACTCTTTGCGTACTTCTGAAAGCCCGACTTTGCATACTGGATACCCTGACGCACATCCTGGTTCTCTTTTCCACTGATCGGGTTGATGATAGTGTTTCCTCTTGCATGTGGATTCTTGGTAGGGGAGTCGTCAATGTTGATGATCTCGTTGCGGTTGAAGTCCTTCTTGATGAGATTGTGACCCCATCTCTTGTCGTCAACAGCCATTGGTGTATCGTGGAAGAATGCATCCTTGTCAAAAGTCTTCTTTGGAGTTCCGCTGAGAGGCTTAGCAGGCAGCTTCTTCTTAGACCCAAGAGAGTTGAAGCTCTTCTTGAGGAAGATGGATGATGATTTCACTGGTGGAGGTCTTGTGGCATTGTCATCTGGTTGCAGCTTCTTTGTTGGGGACAACTTGATACTTTGGATCCCATCAACCAGGTTGTTGAGGTCCGACATCGCTTGACCTGAGGAGATCTGAGGAGAGCCGCTAATACTGGAGATGAAAAGAAGCGCCAGGAGAAGGAGCGCAGTTGCAGTGGCGGCCCCAATATTTTCCGTGACGAATTCAAAACGTAAACAAAAACATTGACCGGGATAAAATGGCAGATCTCAAGGGAAGACTAGGTAAATAAACGGCCAAAAAGTTCTTGTGAAACCTGAAAATAAGGATATATGCTAGAAATATATGGACATGTTGAGTCAATGTTTTATTGCAAGAGATGCTTGGATCAGCAGAAGAAGCGCCACTAGAAGAGCTCTTTCAGACCCGATTTCGAGTCCCTCGGGGTTAGTCCCACACCCTCTGGAGACTAGCCCTCCGGATCCAGACCCAGCACGAGGACTAGATTCTTGGCCAAGACAACTTCCAGCGGCATACAAATGATTCAAAAAGAAGAGGACTTTACTCCTTCAAGCCCACCGCAAGGACCACCAACACACATTCAAAGCACCCGCCACGTGCAAATCGCGTACTTACGGACGCCCTGACGTACCACTGACGCTACTGAGCTTGGTCAGACCTTTATACGCTAAGCGCCGTGTCACAAGTTCTTGTTCTTGCCAGGGCGGCTGAGATAGCGCTACTCACACCACCTACCACTCCTCATCACCATCATCACCATCGCACAGAGCGTCTGCTTCTGAAGCACTCACTACACTCCAGTCTCTGGTACACTGATCTCATCACTAAGGGACACGGCCTTTTCTTTTCCACAGAGTGTCCTTAGGATCATCACACAGCCCCCACAACAACCACGGATTCAGCTTCGGATCAAACCATCACCACTTGAAGTGCATCATACACCATGTCCAACCAGGATATACCTTCATCGAAGCGAAAGAGAGGATACTCTCTGCGTACCCAGTTGTTTTTCAAGAATGCGCAAAACGCAGAGGCTTATTCCAACCCTCCTGACCTTGAGCTAGGTACTACACCCGAAGGAAGCAACGAAGACAGGATTGAACTCAAAACACTCAACTCAACCATCAACCTGCTTGAATCCACAAGTACACCGCACCCAAGCAACACCGGCCAATCGTCCGATGATTCCTCTTCGGATGACGCCAGATCCAACAAGATAAGGCACGGCCCACTGCAGATGTCATACGCAGGAAAGAGAGGAGGAATACAGAAGGGATGGACAAACTTCACGAACCTCATCTTCAATGTCCGTCCATACAGGAAGTCGAAGAATGGAAGAAAGATACCAATCAGTGCACTGAGACACTTCGACGAGGACGACTTCCCGCAGACCAGGCACAAGAAGAAGAACATCGATCTTCTCATTGATGAGAGGTACAAGAAGCCTTACCTGGACAATGTCATCTCCTCATCCAGATACACCATCTACTCTTTCTTACCCAAGCAGCTTTACGCTCAGTTCTCAAAGCTTGCAAACGCCTACTTCATGACTGTGTCCATTTTGCAGATGATTCCATCATGGTCCACAACAGGTACATACACCACCATTGTTCCCCTCTTGATTTTCATTTCCATTTCGATGCTGAGAGAGGGTTATGATGACTGGAGAAGACATCTACAGGATAACAAGGAGAACAACACATACACGCACATCATCACACACAAGGACTGGACAAGTAACGCGCTCTCCGGCTCCACAACATCCAATTCGGCAGTCGACCCATTCAGTTCACAAACAGAGATCGTAACAGATGAATTATTGGATCAGCCAAACACATTCACCAAGGAAAATTACCTCAACCAGGTTGGATTAAAGGTGGCTAAGGTGAAATGGAAAGACTTGAGAGTTGGTGACTTGATCCAGTTGAAGCAGGATGAACCAGTTCCAGCTGATGTCATCTTGCTCACGTCTGATGGCCAGAATGAGAATGAGGTGTTTGTTGAGACGATGGACTTGGATGGTGAGACCAATTTGAAATCAAAGCTCCCACACAGAAAGGTATCTGCTGTCATGAACAGCGCGCTCGGAATGAGAAACTTCAGAGGTTCAGTCACCATCGAAGATCCGAACACAGACTTGTACAACTTTGAAGGTAATCTCCTCATGGGTGACAACATATACGCTCTTGGGCCAGAGAACGTCATTTACCGAGGATCTATTGTCAGAAACACCAAGAACGTTGTGGGTTTGGTTGTTTTCACGGGTGAGGAGTCCAAGATCAGAATGAATGCCATCAAGAACCCAAGAACCAAAGCACCAAAGCTTCAGAGATCCATAAACATCATCGTTGCTTTCATGGTTGTGATTGTTCTCGCATTGTCTCTGCTCTCATTCATGGCTCAACGCCTCTACATGAAGAAGTACTGGGATGACGCTTGGTACTTGTACAATCAGGAGGCAGGTGTTGCTCCAACTATTATGAGTTTCATCATCATGTACAACACATTGATTCCTCTTTCTCTTTATGTGACCACTGAAATCATTAAAGTGGTGCAGATGTTGTTTTTGCATTGGGACATCGACATGTACCACAAACCATCCAACACACCATGTGAGGCAAGAACAGCTACGATCTTGGAGGAGTTGGGTCAAGTGAGTTATGTGTTCAGTGACAAAACTGGAACTTTGACAGACAACATGATGATTTTCAGGAAGTTCTCTGTTGCTGGAACCGCATGGTACCATGATCTTTCGGACTCTACTTTTGAGAACTCAGGTCAAAAACCACCAACTGATTCAGCCAGTCCTCGTGGATCCATCGACATTCGCAGAAGCAATACTGTTTACTCTGGACGTCCAAGCTTGGCGTCTGCTTTGTCAGGAAGAAACAGTCGGGGATTATCATCATCTCCACTTGCCGATGATACAATCAGACCTGAGATCAAGACGACACTTGACTTGTTGGAGCACATCCAGACACATCCAAACACATCATTCTCCACCAAGGCGAAGTTCTTCATGTTGTCATTGGCTCTTTGCCATACGTGTTTGCCAAAAACTGTTGGTGACGACAATGAAGAGATAGAATATCAGTCATCTTCACCAGATGAGTTGGCATTGGTTGTTGCAGCACGAGACATGGGATATGTCGTCTTTGGGAAGAACCACAGAAACTTGACAATCAGAACCTATCCAGATGGTATGGATGAGGACCCAGTCGATGAAGTCTATGAAGTGCTGAACGTTGTTGAGTTTTCGTCTTCCAGAAAGAGAATGTCCATCATCGTGAGGTTCCCAGATGGCCGCATCTGTATGATCTGCAAAGGCGCCGACAACATTATTTTGGAGAGATTGAAGAACACAGACCTGGCCCACAAGAAGAAGGTCGAGGTTCACAGAAATACCAGCATCAGAAAGGCACAGGAAGCACAGGTGGTTCTCCAACAACGCCAGTCGTTTGATCAGAGTGCAGGCAGAAAGAGCGTACAGCTGGGAAGACAATCACTGGGTATTACATCTGTTCACTCGCAAGTACAAACCATTGATGATTTCGTTCTGAACGTGAAACGTGACCAGGAGGAAGTTGATGACGTCGTTTCTGAATCTCGAAGATCGCTGGATTTGAGAGACAGACAGAGGTACAACTTCAGATCAGTTGCTGACTACGTTGGTAACGACAGGCTTATCCTCAATGATGAGTATGTGATCGGGAAAACTTTGCAACACATTGAGGAATTCTCCACTGACGGGTTGAGAACATTGCTGTATGGATACAAGTGGCTTGAAGAGGCCGAGTATGAGCAATGGGCCTTTGACTATGCTTCTGCAAAGACTTCCTTGGTGAACAGATCCAAGCTGATTGAAGAGGTGGGTTGCCGTTTGGAGGATGGTCTCGACCTCTTGGGTGCCACTGCCATTGAAGACAAGTTGCAAGATGGTGTTGCTGACACTATTGAGAAGTTGAGAAGAGCAGGCATCAAGTTGTGGATGCTTACTGGTGACAAACGTGAGACAGCCATCAACATTGGTTACTCGTGCAAGTTGATCAAAGACTATTCTTCATTGGTGATTTTGGATGCTGCGGATGATGATTTGACGGCGAAGATCACAGCAGCAGAGCTGGAGATTACCAACGGCAGTGTTGCACACTGTGTTGTTGTCATTGACGGTGCTACATTGAGCAACTTTGAGGCAGACTCATCCATGATGTCCATCTTCATTTCTCTCTGCACACACACAGATTCTGTCATTTGTTGCAGAGCAAGTCCATCCCAGAAGGCCATGATGGTCTCCAATATCAGACAGTTGAACAAGTCGACTGTGACATTGGCCATCGGTGATGGTGCCAACGATATTGCTATGATCCAGAGTGCTGACATTGGTATTGGTATCACTGGTAAAGAGGGGTTGCAAGCAGCCAGATCATCAGACTACTCTATTGCACAGTTTAAGTACTTGCAAAAGTTATTGTTGGTGCATGGAAGATACAACTACATCCGTACCTCCAAGTTTGTTCTGGCCACCTTTTACAAGGAGCTGATGTTTTACCTCTCCCAGTGCATTTTCCAGAGAAACGCAATGTTCACCGGTACTTCGTTGTACGAGCCGTGGTCGTTGTCGATGTTCAACACTTTGTTCACCTCGCTGACTGTGTTGTGTATTGGTATGTTTGAGAAAGACTTGAAACCAGCTACTCTTTTGGCCGTGCCTGAGTTGTACAGCAAGGGCCGCCTCAACCAGGCTTTCAATCTTCGAATCTTTGTTGGATGGATGCTTGTTGCTACCGCTACGTCGTTGTTGATATCTTTCAGTAACTGGTATCTTTGGGGATTCTCTGCCTTGATGGACAACTCGTTGTATCCAATTGGTACATTGAACTTCACTGCTATTGTGTTCACCATCAACCTCAAGTTTCAGCTTCTTGAGCAGCACAACAGAACCATGTTGAACGTTGGATCCATCCTGATATCTTGCCTGGGTTGGTTCTTCTGGTGTTGTCTTCTCCCTGGTTTGTACAAGGAGGACACTTCGAAGATCTATGACGTGTACAAGGGCATTTACTGGAAATTTGGTAAGGATGTTACTTGGTGGGCTGCAATGCTCATCTTGGTGACCATGCCGTTGATGTGTGATACACTCTTGCAGGTTTTCAGAATCTGGTTCTTCCCGAACGATGTTGATGAGTTTCAGGTGTTGGAGAAAAACACTGAGATCAGAAGAAGTATTGAACTTGCTGCCTATGATCAGATGGAACAAGGCTGGAGTTGGGATAAGGATGAGACTACCATCAAGAGATTCATAAACAACAGAAAGAGAAAGAACACGCTCACAACTGATACCGAACTTCCACCGGGAACCCCAGCACAAGTCCAGAAGAACACTGGTGTGAACCATGAGAGTGAGTTTGATGAGGATGTCTTGCCAAGTGGAGAACTGGTGAAGAGAAAGAAGGGAGAGTCTTCCATGAAAAGGTTTGGAAAGAAGCTCGGATTCACAAATGAGCAGGATGAGGATATTGATGCTATTATTGAGGAGAGAATGAGAGATCTCGAGTGAGGAATTGTCGCATAGAAAAGTGGAGTTGTTTGTTTTGTGGGATAGCTGGCTATTCTCTGGTTTTTGTAAAGCCTTGATCTAACTATGTATTATATTCTGTCGTACTAAGACCATTGAACGTAGCAGCTACAGAGTTGGTTTATATGCGTGAGAAGAATACATTTGTTGAAGTATGTATACGTTTGATCATTAGTTGAATGGGTGCCCATCTGAGGACACGTTTAGACGGTATGCTAGAGTCTGGGAGATTTGACATCAGAAGTTGTTTGTACCAACATCAAAACCGTCGTCGGGCTGCTGGATAAACTTGTCAAAGTCCGTCAGACTGTCCTGGACGAACTGCTCAAGAAGCGGGTTCTGGTGAATGTTTGGTTGTTGCTGGTTTTGCTGGTGCTGTTCATGTTGCTGAACATGATCACCATTCTGTTCCTCCTCAGGACTGAAGTCGCTGTTGAACTGGTGTACAGGCCGGTGGATGGAGATTGGGAAACGGGTCGGGGAACGAGAGTCGGGACGTGGAAGTTCAAACTCAGTCTGTGCCACATTTGTGCTGTTGTAGTCCAGAATGAAGGAGTTCATGAACTTCAAGGACTGCTCGAGCCCACTGAACACGTGGGGAATACCACTGCCACCAATGAAGGCATCATTGACCTGGTGGCCCTCTGAGAAGTCATCACAAATAGACCACTGGTTGTTGTTTTGGACAATGAGATGGGAGAATGAGACAGCAAACTTTGGTGGTTTGTTGAGATGCAACTTGAGCTCACACGATGGTTCCGTTCCGTCCTCATCTTGAGCAAAGGAAATGGAACAGTTGTTGACGGAGGAGATCGGATAGAAGATTCTGAACAGGATCTTGGAGCTATCAGTGATGGCAGAGAAGAAGTAGTTGATCTCAAAGTTCTTCTTTGATATTATGAGCATGAGATCTGTGGAGTTTGTCATGATGTCGTTGATGGACTGTGGGGACAGATTAGACAGGTTCTTAACGTTGAAGATGTTGTCGTTAGAGAGATTTCCGCTCTTGAGACGCTTCCAACTTCCAACAGTGAGACTCTTTGCATCAATGAAGAAGTAGTTGTTGTTCAGGGGAAGAGGGATCTGGTCATATCTCGAAAAACCAGCGTTTTTGTTCTCATACGAGTACAGGTAGCCCTTGTCAGTGTTGGCAGCTGCCTTTTCGAGCTTTCGGGACTTGGCTCGTCTGTTTTGGAACCAAATCCTGACACTTCGCTCAGGCATCCCAGTCTGGTCACTCAGTTTCTTTCGAGAAGCTGCGTTGGGGTTCTGGTTCTTGTTGAACTCGCTGATGAGCAGAGCCAGAACTTCCCCACTGGCTCTCGTTCTCTTCTGGACGTCGGAGCGCTGCTGCTGTTGGAAGATCTGCTGTTGCTGCTGCTGGAACTGGGTTTGATGCTGCTGCTGTTGCTGTTGCAGGTTTTGTGAGTCATGTTGAAGTATCAGACCGCTGCTCTGACTGTTGTGCTGTGAGTCAGGAGACGGCGTCTGGGATTGTGAGTGGAGGTCGTCGTTGTAGAGACCGTGAAGATGCTGCTGTGGTTGTTGCTGTTGCTGATGTTGAAGAAGCTGTGGCTGGGACGGTGTGAACGGCTGGTGCTGCTGGTGCTGTTGCTGCTGTTGTTGCTGGTACTGCTGCTGAACAGCGCTGTCCATGGCAAAGTCTGCATTGACACCCATGAAGGTGTCCTCGAACTCGGACTTAAACATCAGGTCGGCCTGGTCCTGGAAGTTGAAGCTCTCCATGACCAAAAGTGTTGCAAGTGTGTTCAAATACGACGAAATGTGGTGTCTGAGGGCCTGATCTGCCAGATAACGGTGCAAATGTAGGGGATCGAGGTGTGAAGGTGCAGGGTGCGAAGGCACAGTAGGACAATGAGCTGGCTCGACGATCTGCGGTTGTGGGGAAGCTGCGAGGAAACGGAGAGCTGTCAGAGATAGCACCGGTTCAGCACAGACTGAGGGAGGTGACGTGTGAGCTCTTTGCCTGAAGAAAGGCGCGTGGTTGCCGTTTTTGGGTCAGTCCGGCCTTTATGTCCTGCCCTCCTCCGCTTCTTGAACTTGAAGCGGCTTTTCAGTGTCACAAAAATTTCTTTTCTCTGACTAAGCACTGTATGCACCGCTTATGTCAGCACAGAGCACGAGGGCACATGTCGGGTTATAACATGAATCAGAATGCAATTGAAATGAAAATAAATATGTGATAATGCAAATAAAACACCGCTCAACTGGCATGCAAACCCATCTCCTCGGCAATCTCCTTGGCAAGTGGGTGCTTGTCCAATACGCGCGAGGACCCGATCGATTTGCGGCCTCCCCTTGCCTTTCTTGGACTCTCGTCCACTGGGATCTTGTACACCTTGTCAGCGTTCGGTGGCAAGTCAAGACACCAGCCTCTCGAGTCGAGAATGTTCATGAACGCCTGCAACGTCTCCAACGACTGCAATGTGCTTCTGGAGCCGATGATGATCAACTTGGAACGAGCTCTTGTGATGGACACGTTCAATCTTCTCCACTCCTTCAACAAACTACCGACGTTGTTCATCTTGTTCGACTTCACCAATGAGATGATGACACAATCTTTGTCACGACCCTGGAACTGATCTGCCGTTAACATCTCAATCTCCTGGCGAGCAGCAAACTTGCGGTAGAACAGACGGAGCTGGGCTCTGTAGAACGACATGACACCAATGCTTTGCTGTGGCACGCCTGCTCTGATCATACACTCCACAACCTGGTACACCAATTCTGCTTCTTTCTGGTTCTCAATATTCTCCTTGATACTCGTTTCATCACACCCTCCAACATTGTCATGGTTGAGGAAGATGACCTTGCGATTCTCATCAAGAACCTGATCCATCCAATGCATATCTGGAGAGACATCACTTGAAATGAGTTCCTTGACCCTGTCAATCTCAGGGATAGCCAAACACTGATTCGCAACAGCTTCAGAACCACACTTGAGACGTCCTTCGTAGATGATGGTGTTCGAAAGTAACATGATATCACTGCACATTCTGTACTGGTAACTCAAGTCAACAACAGCCTCTGGGACAGTGTCACTGAGAATCTTGAACAACGATCTCGAAAGACCAGCCTTAGCTGCTGGGTTCTGAATCAATGGTGGAAGCTGGAAGTGATCACCAACGAGCACAAACTTGTCAGAGAACCTCAATGGACCAAGACAGACAGGCATAGACACCTGAGACGACTCATCGACAATGCAATAGTCAAATCTTCTCTGGTTGAAGACCCAACCATTGATACCCAAACATGTTGTAGCAACAACCGGAGGGTCCAAGAACACCTCCTTCAAATCCTTGGATGTCTTGATCACCTTGTTCAGTGGCGAAAAGTGGCGGACATCCTTGTGGATTCTCGAAATGGCACCAAGTCTCACAATTCCAATCTCATCATCTTTGATCTTCATCAAGATGTTGTCCACAGCAGAGTGAGTGTACGATGTCAGCAACACAGTCTTGTTGTTCTTGACAAGGAATCTGATCAACTGAGCAATCACGGTAGTTTTACCAGTACCTGGCATACCCAACAATAAACTGAAGTCATTAGCAGAAAGTACCCGGTTAAAGGCCAGAAGCTGGTCGGCATTGAACGAGTGGTTTTCTGGTAAATCATGGGCAAGTGGCTTGTCAGCAAACGTTGGCTTAACACCATCAACAAGGATAGCTCGTCTCTGGTGATCTCCATCCTTGAGGAACAAGTTGAGCAAGTTGTAACGAGCCAGCTTCATACCATGGAACATCTCATCCTTGTCAATTCTGTAAGACAAGCCATTGTCAAAGTCTTGTGGATCCTCCAAGGGCCTTAACACAGTCTGGAATGTCTGGTTGTTCTGTGAGTTGAAGTCCTTACCCTTCATGTTGTTGTTCTTCAATCTTCTGTTGGCGTTGACAACAATGAAGTCAGGTCTCACATTGACAATGTATCCTGAACAGAGAGCGTAGTGGCCACTCTCATCACTGATCATGATTCTGTCATGCTTCGTCAACTGGGAAACGTTCATCGGTGGTAAATCAACACCTTGCTTTCTCTTGAAGGTGTATGTATGAGTCATGTCATCTTCCATCTCACCTTCCTCTGCTTCAGAAATGACAAGATTTGACAAACACTTACCTGAAGTTTTCTCACGAGTTGTACTCTCAATCAAGAACAAGTCTCTCTTCAACAGGTTGATAGTACCTTCCTCCTTTGTGATCAAGTCATCCCAGGTATTGAAGTATTCCGCATACTCAGGCTTGTCCAAATGGTGGGTGAGATTTGTGAACATACCTGGTGCTAACCCACTCCCATCTTCAGTGCCACCCTCTGTGAGCTTGTTGATGGTCATACACTCCTGGACAGCGTAACAGCGATCACACTGACTCTGTCTGACAATATCGGGTAAAGCTCTCGATCCTTCTTTCATGAACTCAGACAATGAGTTTCGCAACATCATGAGGTCCTTCAGCTCTCTCTTGTTGATTTCATTCTTGGTTGTCTCTCTGAGCTTGGTGTAGACAAGCATGAAGAAGCTCACATCCATGTCATATCGATCCTTCATCAAGAGGGTGTAGAGTGCTGCCTGAGATTTGTGAGCTATGTGCATGCGAGCACCTGACTTCAACTCCATGGGCACAGCAAACTTACCCTGGTTATGCGAGTCACTCAAGTATGCTTCAATAGTAACATCAATGAGACCTCTGAGTCCATAAATGGGCGACCAGATGTTCTCCTCAATGTCAATGATGTTGCTAGTAGCAAATAGGGCCCTCTCCTTCTGTCTGTTAATTCTCACCGATGATGAGCTCTGAGGACGTTCCTTGACGTACAAGTCAAACCAAGTCTTGATGTAAGGAAGATGCTGCTTGACCTGGGCACGGATAGATTCCTTGGTTTCTCTGATGGACAAGATGTTCAAGAGCTGGTCATCGAGTTCCTTTTCAACAAGTTGCTCCAAAAATGGGATTTCAGAATGATGCTCCCTCAACACTGCTTGGAACACAGAATGAACAATCTCACCGACAATGAGGTAAATATTGCTCTCCCCGGAGAAGTCAAACCTCGTCTTGAGAACCGAGCGTCTGAGACAGTTGATGGTGTCACTGACCAAAGTGGCAGAAAGTAACAGGTCTGGATTCCAGATCAACATGTTCTCACTCTCCTTATCCACAATACGGCAATCCTCTCCAACAACATGAATCACATCCTTTGGCTCGATACTCAAAGTCTGCCAAAAGTCTCTGATGAACACTTTTGAAGGATGACCATCTCCATTAACAACGCTTAAGATCTTCTGTGGCAGTTTCTTCCCCCGTGACATGAAATGGTTCTCCAGCACGGCTGTTACCTGGAAACGATGGACACCGGGTCTCTCAACAGCACTCTTTGCAAGGTTGATATCAGAACGATGAAAGCTGTCCACCTTCTTGTCGGTGGCATCAATATCTTTCTTGAAGATCAGATGACCCTCACGGTCAACGGTGCGGATGTGGCGTTCTTGAGTAGTAAGCTTTGCTTGCGATTCTGTGGGTTGGGTCTTCTTGACCAACATCTCATTGAACGCGTCATCAAGGTCTGAAAAGTCATCGTCATCGTCATCATCGTTGGTCTGCAGCAGTGGAGCCGGAGCAGTGATCGGTGCTGGAGGTGGAACTTGGTTCTGCAGTACCAAATCTGCGCTGGCCTCAACTCGAACGGGAACAGGAGTAGTTGTTGGACAGTGAATCTGATTCTGAACTTTTGTAGAGACCAGCAAGCCCTGTGACTGTGTGTGTGGTTGAGTCTGAGTCTTCTTCTCCAACGCCTTATCCAAGTCATTCAAGAAATCTTCACTGAAGTCGTCACTGAACACATCACTCGAATCATCAAACTTATTGGGACTCGGACGCTCCTGCTCAGCAGGCTTCTCCAGGACCACAGGATCCAGTTTCCTCATGATGACAGAAACATTTGTAGCACCTGGTCTTAGTTCAACCTTTGATGGTGTCTCTTGAGTGATGCTGGTGTTATCCAGTGCCGCAGTGGGTGTGAATGGACTCGTACCAGAGGCGCTTCTCTCGACTGTGTTGATCAAGCTGGCAATGTCTCTCTTCTTCGTCGTAGATGGGGCGGTGATGGGCGTAGTGAAACCGTTGAATGATCGAAGCAGTCTTCTGGTGTTCTCACTGAGTGGCTTGCTTGCCGATCTGGCCAATGGGAATGACCTGGTCTTCTTAGCCTGTTCAGTCTTGTTCGCCTCCGGGGACTGCGTGGAGGAGAAGTTGTCGTAGTTGATACCGTCATACTGATGTGAGACTGCATTTAATGGATTGATGGGCGAGATCTTGATGCTGTGATAGTCCTCAATGGGCGAAGATGGAATATTTTTGGCCTTGGAAGGATCAATTGTTCGTGACTGGCGTGGAGTTGGGGCCCAGTAAATGTGATCGTCTGAGCTCAAATTGTCCCCAGTCTTCATCACAACCGCTGGCTTGGGCGGTGAGAGTCTCTGCTGCTTAATGTTGGCATCTGGCTTCAACTGCTTCAACGGCGTGGACTGTGCGGCGCTGAGCGTGTTTGTAGGCCCAAAGACGTACTTTGTGCGATGCTTCGTGGAGGCGGGCCCGCTGGTGGCGTCGTGAGCGTTCTCTTTCTCGTCACGCGGGCGCTTCGCCTCACGATTGGAGCTCCGTGAGCGCTCAGTTGCCATGGTGTAGCACGCTTAGAGGGAGAAGAGGTGTGAGTGGAGGAGCGGGGTGTCCGTGGCTGGTTTGCTGCCGGTTGCTTACTCTGAAGAGATCAACTTCATCAGTGTTTTGATTTCGAGTGACGCGCTTTTCCTTAGCGCGACTTTTTGGCGCGACTTTTGGCGTAGTTTGGCGCAATCTACCTTGGCCCTTAACTACTATCAAGTTTCCCAAAACAAACCGTGTATAAAATAGATTCCCTCGTGTGGCATGATATCATTAACTCTTCCCGCATTACCTGTAAGCAGGTGAAGATCAGTTGTCCGGAGAGAGATCTCGCTCAGTGAATCTCGCCTCATAGTCATCCTGAGACGCCTCATCGAGGTTGTCCACAAGCAACTGGTTCTCCATCGTGTTCCGCTCGACCTCTTCGAGCTCATCAGCAGCATCCTGTAGCAACAACTCATCCTCCTCGTACGTTGGGGGTGCTGGAGGCAAGGAGTTCAATGTGATGTTCTCCTGCCAGCTGTGATTTGAAGACTCGTAGCCAGCACCGTCGTAAAAGTCTGGTGGGTTGATCACCTCGTCGTCATCCTCGTTGGACGATTCTATAAGCAAGTCATGACTGCTAGAGTTGTAGTCTGGGAGAGGAGGTCTCGTGCCCTCCTTGAGTGCATAGCCCCACTTCTTGATGTTGGCCTCGATGAAGACGTAGCCATACTGGCCCAAGTTGACATGCACTGAGCACGGGTTGTTGGAGCCGACACTTGGGAACAAGTTATTCATCTTCATGCCCTTGATGTGTCCTCCTATGCTCTTCTCACTCACTTTCTTGCCATTCCTTGTGAAGAATATGGTTCCTGAGCGCACTCTGTAGCCAACGCCAATGACGTCTCCCTGCTGCAGCGCTGGGAAAGCGGTAGCCTCAGCTCTTGGAAGCTTGAAGCTGTTGTTGACTCTTCTTGAGCCGTTGGAGTCGTATGCCACTGAATATAGATGTCTTCCTGGGAGTCTGAAGCATGGGTATGGCTTGGTGGAAAGACCCACGGAGACGATGGTGTCAGCAGGAGACTCAAGGCGGAAGATCTTGGCCTCGAAGTAGTAAACGTCGTTGATCTTTGGGATGGGGAGGTTCGACTGGATGGAGCATTGGTAGTCGAAGCTGTTGAATGTGATCTCGGTCTTGCTGTTGATGTAGATGGTGTCGCTGGGGAGGTTTGCGTCCGGAACGAACTCCCAGGCCTCGATGCCCTTCTCCTGGATGGCGAGGTGATTGGAGAGCGACAAAGGCTCGTTGAATGGCGGGTGTGCCTTGAGGTACTCCTGGGCGGCACGGTACAGGTTCTGCTCGTTGAGGGAAAGCTCGCTGAGGCGCTCCTCTATCTCGAACTCGTCGTCCAGAGAGCCCGGGATCGAGTGCTCCAACTGAACACGCCGTCTGCCCCTGCACATGGAGACAAGCGCATACATCACGACGCCCATGACACCGACGACGAAGAGGCCGAGGATGACGACCATGGGCACCACAAACACTAGCGTGGAGTCGGCGGGGGTGTTCTCGGCAGCATTCTCGGGCGCAGTCAGCTGGGGCGTAACAGACTCCACAGCCAGCGGCAACGGGACTGGGCGGGCGGCAACAGCAGCCATGAGCAACGGTAGCACAAACATCTCGCTGCTTTCTTCTGGCGTCGTTTGCGGGCGGTTTCTGTGTCGTGGAAGCTCTTGCCGCCGTGAAGTGGTGGGCACTCTCAGGAAAGGGGGTACTCGTTTCGAGTATGATGTAATCCGCGAACCCAAACACAGCGGCTCTCTTACTACTCTACCCACGCCACAACTGCAAGGACTGCGACTATCAAGCACCGCTGTCGGGACATGAACTTCACAGGCGAGCACAAGCGGCGAACCGTCAACATCGGCGGTGGATTCCGCCAAAACAGGGCAAATTTGCTTCATCAGACGCAGAAGGAGCGTGAGCGGAGGGAGAAGGAGCGACTGAGGGAACGAGCTCACACCACGATCCAGCACGCTCTGACACGCAGGTCCGAGCTACAACGCTTCAGGCTGGAACTCTCACAAGGATGGACTGAAGATGCTGTCAAGAGCGGGCGCTTCTCACTTGGAACACTGATATTCTGGTTCAATTGCTTCTATGCTGACACATACGTCCAGAACCCGCTCGCCCTCCCGCAGCTCCATCTCCTCTACTCCATCATCAAGGCGCCCACAGAGCTAAGCTACACAAGCAAGAAGGGGCTCCTACAAACGATCTCAGCCACAATACCACGGCTCAACATCCAGACCGATACACAAGCTCTTGAGATTTTGCTTGAGATTGCCCGTACCATCCACTCGCCACCTGACCTCATGCCTAATACCTCCTCCATCCAGATCATCCCAGCCCTCACCAAGACCTCTCTCGAACTCGCACAAAACCCAGACTACTCCATCCTGACTACAATTGCAGACATTGCGAACCTCTATGCAGACGTGGAACCTCTCAACTACATCAACTTCGTCTCATCGCCATGGCTCACTGGCCTCCCAGGATTCCGTGTCAACTACACAGCCATCCACGCCGGTCTCGAAAACGGCCTTGACCTTTCACAAGACCTGGACACCAAGGTACAGATTCTTGCACATCTCATTGATATGTGTCCTGACTATCGTGATGTGCACTTTGTTGCCACTGTTGCACATGTTGCCTCGCGCATTGACTTCCCACTAGTCACAAGGTCCGAGGACTTACAGTCAGATGACAACGAAGAGCTCACCAAGACCAGCCAGAAGATCATCTCTGACTCTTTGAACGAGTCCATCAAGAAGCTCTACACTCGCGATTTCATCGCTGCAGCTTCGTCAGTACTCAAGGACTCAAGTCTGTTTGCTGTACTCTTTGGATCATTGATTACACTCAAGCCCAACCTGAAGGCTTCATTTGTCATCTACATGTTACCAGATGTCTTTGGTCATTTGTTAGATGCACTTTTCAGTCACCAAGTTTTCAAGAAGTTCTCGGAGGTCAACGAGGACTCCCTCTTTGCTGTGAACGCCGACCTATTGAACGAAGTCTTTGTTGACAATGTTGATTTCATCAGGTATGAACTCTTTGTTTTCTTGGAACTTCTTCAGTACAGACTCATCATCGCCAACGACTTTGAAGTCTTCACCACATATGGCTTCACCAAGGACAAATTCATAACACTATCGGTATTCCTCAAGAAGTTTGTCTTCAACCTCATTTGGAATTCCAAGAAGATATCACAATGCCTATCCAGCCTCCCATCACACACTCCATCATTATCGTCCAAGAAGTTTGAAATCTTCTCTACACTATGCACAAGTGTCCTCTCCCAGATATACCTCAAGGACACTCGTCTCAAAGTGATGCCGAAGGGCGCTTGGCTCCTCAACAGTCAACGGCTTGACCCAAGTCATCTCACAGATACCATTGCTGAGTACGACCAGAGAAAGAACGAGTATGCCTATGACTCTGATGGAGAAGCCGACACTTTCCTGGCCTCTTTAAACACAGACACAAGTGCCAAACTCCAGATCTACCTCAAGGCTCCATTCTTCATTTCCTTCGAGAAGAGAGTTGGTATCTTCCAGGCCCTGATTGACAAAGACAAGGACAAACTTGGACTCAACGATGACCCATTCACCATGAGCTTCATGCAGAGAAACCAGCTTGCAGAGATTAGAAGAGAACATCTTCTTGAGGATGCATTTGAAAACTTTGGGAAGTTGGGTGGAACGTTCAAGAGCAAACTTGCCATTCGGTTTATGAACAAACATGGAAGAGAGGAGGGTGTTGATGGTGGTGGTCTGACGAAAGAGTTCTTGACAAGCGTTGTCAAGGAAGGCTTTGATGGGTTATTTGTTGAGAACTACAATCATGAACTGTATCCAAATCCTGAGATTGGAATGAAGTACAGAAACAGAATCCAGAGTGAGGAGCAGCTGCAGAAGTTGAACTACACTGGATTCATGGGAAAGATCATTGGAAAGTGTTTGTATGAGCGTGTCCTTGTTGATGCTTCCTTTGCTCCATTCTTCCTCACGAAGTTCAACACAGACTACAAGAACTCTTTTGATGACCTGAGAAGTTTGGATATTGAGCTCTACAACAACCTTGTGAAGCTGTTGAAGATGACAGAGGAAGAGCTTGAGGCACTGGCATTGACCTTTAGCATTGATGAGAGAGTTGGAAGCAAGAACATGACCATTGACCTGATTCCACACGGTTCAACAACTCCAGTCACACAATCTAACAGGTTGAAGTTCATCCATGAGATCTCAGACTACAAGCTGAACAGAGTACTGAGTCTTCAATCAAACTCCTTCCTCACCGGACTCTACGAGATCATCTCCAAGGACTGGTTGGCGATGTTCAATCCATATGAACTTCAGCTACTGATTTCAGGTGAAAAGGACATCAATATCCAAGACCTCAAAGACAGCACAGTGTATGGTGGATTTGCAGAAGATGACCCAACGATTGTGTATCTTTGGGAAGTTGTCGAAGAGATGTCAACGGAGGAGAAGTTCCAGTTCGTTCGCTTTGTAACGTCTGTCCCACGTGCACCTTTGCTTGGATTCAAGGCACTCAGTCCACAGTTTGGAATCACCAACGCTGGAGGAGACACAGACCGACTTCCAACATCTTCAACTTGTGTCAATTTGTTGAAGTTGCCAAACTACAGAAACAAGGAGAAGCTGCGGGAGAAGTTGCTGTACGCCATCAACGCAGAGGCTGGGTTTGACCTTGGTTGAGATGATATGTTGGTGATGGAGTGAGATGATTGGACTTATAGATCTATATACACATCGTGTTCATAGTGTAACAAGTGGGACACTAGTAGATATGAGTATTTAGATGGTCAGGTGATATCACACGTGACCGATTTCCGCGGCAGCTGGTCGCGACAACAAAAGGCCTTCAGAAGATGATGAAGCACCAGCTCTCCAAGCTAGAACAACAACAGCACAACGATCCACAACAACCACAGCCAAATATGTCGAACATTGACGACGACGATGACGCTTTTCTCTACGGAGATGATGACGCTCCAACAACGGCCACTGAGACCGGCGCTGAGATAGAAAAACCGGAGGGTGACGGACAGAAGAGTGAAGAGAACGATGGCGGCGAACAGGACGGAGAAGCCGATGAGGGTGAAGACGATGAAGACGACGAGGATGAAGACGATTCAGATTCAGATATTGAGTTTATTATCGGAGAAGACCCCAAAACAACGGCTACGGCAACCACAGAAGCAGCAGCAGCAACGACGACAACAACAGCAGATGCAGACACAGCCAGTGGGGTCGTCCCAGAAGCAATTGGTGAGGTTGCCATTGAGAAGTCAGACGATACCTCAGCCGGAGCATCCATCACACGCGTGCAAGGAATCCAGATCAACAAGGTGGGTGAGTTTGAAGGAAAGCCAATCACATCCATCAATCTACAAGACTTGAAAGAGAAGCCATGGAGACAGCCGGGTGCTGATGTCTCCGAGTATTTCAACTATGGATTCAATGAGCTCACATGGACGATGTACTGTGCCAAGCAGGACAAGCTGCGTGCCAATTACAACCCACAGAAGGCCATTATGGACATGATGCCAATGATGGTACCAGGTATGGCTTTGCCAGGCTTCCCACAAGCTCAACAGATGCCACCACTTCCTACACTTCCTCCAGGATTTGCCCAACTCCCAGCCTTCCCAATGCCTCCACAACTTGGCGGAGGAGCACAGACAGGAGAAGATGGTTCTAAAGAGTCTACACCAAGTGGTCCTGCCGCGTTCCCAGAGGGTATCCCAAGAGCACCACAGAGACAACAAGACTACAGAGACAAGAGCGATAGAGATACTGACAGAACTGGAGGATACGGTGGCTACCAGAGAAACAACGGTAACTACAGAGACAGAGACTCACGTCGTGGTGGGAGAGGTCGAAGATAGTAAGCGGGGGTTTTGTACAAATACATACACGTCTCAAGGAGACACAGGCCTCTTTGATTCACCACCTTTGTCTAACCAAGCTGAGAAACACCTAGGACTCTACAAGAGATCAATCAGTAGTATAAAGTAGTAACACATTGTCTTTGAAATCATTATAAAAACACATTCTATTGTACAGGCGATCCCAACTTCTTCTCGGCCAGCAACTTCACCCAAGGCTGATGGAACTTGTTGAAACCAACGACCTTCTCCAGAGCACCAATCCATTGCTCCTTCATCTCCTTCGTCTCGGCGTTGAACGTGATGATTTCACCGTTCTTGAACTTCAGCTTGAATCCGTCATTCATGAGAATCTCATCTGTGAAGTTTCTCTGACCCTCGGTCTTCTTCTTACCATTGTGAACGATGTCAACAACCTTCAGCAAGTTGATCTGGGCTCTTGGCTTCTTGGTCTCTTCATGGTGAGCAATCAGCTTCGTACCCTGCAGATTGAAGAAACGGCGCTTCCATAACTCACAGTCACCACCCTCCTGGAACAAGTAGCCTTCAAGTCTGACATTTGACTGCTCAACAATATGACCAGCAACAGTCTCAGCAATGCTGATAGAAGGTGGCAAGGTCTCCAATGGTGAAGTTCTTGGAATGAATAGCATGGTAACATCCATCTTGGCAATCATGTGAGGTGGCTTCTTGTACTCCTGACCATTCTGAACCTGTGTCTCCCACTCGTTGAAGAGCTCAATGACATAGTTTTGCGTCTTTCCAGTGACATCATTGTTTTGGGAGAAGAAGTTGATCTTGTTCTTACCAAAGCTTCCATCATTGGCAAACTTGTTGTCCCAGGCGTCATTGACCACCTTTCTCGTGACAAAACCCTTCTCAACCCTATACTTTGGCTTGATACCAATCATGCGGCTCAGCATATGACCCTTGAGTGGAATCTTCTCGTAAACCTCAACAAGCTCATTCTCTGGTCTGTGATAGGCAACCTTGAAAGTGAAATACAAGTCGGTCACATCCTCATTAACGGTCACCTCAAACTCCTTGTTAACATCAATCTCATTAGAGAGGTCCATCTTTGGTGTCGAGATGACGTGAGTCCCGTTGTCAAGATATAGTTTGAAAGAAGCCTTGTGACCCCTCATCTGATCCAACTTGATGTCAGTCAACTTGTTGATGTGAATGAACAAACGACCCTTGTCACTGACTGGAGTAAAATCTGGGATCATACTCATACGGGAGTCACGATTGGCCATCATAGTCTCTCCAACCCTGTAGTTCTCAGAGATTGGCTTGCTGACAACACGTTGTGTACTGACACTGGTCGTTCTGGACTGCTGGTTCAACTCGGAACCAGCAAGAGCAGCAAGTGGTGTTCTGACTCTTGGTCCCTGTGGCTTCTCAGCATTTGACTCAGCTCTCTTGGCTCTTGTCTTCATGTAGTTCAAGTTATCCACATCTGGAACAAGTGGCTTGGAAAGTTCTTCCTGGTCAAGGATGGTAGCAGAAGGAGCACCAGAAGCAACACGCATATTGAGGGCATTGGCAAACTCAGTACCGAGGTCAAATGTTGGGGCCTCAGAGTGAGTAGAAACCAATCTGGCTTGCTCAACAACAGCAGGAGTAGAAGCAACAGGAGACTTCTCTGGGCTCTTTGACAAAACAGACTTGACAGTCATACTGAATGGAGCTGGGCGAGGACCCGAAGGCTTCTCCGCCATAGAGTAAGGAGCAGAGCGAGAGTCCATAGACTTCGTGGCCATCATGAATGGAACAGAATGGGAGTCCAATGATCTGTATGAGATGTTGTTTTGTGAATCAAACTCAACGTCAACACCGTGGTCCTCCTCCTGCTTCGTAACAATGACTTGAGGGGAAACAACAGCAGACTTGACATGTATCTCATCGTTCTGGTCTGTACGAAGCAAGTTCTGAATCTTCCCAGTGTCAACAGAGGACGTACGACTCTTCTCATTCTTGAGCGGAGGAGCATCAGGAGAGCCCCAAATAGCTTTGACCATAGAGTCTGGACCCTTTGCCTCCTGCACAACACTGACATCACGCTGAATGTTATCACGCTGAGAAACATCCCACTCCTTGAAGGCAGTAGCGAAATCAGAAGAGTTACTGATGTCAGGAAGTCCAAGGCCAGACGAGTCGGCAAGAACATTGCTCGTGTCAACGTAGGACAGACGGGATGAGTCAAAGTTCACTGATGTGTTTCTTGACTCGATCTTGACAATTGTTGGCTGACTGATAGATGTGGCGATGAGTGAATCATCCCTCAACATACTGAGTCTTCTTCTTTCAAACGGAATCTCATCCTTCAGCTGTGACGAATCGAGTGTGATTTTCTCTCTTCTATCATCCTTGGTTTTGCGTGTACTCAGTCTTCTCAATACCGTCTCTGATGGAGCAATTGATCCGAGAGTTCCAAGAGAGCCGGCACCATACTGAGGGTCTGGAGAGCGTGGCTTTGGAAGACTGTGCCAAATGTCAATATAGTTCGTTGGTGGAGAAGGCAATGTGAGACTGTCATCTGCAGGGGCTTTATCATGGAAGAGCGTGCTGTTGAATGATGGAAGAGCACCTGTTGGTCTCTGATTAACTTCAACTTTTGCCTCCAGAGAATCGTCGAAGTTGTCACCAAAGTTATCACCAAAGCTTTCACCAAAGTCAAGATCATCAGTCTGAACGGCAGCTTCCACATCAACATGGTTAGTCGGAACAGAACTGGAAGCGGATTCAATGACAGGATGAAGATCGCTAGATGAGACATCTTGTGGAACATTGTCAAGAGAGACCTCTTCTGATGGAATATCTTCAACACTCTCAACATCCTCAACATCCGACACCGATACAAGAACATCATCAGCCACAGTCTCAGAGACAAGGTCTTGGTCAAAACCCTCTAACACATTACTGACCTCTTTTGACTGGACACTTCTGTAACTCTCATTCATCCGGTCTGAAGTGTTGTACAACATCGTCTCCTTGAACTCATCAGCAAATGCCGACTCAGCTTGAATCTCAGCATCATCAAGAAGCGGAGGACGAGGTAGAAGAATGTCGTCTGTGATGATCAAATCTGAGCTCTCACCCTCAAGCACTGGTGAGAAGTTCTCCAAAAGACTTTGACTCTCAATTGGGGCGA
The DNA here is from genome assembly GCA_030563065.1 of Petasospora veronae. Lineage (NCBI taxonomy): Eukaryota > Fungi > Ascomycota > Saccharomycetes > Phaffomycetales > Wickerhamomycetaceae > Petasospora > Petasospora veronae. The sequence goes on along the minus strand of JAKUBA010000003.1, from coordinate 203,596 downwards.
GGGCCTTGCTGTGTAGAGAGAGGTCTTCTTCAATGGATGATTGGATCGACATGGCGTCAGAGTTATCAGGTGTGGATGTAAGTGGAGGGGACAACGACGATTGCTCTGCGTTTGGGTATTCTGTGGTGGTTGATGGGATGATCTCAGGTGATGGAAGAAGCTCAACATCCTCAGGCTCTGTCTTCACAATGATTTCATGCACGGCAGCTGGTTCAGTGACGAATGACCCTGGAATGACATCGGTGACTGGGAATTCCTGCTTGATTGGTGAAGACTCAGTCTTCTTGCTCTTACCGAAAGAGGAGATGAACGAGTTGATCGACTCACTCAGAGAGATCTTCTTCTTGTGTCCCTTCTTTTGTGTCTCAGAGTTCATGTCTTCCTCACGAAGTGTTGTGATTGAGTTAGATGAAGCATGTGTCTTTCGGACTGGGTATTCGATTGGTTCACTCTCAAAAACATCCGTAGCAGAAGCAAATGAGTCAGAAGTGGATTCACCAAGACTTATCAAGTCTTCATGGGTTGGTAGCCTTTCAAGGTCTGCATGCTTGAGACCATCTTCAAGTGTGATTGGGGCTCGTGTCTCGGCAATGACTTCCGTCGTGAGGAGCTTGTCTTCATCCCTGAGAGATGTGTTGGATGTCTTTCTCTTCAAAGTTGGATCGAGACGGAGAACAGACGAGTTCTTGTCACCGTTGCGAAGATCTTCCTCAAACATCTCAGATGCGTCTCTCAAGTAGTCTTCTTCAGCAAGCTCTGCCTTGGACTTGATGTTGAGCATCAACTCTTCCTCCTTCTGGGTGAGAGATCTCAATGGACTGCCAGAGCCTCTATTGATCTCATCCTGTTGGACTCTTTTTGACACGTCGTCAGAATCGAGGACCAGGTCAAGTCGCTGCTCAAGCGTGATGGAGTTATTGAGAAGTTCCTCTCTGGTCAAGTTGAAGTCATGTGTGTCATCATCACTGGAACCCAACGTGGTATCCTTTTGAGGAGATGGAACAATAATCTGGTGTCTTGGAGGTGGCGGAGGTAGAGCATGCCCTGAAGCCTTGAGCTTTCCTTGCCAGTTCGACTCGAGAGATTCTTCTGGGTGATCGTCAACTGAGTTATCTGAGTTCTCTGGTGTGTACTCATCATACTCGACGATCTTTGGAGGGGATTGCTCAAAACAGACAGACTTCTTAGATGGGGAGTTGTCTCTCGTAGTTGGACCGGAAGATTTGAAGCTTGAAGAGCGACCCATTTTATTTGAGAATGTTCTTGAAAGAGTCGAGTTAGCCAGTTGTCTTGGGCCTGAGATTTTGGAAATGGATGTTTGTCTGTTGAGTCTGGTGTTGAACTCCAACTCGTCAAAGGATGGAGCCCTTGGAATTGTTTCCATGAGATTTCCTGTGAAGTCAGACGAGAGTGGAGGGTTGTCGAGAGAGATGGAGGTTCCTGATGGCTTCAGCTTGAGAGGCTTAATCTCGTCTGATGTATTGAAAGTGAGAGAAGCGCTGTTGGTGTAGTCCTCGTCGTAGTTGTTCAAGGAAGCGGATGAGATGTTCTTGTCAATAGCTTCAAGGAGGGCATCAACAGAACCATTATGTATAGACATCAGTGGAGATTTGGTGACCAGAGAGTCCTTGATTGGTGTCGAGGAAGAGATCCCGGAATCCTCGACATAAGACATTGTGGGGCGTCGTTCAGGGTGCAAAACGGGGTTCAGACGGGGTGTTGCCAGTGAATAGCTCGTCAGGCGTGTGTAAGGAATGTGGTGGAGTAGTCAGCAAGCGATTCTGAGATCTTGCCTTGCTGTAGCAATAGCTATGTGTTGTGTTATGTTGTGTTGTTCAATCGGTACGGGAACAGCTAGCGAAATTTGGTGCGCCATCGTGAATCTCTTCTGGTGCTTGGTTTTTCCCTCAAGTTGTTTGTTTGTTTACGTTTGTCTCGATTGGGTATCTCGAATCGTTACCAGGACAACAGGAGAGTAACGCGAATCGGATGAATTCGCGAAGTTGACTGCCATTTATCTGAGTGTCAATAATATGAGGCTTCAGGTTTCAACGTGCTGTTTTGCTGTTGTCATGGAGATTATCTAGGACGAATCAAGCTTTGAGAGCCAAAAACATAGGCGTGGAATTGGGAGTTCAAGGCTGTAGTATGAGATGGTCCTCAACACTATATCAGGGCGATTATAACAGTTAGTGGGAGAGAAATACAGATAAATCGTTGCACAAGCTGACTTGACTTCGCTCAGAAAGCGCGCCTGGCTAGAATCTCCTAGGGGCTGCTGGGCCGGGCCGTATCCGTGTCCGAGGCTCCGAGCACCGAGCCGCGAGCGGTGCCCTACTCAGAGAGAGGAGCTCCCCATGAGACTGAGCTATACTTGCAAAGAGCATATGCTACGATGGAAGACCGCTTTCCCTGCTGCAAAGTTGGAAGGAGTGCACTATTTATAGTAGCAGCACAATTGGCCAATCAATCATCCGTTGCAGCCGTCTCCCTGGGATGTGCACCGACTCTAGAGCTCTACAGCCTAGCCCCACATCGAGCCTGCCTAGAGCTTAGGCCCTAGGGGCGAGGTCGCGCCTCTAGGCGGGGCTTTTGTTGGGCGGGCAGACAGGCCCACCGCTGAGCGTTCGCAACCCCAAGCCCTGGCTGAAGGCTCCCCTTGCGCGCTCCAGCAATTGACTTTTGAACGCGGAGCACCTCCTATTTCGCCTGGTGGCAGCTCGGGCAAAAGTCACCAGCTTCCTTCTCTTCCACCACAACGAGACGCTAAAGGGACAGCAATATCGGCAAATACCAACACTCAGTCCATCTCCAGCACCGCTACAGCTATTACCAGCATTTGCTTATACACTCAGCTCGCAACCGCCCAAACACAGCCTCTGCCGCCCCGGACTAGAGACTCAGATCACCCCTCTCAACGAGCTTGCCGCCACCTCATCCTTCAACCGGCGCTACCATTGCCGCTCTACTGAATCGTTGAGAACACACTCCCAACATTGAGAAGTGTTCCCAATTACCGTGAGTATCCTTGCATCTTTTACCCCTTTTCTTCCTGACCGGCTGTGTGGCGTGCCGATTGCTTCCCGTTCAGCGCATCGAGCGTGCACACATGATACTCAGCGGAGACCACCAACCACTTCTACTAACACAGAACCACAGCGCCCATCAACCCACTCATCAATTACATAACCATCTACTGGCTCTCATCTGATATCCATTACTTCGCTTATTGACAGATCACAACTCCGGAACCGTCAATCGAGAACGGTGATCTGCATACACTCAACTGGCACACAGCCCCAGCCCTCTCACAACGCTGATGGACCGTGTCCTTCTACTAAGAGAAACCATCGCTCCTTTCTGACTTTGAACAAGTACATATAAACAAAGCCACGTCACAATGAGCTACAACAACAGTCATGAGCTCCACTCTTTCCTCCAGGTGCCCGGCGAGTCTCAAGACCAGGGAAGCTTCTTGTCCATTTCACCTCAAAGGTCCAGCTCACCAAGGTCCATTATCAGTGAGCAGATTATGAACCAACAGCAGATCTCCAACAATGCCACAAGTAATATTGGAAGTTTCAGAACGCGCTCCAGAGCTGGTACACTACCCTCTCGACTATACCCCAACAACCTGTCCACGGTCATTCCAGGAAGCACACAGGCATTCTCTCCGTCATTCACTGCTTCCTCTCGCAACAGTTTTGACCCAAACATCTTGAACTTTGACACTCTGTCCATTTCAACGGCTTCTGGACCAGCTTCTGTACCAGTCCTTGAACCAACTCTCGGCTCAAACGGACCCAAGACAAGACTACGCTCAGGATCCCTTTTTGGCATATCTGATCCAAACTCCATCTGGGGAAGCGACGAACTATCGAGCAGCATTCCTACAAGTCAACCACAACAGCAGTTGCAACCACTGCCGCCATTACATCTTCCATCACAGCCTCTGCAACAGCCTCTTCAACAGCAGCAACCACCACAGCAGCAACAGCCTATGGTTCCGATGAACATGATGTCAGAAAACTACACACCACAGGGTGGTAGAATTTCACCACCAAAACCAGGAAGATTGATGCAAGTGCAAGAAGAACAGATTGGTCGTGTCAGAGCCTACTCTACCAACAACGCTCCTTTGAATGAACCACCACACTACTACCTCCAAAAGTTTGTGACACCAGAGGAGCAATCAAGCTACAGTCAAGTACCAGAACAGGGCCATGGTCTTTCTGCAATCCCGGAGATGATGCACTCCAGACCAAGAGCACAGACGTTTGAAAATGGTGGTTCTCACCCAATGCCAATCTTCCGGAACCTGCCACAGAGCTCCATCAGTGAAATCCCAGAGCACGACGTCAAGCTCCACCACAAACCATCTCTCAACGAGCCTCTGCTGAGAGACAATATTGACCCAAGAATGCTCAACTGGACTTCTATCTACCAGGATTTGTCTCTTGGTCCTACAAACACGTTGATCATATCGAACTTGCCAGCACATGTCACCACGCTGTACTCATTGACGAACTTGTTGATGAACTTTGGAACAGTGTTGAGTGTCCGTGTTTTCACTGGTAACGAGAGTGCCCTTGTTGAGTTTGACACATTGGAGTCTGCTATGCATGCAAAGGCTCAACTTCATCACCAAGAACTTGCTCCAAACTTTTCGTGTCTTGTTGCATTTGCTAAGATATTGCCACTTCAACAGACCCAGAAACTCCCTTCTCCAAACTTGACTCCACACCAGCAACAGCAACAGCAGCAGCACCATCAGCAACAGCAACAGCATGCCCCACTTCCACAGTCAATGCTTCAGCAACATGCTCCGCAGATGGCTCAACCACAACCACAGTCGGTTCAGCCGCAACAGCAGCAACAGCCACAGGCCCCACATCAAGCTCAGAAGCCACATCAGACACACCAACAGCACCAACCACAGCAGAAGAGCGTGCCTATCCCAACTCAAGGTCCTACTCCACCTGACCTGCAAGTGACCAAGACTGCTTCCAACTCCGAGAATGCAGACATCCCAACCACGATTGCCTCCGAGCCACCTGCGCTCCCCGAGATCGCCAATCAAATGTTCTTCTGCATTGATCAGCTGGGAATCAAGCAACGCCAGGGAGCCGTCCAAAGCATCATGAACAATGCGCTCTCGTACAAGGGTTTCGACAGTGAACTTGGCCCATTGCCTGCTCCGCTTGTGCTGAGACAGTTTGATGCTCCAAAGTTGAGAGAGATGAGAAAGTTGATTGATGCAAACATGTTGAGTGCTCCTGAGATTGAGGAGTTGTCACTGGCTATGTTGGAGGAGTTGCCGGAATTATCGAGTGACTACTTGGGTAACACTGTTGTTCAGAAGCTGTTCGAATTCTCATGTACCGCTATCAAGCATATCATGTTGAAGGAGGTGTCTCCATACCTGACTCAGATGGGTGTTCACAAGAATGGTACTTGGTCTGCTCAGAAGATGATCTCCGTTGCTGATACTCCACTGCAGAAGACTATTGTTGCTGAGAGTCTCAAGCCATACTGTGCTCCATTGTTCAACGACCAGTTTGGTAACTACGTCATTCAGTGCTCTTTGAAGTTCGGCTCTCCTTGGAACGATTTCATCTTTGAGGCTATTTTGGCCAAGTTCTGGTTGATCGCTCAGAACAGATTTGGTGCTAGAGCCGTCAGAGCTTGTTTGGAGAGTCAAGATATCACTCCAGAGCAGACTGCCCTGATCTCTGCCGCCATCATTCTTCATGCTGAGCACTTGGCCATCAATCAGAATGCTTCTTTGTTGATCACTTGGTTGTTGGACACCTGCACACTGCCGAACAGACACGCACTTCTTGCCCCAAGACTTGTCCCACATTTGGCGCAGCTTTGTACTCACAAGTTGGCCAGTTTGACCATTTTGAAGATTTTGGACAACCGCAACGAGTGTGAAGCCAAGAACTTGATCCTGGATGCTATCTTTGGACCAGTGTCCAGTGACGACAACAGAGTTCCAGAAGTTTTATCCCAAATCCTTCAGGACAACACACATGGTGCTTCTTTTGTTTACAAGGTCTTGTCAAATCCACAACTGGAGCCAGAGGTGCGCAAGCGCGTTGCTCACCACGTTCGTACTGTGCTTTTGGATTTAAGTGTCAGCTCATACCAGGGATACAAGAGATTGATGGACGAAGTTGGATTGAGCAACAGATCTGAGACACATCGCCACAGCAGAAACCACTCCAACGGCGGCCCATCCAGAAACAAGGGCAGACAGAACAAGTCGCCACAGGCAACATCCAACTACGGTAACGGAAGTGGTAACACTAACGGTAATGGCAATTGCAATGGTAATGGCCACAGCAACGGGAACAGTAACAACAACAGACGTTCTATTCCAAACGGTGGACACAGACAGAATAGCAACCAGCAGCAGATGCAGATGGCACCACCACCTGCCCCACAGTTCAATGACTACGGTGACTACCATGGCCAGCAGTTGTACCACCAGACCCCTCCACCACATCAGCAAGCACAGCAGCTTATGGGCCAACACCAACCAGAGATGTTTGCATTTGAGCACGGTGCCCCTCCTCAGCAGTACAACCAGAATGACATCTACCACATGAATGGTTTGAAACCACAGTACGGTTACGGGTCTGCCCACTACTGATTACTGATCATGCGTTTGAGCGGTGCATCCATGACGATAAAGTTGAGAGAAGAAAAGGTTTCCTACGATGTGTTTTAAATCAGTTTAATATACTAATGATTTATGGTGTCAGATGTAGAAGCAGCAGCAATTGCTTGCCATTAATAGGCGAGACTGGCATCCGCCGATCAACAGAACTTCCATATGCGGTAAATACCGAGGGTAGACACGTGCCAATACCGCCCTGTTACTATGAGCTTACGTAAGTAGATCCCGGAATTTACCGCATCTGCGCTGATTGCGGCCTCTTTGTTTTTGTTCGTGAGCTGCAAAAAAGGAAGAGCTCTGATGGTTGAAGCGTACACGACGAACCAGCAAAACATCACGGGCCGCACAGCGAACCACACACAAAGCTCATACAGAGGCCATATACAGAGAGGAGCAGATCTTGGGAGAACCACAGAACCGCCGCAGATTTTGAACCGCGCGCTGACTGAACCGCTGAGAGACGTTGAAGAAGAACACCGAATCGCCACCACACTAAGCCGGCGGCTAAGGCATACACTCACAATTTGTGCCTGATTGTTACTCTGCACCGCTGTTCTGCAAGGGAGAGAGCCAGGAGTTTCTACCCAAAGGATCCACGCAACGAGAACACAATCCGCCAAACCACAAACGCAAGCACACACCCACAACGTCTAACCCGCACGATGGAGAGCGACAACGAGAATTCGGTACAGTCATCAGTGTCGTCTTTGTCTAGGCGCATCAGAAACGGACGTGAACCACAGTCTAACGAAGATCTTGCATATGCAGATAATGACGAACTTGGCAACGAGTTGTTCGAGAACGGGTCTCAAGTTGAGTTGAAGGACACTCTCGATACTCACCACCACAACACCGCGGACGGCAGTACAATTGGAGTGATACCACCAGAAGTTCTTTTGCTCATATTTGCACAGGTCAACCACAAACCCGACTTGGTTCCACTTCTCACAGTTTGCAAAAAATGGGCCAACTTGATCATTGAGCTGCTTTGGTTCAGACCCGCGTTGACGAATGAGAGTGCCATGCTTGGCGTTGCGGAAGTAATGAAGATGGACAGATCAAAATCGCATTGGGATTACAGGAGGTTCATTCGTCGGTTGAACTTGTCCTTTGTTTTCGATAAGGTCACTGACGAGTTTCTCGATCTCTTTGCTGGAAGCACTAACTTGGAGAGACTCACTCTTGTCAACTGTTCGAAGATCACACATGCTCCTATCGTCAACATCCTCCAGGGATGTCAGAAGTTGCAGTCAATTGACATGACTGGTGTCAAGGACATCAGAGATGAAGTGTTCATATCTCTGGCAGACAACTGTCCACGTCTTCAAGGACTCTACGCTCCCGGTTGTCCGTTCATTTCCAACGAAGTTATCATAGGAATCGTCCACAAGTGTCCTATGCTCAAACGAGTCAAAATCTCAGACAACGATAACATCACAGACGAAGCCATCATTTGCCTGATCAAAAAGTGCAAATCATTGATCGAGGTTGACGTGCACAACTGCGGCAGCATCACCGACTACTCCCTCCAAAGACTCTTCACCAATCTGGAGCAACTCAGAGAGTTTCGCATTTCACACAACGCCAACGTTACCGATAACATTTTCAGAGCGATCCCAGAGCAGCTGGTTCTTGATAGGTTAAGAATCATTGACCTCACAGGGTGTATGAAGGTGACTGACCGGAGTGTCGAGAAGATTGTCCAATGTGCACCACGTTTGAGAAACGTTGTCCTTTCCAAATGTCTCAACATCACAGACTTTTCATTGAGGGCATTGGTCAAATTGGGAAAGAACTTGCATTACATCCACTTGGGCCACTGCTCAAACATTACAGATTTTGGTATCACTCTGCTCGCAAGAGGATGCCACCGTCTCCAATACATCGACTTGGCGTGCTGTACGGAGTTGACCAACCTGAGTTTGATTGAGTTGGCACATCTGACACGCTTGAGAAGAATCGGATTGGTGAAATGCTCGAACATCAACGATGCTGGTATCCTCACTCTCATTCAGCGCAGAGGATGTGATGACACGTTAGAGAGAGTCCATCTCTCCTACTGCACCAACTTGAGTGTCTACCCTATCTACGAGTTGTTACAGGCATGCCCAAGACTCACACACTTGTCGTTGACGGGAATCAGAGCCTTCCTCAGACGGGACATTGTTCAGTTCTGTCGTGATCCACCAGCTGACTTCAACGAGCACCAGAAGCAGCTGTTTTGCGTGTTCTCCGGCCAGGGTGTCAAGCAGTTGAGGGACTACCTCACGAGAATGTTCCTTGCTGGCCAGCAGGCTCCAATTGGGATGCTGTTCGGAGATGAGGCTGACGAGGATATTGTCATGCCGGATGCCAATGGAGGAAGATTGGACGCACCAAGAGTTTTGGCCAGAATGATGTTCCAGCAAGGAGGTCGTCCACCACAACTGGCCGAGATTGACCCATTTAGGGGTCTTGCTGAGCCTGTGGTTGTTGCTGATGATGACCAGGATGAGGAGATTGTGGACGAATCAGACTAATGGGAGTGTATGAGTGGCCAAAGGCTACGTTATAACTGAATGATACCTTATAAATGACTCGTAGTTTTATCTATGTATTTGTTGCCCTTCTGTATGCTCACTGGAACAGCTCTGAGATGAGATATGGAGCAAACACATACACAGCGGTGGCTAACACTGTGAAGAACTGGATCAGTGACCAAGGAAGGAGCAATAGCCCATTATCGAGCAAATTGCACCATATACTGTAGAGTGCGACCTTGGTGAAGACCCAAGTGAGGAGGAATGGACGTGGCTTTGTTCCACTGAGGAAGCCGACTGGGATCGAGACACAGTCCCCACCGAGCTGGAAGTACCGGAAACAGCCTCTCTGCAAGATGAGCAGGTTCTGGTTGTCAGCTGCGAACAGGGAGAATAGGGCGATGGACAAGATGTTGATGACTGCGCCGAGGTTCTTTCTCTCATAGTGGAAGTCGATCATGTGTTCAGTGACAGTCTCTCTGTCTGAGAGAGATGGCACGTCCTCCAACAGACGGATGAGGAGGAGTGCGTCATTGAGTCCAACAGTCATACCACCTCCTGTGAGTGGATGTCTCATGTTCAACGCATCACCAAGGACAAAGAGACCTGGGATGTCGTTTGGTCTTGCTGGAAGCCACGAGTTCGGCATGGATTTGATCGGGTCCTCAAGGGCCTTCTCGAAAGATGGTTGCAGTGATAAGGGAAGATTTGGAAGGACTTGTGATCTGAGGTACTGCTTTGGGTCTCGTGGGAGTTTTGGCGCGTTGTAGGCACACAGGACGCGTGTGTCCTCAGGCGTGGTTTGATACACGAGCACTGGGGCGAACTGGGAGCCGAGAATGACATGGCCGGTATTTGGAGCTGGCATGTCTGCATGGTCGAGCTTGAGGGCGATAAAGTGGGACTTGACAGAGGCGACGTTGTCATCTGCGAGCTCCTTGCGGAACTTGCTGAATATTCCATCACACATGACAGTGAGGTCAGCAGTGTATGTCTTGGTGACAGTCTTATCAGAGTCTGGGACCTTCTCCTTGACAAGCACACCGTGGATTCCTGTAGCGTCTCTGATGAGCTCTGTGACTGTTCCTTCGAGTGGGGTCACGTTCATCTCATCAGTAGCGATCTTGCGGAGGTTTGCGATGAATCTGCCGTGTTCAAAGGCGACTCCCATCTCGTTCTCTCCATTCTCGTACTGGTCAAACGAGAGCGTCTTGTCATCCACAATCTTGTCGTTGGCACCAAAGACACAACTCTTCACTGGTAACACAGGAGAACTGAGGGATTTGTGTGGGTATGGTATGCTGACCTTTTCGTCCTTGTAGAAGATGGTGTATCCCTTGACTGGGATGGCCTCGATGCCGTTGACAGCCTGTGCCATACCGAGAGCCTTGAGGGCCTTGAGTCCACCCGGCTGGAGAAGCTCGCCCACAATACGGTCAGGAGCCTTCCAGTCACGCTCGACAAGAAGCACAGAACGGCCCTGACGAGCAAGAGCGGTGGCGATGGCAGGACCGACAACGCCAGCCCCGACGACGATGGCCTCGTAGTGTGGTGGAGCTTGAGAAGTAGACATAATGAGAGCTGGAAAAGAGGCTGTTTGTGGTGTAACGAATGAGCGCAAACGAGGAAAAAGAGTGACAAGCACAGACAAACAACTGAGCACCTTCAAACGGCTTCAAACACGGAGATCTCAGGGGCTTTATATCGTCTCATTCGTTTAGAGAGAAGACGGGATCATGCGATTTCGCGACTGCCTCGGACGCGTCGTTTAGTACTAGTTAGCTGATGCTGTGCCATCACGCCGGGAACTCTCCAGTCTCGTCCTTGTGTGCCTCATGCTTACTGGCGAGACTAGATAGACTATCACTGAGTCCTGACAACCGCTTCCGGATCCATTGGACATCGGCTGTTTTCTCAAATGACCGCGTATCCCTGATCAGCGCTGAAACCCGGACACTACACGCAATCCGAGCATCGAAATGTGGTCAATTTCTTCAATCCAATCCAGACTCTCTAAAATACAATTTTATAGAATACAAAACACGGAACAAGGCCTATAGACGTGACCGAGACAGCCAGTGCTATGATTAATCCACTTCGGCTAGCTCATTGGGTCAGCAGGGCCTCTCTCTGCTCGGAGAAGCTGGAAGAGCACCACAGAGAAAGCCCCTGGGAACGTACTGCAGAGCTACCATCGCCAGTTGCCCGCAAGCTCTTGCTAGAGGTCTTCTGTCAACATGGAGTCAGTGGACTTGAAAACCTTCTGATAGCAGTCCCTGCTCTGAGACGGTTTGTGCTGGTGGTTCATGACGGTGCGCTCTCTCTCAGAAGGAAGAAGACCAGGTGGTGGTCCACCACACTTGAGCCGCCACTTTCAGAGCGGTTTCTCGACATCCCTGGAGTGTCAAGCATCGGCTTGCAAGAGTACCAACACAACGACTGGCGCCTTCGTGTGTTCTCGCTGGCCTGGTGTGATCAGGCATGGTGCACTCGTCTGCTGGGGCCCCATGGCTGTTGGTATGGAAGGTTCCTCACACCTTCGACGGCAGTGGTTATACGAGGGCACCACATGGCAGCTAGCTACGCAGAAGAGCTGGCTAGAAGAGCAGGTGCACCGGTGGAGTCCTTCATACTGCCTCCAAGTCAGAAATCAAAGGATGGATTCCCTGAGAACCTCAAGTGGTGGATGGAGTTTACTGCTGGTGCCCCGAAGTTGGAAAATGATAAGATGTCAATAAGAGGATTCGCTAAAGATAGACCTTCATGGAGCACACCTCATAATCTGTCTTTCATTCTGTATCGCCTCAGCATTACAAACCCTCTGTCTAAGAAGTTCAATGACGTACGTTTGGACTGTGTTGCTGTGGCATTCAGGGGCCGGAATGATCCAAATCTTTGGCGGGTGGTGAGTATAGAGCGCCTCCGCGTGGTGTCACTGGACTGGGAGTTAGAATATTCCTACCTCACACACGAATTAACTTACGAGTATGGTCTGGCATACAGAGATACCGTTCGAAACCACTGTTCAGCTGTTGTCCGCACGCCGGAACAGGGGCCAAGATCACAGTGTGGTTACTTCGTTGGTGTGACTGATATCTCTCTTAGGTGGTACCTTTCTCTTCAACCAAGAATACGCCATCTTTATTGGAAGTGTTCTTCCCCTTGCAAACTGGGACCAGATAACACTGACTATCAGATGAGATATCGCAGGATTGACCGGCTTTACAACAATCGTCAACCTCTTGACTTGGCCAACCTCACAGTGTTCTCGGTGCTACGTACAGACATTATTGACAGTGGTCACCTGGATCCTGTCCACATCTCGGCTCTTCAAACTATCGTTTTGGTGTCGCTTGTTGATAGCGACATGTTCTGGAACCTTCAACGCCTGCTTCATGTTGACCCAAGTCGGGAGAGAGAGGGGAACACACTTGTTTCTCACATAGCATACCTCACTACAGAGCCAGTTCAGCTCCGGCTCCGGCTACAGAGACAAGACCTACACATTCTTCCACAGTATCTGACGTCACTGACTCTCTCGGGATACGACTTGGAATCCTTTGCCTCCCGTGGTGACCCATTTCCCCATCTGCAATCACTGGGACTCGATGCCTCTGGGATCCCTCTCAAGGTTGACCCTTGTACAGGATTGGACACACTGTCTGTGGTACTTGCTGGGTCTGAGTTCCCTGTCCTTGAGCTTCTCTACTTGTTTGTTCCTGAACAGTGTGCCCACATCACGGAGTGGGGGTCTGGGAGACGTATCCATCTCAGGATCGGATCCCCAGACAGCTGCTTCTCGAGAGTTCGGGTCTCCACTTCTATCTCTCTAAGACAGCTGTCCATACAGAACAGGCACGGTACCTTTGATCGAGTGATGACTGGTATGCCAGTCCTGACACAGACTGCTCCCGGCTCCTGGTTTGAATATCAAGACTGCGACTTATCCTCCGTCACCCGTCATAGGCGGACGTACACGCAATGGCTGGAGGATCAGGACTACCAGGACTACACAGACTTCACACTAGGGTACCATGATATGTGATTTGAGCTGTCGCAGATCTCACTATGACAAATAAACGTATCACTAGTTATTTGACTCAAGCTGAGCGAGAGCACACCACCGTACGTCAACTGAGTACAGGCTCAGACGAAGTTGAACACCCGACGAGTTGGCGCAGCCTAGCACAAGCAACAGAGTTAGAGCACCGCTTACGATCACAACATGCTTGTGGTGTACCCACGGACACTCAATGGCTGCACAAGCTCAAGTCAACGTCTAAGTAATGAAGGCTCCCTCAAAGCCCTACAGCCATGCGATATCTAATGTTCATTCAACATGCAAGCAGGCCATGACTACCTTCAAAGTTCAACGAACCAATCTGGCGTTCAGGCGTGCAATCTCCTCTTTCAGGTTCGCCTCTTCCACACTCTTCACCAACTCCTTAGTGGTCTTCGATGTTCGCAACATCGAAGGCGATGCCGGCCAATCTCTGCTTGAACTGCATCCTCAGACTTGGTACACAGAATGTTCGTTCTTGTCTTGGAGTCAGCCAAGCTCTTCAAGCCCCACGTGCCATGTTCATTCAACTGATCATTACGACTTTGGTTCATGGAGTTGCTGGTGGCATCAACCATTTGAGACACGACAACACTGATGTCCCTCGATCCAACTCTCAACTGGCCCTTCGTAGAGTCAGCTGTCGTAATGGAAGTCAACAAGGCCTGGATAGTGGAAATCACCTTCACAGTCTGGTGCTCCTAATAGAGAAGCAACTCTGACAATGTGTTCTCGGGATTGTCAATGTCGGACTCATCCACATCAAAGTCTTCTGGTCTTTGAGAATCACCATGGCTGCCAGCTGTGTCTTTGTAGTAATCATCCTCTGCATGATCCTCTTCCACTTGACCATTCAGGCTTCTAGCTGGAATTGACGTGGTGTCCACATGCTTGGCCTCAGAGACGGCCGTGCTCGCGTGCTTGGCTTCGAGAGACTCGGCGGAAATCATTTCCTTGACCTCGGGAGTCGATGTGGTGTTCTCGTGCTTGAACTGAGTGTATGCCTGTGGGACTTCACCCAACACATCGTTCGTCTCATCGAGAGTCATCTTTGTTGAAGTTGTAATCACGGGAGGAAGAAGGCCCTTACCCACAATCTCATCATCATCCAGAGTTTTGGTAGCTGGTGCTGTTAAGCCTGTGCTGTTCTGATGTTAAGACGGCAGAAGGGAGCAATGTATCTGGCGTCCTTATGCTGCAAGAGCATGCGCTCATCGTCGATGAGACGGTTGGAGGCGACAATATTCTGGATATATGGATTCAACTCGGCAAGAATGGTTTCTCTTTGGGCTGCATCAGCAAACAGCGCCACGTTGGCGGCAAATCTCCAAGCTTCGTCACCAAAACCAGCAGCAGTGGCAGATTCAATCGTGCCTCCCCACATACCCCTCATTCTCGTCCCCAAGTTGTTAAACAGCTCTGTCATTCCTTCCACGCGGTCATTGAAAGAAGTCATGGAGCAAAGCATGGAGGTACTGAGCGGGTCGACAAACATTTGACCATGTGGCCCATCTCTGCCGTCTTGAGGTCTCCAGTTGCTCGTAAGCAAGGTAGTGCAGTGCTGGAAGTCCAGAGCTGAGACGGTGTGCAGTTGACTTCTCAAGTAGATGTCCAATGGGGCTAAAGAGGTGCGTTGAAGGTGATACCGGAGAGTCGGGGCTGTGTATCTCTCATCTGGGAGTTCAATTCTGGACAAGGTTGCCAGCATGAATGACATCAAGTTCAAGATCTGGTCTCGATGCCAGTGAACGTCGTTGGTAGACTCAAAGACTTGACGGATCATTGCGGCTCTTGGACTCATCAAAAGTCTGACGAAAAGGTCTCTCAGCGGCACATTTCCATTGTCGTTGACGTTTCTGATCGCCTTGACACTTTCCAACAAAGCTTCCAGACTGGCCTCTGAGAACTCCTCCTCTTGGCCTTCCGTTTCGTCTTGTGTTTCTTCCTCACCTTCCTGTTCCCGTCTCCAAAGATATAATGCTCTTGCCTGCTTTGATTCGACGATGGTGATGTAGGAGGCAATCAAAGCGACAACGAGGGCAAGCCATTGAAGCCAAACTGGGATACCCGGCATGGTGAACTTTTCTTGATGAAATATGACCGAGTCTGGGCAGTTGAGGAACGTGTGTCTGTAGATCAGCAGATCAAGCCTCATGAAGGTGTAAACACAACACAACACAACACAAAATCCGTTATCAGGCGGCCCGTCGCGCTGTGGTGTCCGGGTGTTAATCACAACTGCAGCACAGATCCGAGGGCACACGTGACTACAAGACCGGATATCCGCTGTTTGTTTACATTTCACGGCGCTAAGATTTGACGCCAAACTCTACACAACAACACGATACCGCCACAGAAACTCACCAAAAGACACACGCAAACTACCAAGATGCCACCGAAGAAGACGTCCAAGAACCGTCTCAAGCAGCTCGAGAAGGAGTTCTTCCTCTTTGGTGCTGCCGGCCGAGAGGAGACGTTCCACTATGAGATGCCCGACGCTGAGCTCCAGATCTGGCCGCACTCCACGCCTTCTGCGAAGGTCATGGCGAGCTACGGCTTCTACTTTGCTCCTACGAAGAAGCTGACAGACCGTGTCTCGTGTGTGGGCTGTCACCAACTCCAACAGTCGTGGGAGGGAGTCCTCGATCCGGCCAAGCACCACTTGAAGAAGCACCCACAGTGCCCCACCTCGCTCGTTCACTACTACCATGCCCTCAGGGAGAAAGAACCCGTTGAATGGAGTAAGATCGAGATACTCAACGACCCATTGTCCAAAGAGGCTCGTGAGATCAGAGAAGCAACATTTGGATCACACTGGCCATTTGATAGGCTCAAGGGTGCCATTCCAACGACGAAGAGGATGGTCGATGCTGGGTTCTGCTACTTCCCTCAGGAGAAAGACGATGACCTGGCCAGTTGCATGTACTGCGGAACATGCTTAGAAGGATGGGAGCCAGAAGACGATCCATTGTTTGAACATACCAAACGTGCGGATGGACGTGGATGCTACTTCCTCAAGATGCGTGAACAAGAACATTCAACAACCAAACGAGCCAGCGATGAACACTTGGCTGCTCCTGAGCCAAAGAAGACCAAACTTGAAGATGACGCAGACTTGAATCCAGAGGAAGACAAGAAGGCCGAGAAGAAGGCGAAGAAGAGGGCCAAGAAAGAGAAGAAGAAAGAGACATCTGCTGAGCCTGTGGAAGAAGCGCCTGCATCACGGCCTAGAAGGGCAGCACGCGAAGCATCCAAGAAGATTATTGATATGAGTGATGACGACAGTGACGTTGTTGACAACAATGACAGTGATGTTGTGCTGCTGAGTGATGACACGTTTGGAATCACGTCCAACCAGGAACAGCTTGAGTCCGAACCGGAACCATACCGCTCATCACAACGCTCTACCAAGTCTGCCAAGTCGCAGAACTCTTCCAAGAGTATGAGCAAGTCACTGAAGAAGTCCAAAATCTTGGACAGCTCGTTTGACAATGATCTGTTTTCCTCCAAGAAGCTGACCGATGTCGACCTACAAGCACTCCCATCACCAAAGAGACAAGTTGATCCTGTACCACTGCAGGACATCACAAACATGTCAGACCAGAGTGCAATTCTTTCACCGAAGAAGAGAGCCCGTCCACTTGTGATTGAGAACGAGGAGAGCGATGACGATGAAGAAGAGATAATTTTGGTGAGCAACAACAGCAACAACAGCAACAGCAACAGCAGTTTGCTGAAGAAGAAAGGTATAG
Organism: Petasospora veronae; assembly: GCA_030563065.1. Lineage (NCBI taxonomy): Eukaryota > Fungi > Ascomycota > Saccharomycetes > Phaffomycetales > Wickerhamomycetaceae > Petasospora > Petasospora veronae. Next base: position 186,580 of record JAKUBA010000003.1, on the reverse strand, counting down.
ATTTCTCAGCTTCTACTGAATTCAAAGCTCTGAACAAATCCGAACCGGTTGAGAGCAGCTCGACATTGAAGCCACCAAGCACAGCACGTCCCACAGAGAAGGAAGAAGAGGACGGAGATACACACCACCTCGACGTTTCCGATGTCTCTATCTCCGACCCAGAACCATCACCACTGGCATCCAAGGCATACAACTCGCCCTCAATCAAATCTGACCAGTCCAACTCGCTGACGAGACTCAAATCAAACAACAAGAGCATTCTCTCACAGTCACGATTCTTTGAGCCTGCAAAGACCAAGCGCAGCCAGAGCCCATTCCTTGATGCGGAGCACAGCGGACACAGTGACATTATTCCTCAGGAGCCACTCATTAGTCAACATGATGTCCCAATCGAAGAGTCTACTGACCACAACATTGAGCTTTCTCTTTCGGATCTTGACAAGCAGTTGGCAACGAGGGATCAGAAGGCTCCATCACCAATCCATGAGTCTACACGAGACCTGTCCGTTTCGGACTCTGCAGACGAGGAGGCTGCTGCTCAGAAAGAATCTGCACATCAGAGCCAGGAAGAGGAGGATAGCTTCCACAGTGCTGACGAAGCCACACCATCAGAATACTGGCTCGCCACAGACACGAACAAGCTCTTTGCGCACTTGTCAGACCTCGAAACAGCCCGGACATACCTTTCCGAGCTCAACACACTTCCATACGAGCTCCATGATGACGTTGACGGACGTGTCACGACGTTCATCAACCAGATGCCCGAGGAGGAGTTGGAGATGACGATTGAGCAGTGGATCGAGCATATGGCCGTGCAGGGAAAGGAGCATCTCCGCCAGGTGTGTGGGAAGATGATTGACGAGTTTGACGAGGAGTGCGAGCGTGCGTTGGCGAAATTGCGTGGGATGGAAACGGTCGGGTGAAGGCGTTTGTGTAACGAAGGTCATGATGTTTAAGGAACGGCTGGTAGTAGAGCAGCGTCGGAGTTAATCGGATCTTGCCCCGAAGCACCGATGTTTCCGGATCATCGCGAAACCCGTCAGCAGCGAAAAAACGTTCTTGGATTGGCTCACGGCCCAGAGACACAACAAGAATCTTCTTCCGGTGCTCAGAAAACACTCTTCCACCCATTTTACACACGCATACACAACATAAACATGGAGAAACCACTCTGGTACCGCTGGGCCCGCGTTTACGCCACTGGAGCTGCAATCGTTATGACGGGAGTGCTGTGTTTCAAGTACACGACGCCGACTGAGGCCGAGCTCATTGCAGCCCTATCGCCCGAGCTTCGTATGCAGTATGAGAGAGAAAAGGGCCTGAGAAGACGTGAGCAGGAGGAACTGATCAAGATTGTGAAAGAGACTTCTGCTTCGAACGACCCGATTTGGATGACTGGAGGCATCAAGAGTCCGTGGGACTACGACAACAAGATGGAAAACTTGAAGGAGAAGTACGAGAAGGAGATTGCTGAGAAGAACCAGTTGGCAGAGCTCGAGAGAGTCAGAGCTGAGCTGGAGGAGGCACAGATCAAGACGAGACAGAAGACGGATGAAGACATGAAGAAGAAGCACTGGTACAACTGGCGCTGATTTATGATGACTCTCCTTCTTCCACGCCCTCTCCCATTCTTTGCTACGACTTGTTGACATGATTTGCACGTTACCCTTTGTTCATACCTCATGCTGTGTTTTAATTTTGATCTGTACATACGAACCTCATTCCAGTGTAGTTTAGCGACTTGGCCACGGTATTCTTCCCTGTCTAAAGGCACTGAATGCACTCGATGCGTTTGACAGAGCGGCCATGGATGCCGTTGTAGAACTCTTTTGGTTGTTCGCCTCATCCACCGCTGCCACAATAGTCGCAATGTTTGTCTCAATCACCATACCTCCCTGGATGATCTCCTCAAGCACAGCCTGCAGTGTCTGCCATCCAAACACGAGGTCTAGCTCACACACATTCTCAAAGCACTTGTCAAGACTCTGCACGAATACCTGGATCAGGTCCAGGATTCCCAACTCAGATTCCTGGTCGTCCACGATGAAGACAAAGTACAGTGTGGCGTACTGTCTGTAGATGACCTTGATGTCGTCGTTTCCTTCAAGAAGTGGTGGTGCTGTGAGGAAGGACGATTGTTTGCTGGTCCGTTGTGAAACAAGGTGGTATACCTGGCGAAGAAGCTCCATCTGTGTTTCGATGTCCTGTGAGGTGTTAGCATGTGCGTATAAAAACATTAGACGAGAGACCTACCACTGGAGTGTAGAACTTCATGAGACGTGGGAGACAGTCGTTGTTGACTGTGTTGCTGTTAGTAAAACGTTTGGGGACCGGCATTAGACCAGGATTTTTGGCTGAATGGATAGTTCGAGACATACATATTAGTACTGAGTGGATCATGATAGATGCTGTGTAGTTCCGTTGGATTTAGTGAAGCTCTGAGGTGTTGTGGAGTTGGCTGAGTTGATTGGGGGTGCTGTTGTCGCTATTATGAGTGGACCGGAAGTCTCCGCATCATGTGATGCTGCACGTGATAGCTCAATTCCGGGACAACTTGCTCATCCTAGTACTCTTCAACCTCTTTCTGACACTGAGCTGATACGTGTTCAAGGGTTTGAAACACCTCAGCTGACCGTTCTGAAGCACTTCTCTCCAGGTGCTCTACTCTAACTACCCACATACAACGCCACTACACAACTTATCCACACACTGCACACCATGACACAACACCATACAAGGTACATTATGGACGCGGAAGTCATGCCCATACCGCTCAACACTACATACAGCTCCATCATCTCTTCTCCAGACACTCTCATCACAGTGGACAGCGTTGCATTCCTTATTCGAAGCGTTGCGCCACGAAAGAACGCTCTTCTTGCACAGCTCGAAGCATCCTTGCGACTGCGCCAGAGCGACATGCTTGAGTTTCTAGAGGAGCTACAGATCCGTTTTGGGGTAACCAACCTGGCAGGTAAATCAGTGGATGAGTTGTTTGTTGCAGTTATAGATGAAGACGATGAGGAAATGAAGGTAAGAAAGAACAAGGCTAGTTCCTTCTTGAAGATGGCTGTCATCGGGATGAGGGACATGGTGAGCGATTACGAAGACTCTGTGAAACGCATTACTGGCGCATTGAATTCGCTAAAGGACACAGGAGACCTGATTGCTGATAAGCTCGAAGAGTACTCATCCTTGTCAGACAGTGAAATTGAGGTTGTACGAGGACTTTACGGTGAAGGTGGATTCTGGGGCTCGACTGTTCAGTTCTTCACAGACGTTGATATGTGCGAAAGAGGCGTCTTGGACCTGGCTGATGAGGCATCAAGCCGTTGGGAGAATATCAGAAGACTGATGTACGAGCTTATGGATATACGTGCTCCCTTTACTCCGTTTGATGCACCAGTGGATTCGTTATTGTGAGTGAGGGGTGCTCGAAATGTGAGTACCTTCGCCAACTTCCGGTGTTTCGAGGCATTGAAAGCTTTGCCGTTGGGAGAAGACTGGAATATGACAGCCATGAGACTAATGTGAGATGATGCTCTTGAGTCAATTGAGTCAAGAGAGAGATGGGATGGCATTGACCCAGCCAATTGTATCAAGGTTGACATCTACACGGACAGAGAAGGTACCAAGTTTTCATAATCTATACTCAAACAATGACCAATCACAACTTTGACGACAAGTCCTCGTACTCAGCGATACACTCAAGCTCAACAAGGATCTCTGGGTTTGGGAAGTCGACCATGATGCAAGATCTGCCTGGCTGGGTGGTGAAGTACTTCTTGTACACAGCGTTGACGGTAGCGGCATCCTCTCTGTTCTTGACAAAGAGGAGGACCTTGAGGACCTTGTCAAGACCGGAGCCAGCAGCCTCGAGGACGGTCTTCAAGTTCTGGATGGCGAACTCAGTCTGCTCCTCAGCACCGACACCGAGCTTTCCATCTGGGCCAGAACCGACCTGGCCAGAGGTGAAGACGTGGCCGTTGGACTTGTAAGCTGGCGACAAAAGAGCGTTGCCGGTGGAGTTGATGGCTTCCCAGGTGACTTTTTCAGGCATTTTGGTGGTAGTTGATTGGTGACGTTGAGGTGTTCTTAGGTTGGAGAAGAAGGAAGTGAAAAATCAGACATTTATAATCCGATCAGCGCTTATCTAGTGCTCGGTAAACGTCGGCGACTTGGCCGGAGACGCTAAACCCGAGCTTCTCGGTTACTTGAGTCACTTGAACACAGCTCTTTCTAATACAACCGGATACAAACAGCTCTTGACTTTTATGGGAATATGGAACAGTTGAATACATAAAACATGCACGTGTCGCGAGCCCTGTATCTTCTCCCGGAAGACACACGTGGCCGGACCACTTTCTCACCTTCACAGATCACTTACTCTCTCTTTACTCGTCAAACACAACAGCCTGAGTTGGGGAGAACACTGGCATTGTCTCAAGAGCAGCACGGATGTACTCGTAGACAGTGAATGTGACAGCCTGGCCAGGAGCCACTCTCATGACTCTTGGTGTGATACCCTTGTACAAAGCACCGACACCCTCCTCCTTGATGAGATCTCTGGTGATTCTGAGGATTCTCTGAGCACTCGTCTGCTTCAACAATGGGTCATTAGCGTTCGTGGACTTGGTCTCCTTCTGAAGTCTTGTCTTGATGGTATCCAATGGTGCGTTAGTGAATGGACCAATTGCACCAGAGATGAGACCGATGCATGAAGTCTGCCAACTTGGGATGAGTCCATTGTTTCCATTCTTTGCGTGGTACTCCTGCAAGTACTCCTTGATCTTCGAGTAAACAGTGAAGTTAGCACCCTGGTTCGTAGCCTGACGTGCTGCAGTGAGTGTGACACCTCTGTACAAAGTGGCAAATCCTTCCTCCTTGACGATACGATACACGGCATGGCCTGCGTTTCTGTACTTTGGAGAACTGAGTGGGTCGGACATGGAGTGGTGCTGAGCCTGAAGTCTGATCTTGACGACTTCCATTGGGTTGACGACTGCAACAGCTTCAGTGACACCGGCACCGACACCGGCAATGAATGTGGCCGAGGTGTTGATGGATCCGTCCTTGTTCTTGAGCAATCCTCTGTAGAACTCATAGGACGAGAATCTGATGGCCATCTTTGGGATGATACCAATGACAACGGCACCGAGACCCTTGTAGAGACCAGTAAATCCTTCCTTGCGGGCAATCTGGACACCGGTGGTGATGAATCCCGGGTTCTTGACGGCTCCAGTCTTCTTATGAAGCTGCATTCTGACCTTGATGGTATCGAGTGGGTGGCAGCACAGGGCCTCAAAGAGACCAGCTGTACCACCCGCAATGAGGTTGACGGCGGTGTTGGACGACTTGTTTGACATTTCGCTCTTGTTCTTGTTCTTTCTGTGGGGGATGGGACTACGATGAAACGAACAGGGCCTCTGCCGGTATTTATATATCTCGGTGACCTTGCGAGACGGGTCAACGGGGATGCGTGTGGTTACCAATTTGCGGGGCAGCATGGGGGCAGCCGGGCGAGCGAGCGGGTCACGTGTCAAGCAGCCAATTGGATCGTCTTTCGGTGCACTGAACCATCGGAAGCCTACTGAGGTCGTCCTTGAACACCAATTGGTAGCCTCTGATGATTCTGACACTCAAGCTCCCACTTCCCCCCACCATCTCGAGCTCTTCTGACGATTCTTTGCCCGAAGCCCGAAGCCCGATGCCCCGGGACATCACCAATCACGCACACCTGGACACCACACGGGCACAAGGGAGCTCGCCGGACCGCGGTTGAACCTGGCGCCGAAGACGGACTTCATAGAGAGCACTGCTGGCTTTGGGCCTTGAAGTCCTAGGGGTTCAGATCAACAACTGAGAACTGTCAGCTTTACATTCCATACCACCTGGCATCACCATCTCCCTCATATCCTAACGCCCGAACTACCTCAAATTAACATTAAACCATGTTCATGAAACGCTTTTATACAAACCACAAACCCCAAGTTTAAGCCTCAGCCAACTCTCTCAAACGTCTGATGGTGGATCTGACGGTAGCAGCGGCAGCGGTGGAGACGGTGTAAGCACCACCGGCAACGGTCTTGCGACAGGAGTGACAGTTCCAGATACCAGTAGACTCTCTCTTCACGGACTTCTTACCGCAGAAGGAGCAGTCGTAACGGGCGTGCTGCTGGATCTCCAACTTCTTGGTCTGACGACGCAAAGAGGAACCGTAACGGACACCGAACTTACCAGTGATACCAACTTTTTTAGTTCTCTTAGTCCTGTGGTGGTTGTTAGTAGCTGTGCTTGGTGCATAGGTGGTTGGATACGATAGATTGGGACATGGAGATTTGAGCATTTCGTGAGTGTTGTTTGTGGAAGAGCTTGGGAAACCAGTACTTTATGAGTGTGATCCATTCAGTTCGGTCCTTAGGAAGCATTGTAGTCTGCTGTGTCCGTATAGGACTCCCTTGAGCCTTCCTTCATAGATTCGCCCTTGTTGGTCATGGTGTGTGGGCGTTGATGCCTGTGCTGGAGGTGCTGGGTGACCAACATATAACTGAATGATGTGATTGCGGTTGAAAACTGAGCTCACAGCTGTGGTGCCTGCTCTGGTGTGGTGTATATGCTCTTCTTGTCCAATGTCATCGGTGACTCGTGAAAACTTTTGCAATGGCCCTGAACCTCCGTTCTTCTCAACAGATCTCGTAACTCTGTCAATCTCCATGAATGCTCCATCGTATCATCGTATTCCTCCAAGGCTTCACATACATTTTTGTTGTCTTGGTTGAGCGTGTCTCTTCTCCCTAAAGGTGTTGTTGACCAGAGTGAGAAAAAGCGTTGGAAGTTTTTCACAGTCCCACACGCCAAACCGTCCACCGCCGCAACCGCCAAAATCATTCACTCCCTCACAGTGCGCATACCAGAATTCGCGAACCAACACACCGCCAAAAGCCCACGCACAAGCGCGAAATGGAAAACAGTGCGAGTCTGTTGGTGTTTGGGTGTTTCAAAGAAGCTCGAAAGTCAGCTCTAAGCCCTATCAAGGAGCACGTGATTGGATCCGAACCCTAATCGCCAGATCAACCGCACCACAGGCTCCACCTTGAGCTGTCAAAGGCCGCGAGCGGCAAGATCAGAGATTGCAGTTACCCTCACCACCGACTAATCTATGAACAGCACACAATTGAGCCAATAAAACAACTCCACAAACCAAGCCTCGGTATATCCTTTTCTTATCTCTCCCATTCCTCTTGATTGCTACGACCTTCTCTTTTTGTTCCGCCTTTGAAGACAAGAGGATGATCCGTTAAGACGCAATCTCCAGGACGACGAAAGTCCACCTGGTGAGACCCTGTTGGCCCCGTGTACAAGTCCTGTTTCACGCTGCAATTATATGAAATAGGGACAGAGAAAGATTGATGTTATACTGTATATTCTATGGTATTCTGGCGTGGAACTACTTTTTAGAGGTGTCTTCTGGTACAGTTTGGTGCGGTGCCTCCGGTGCTACGTGTGCACTGCAACAAGCTGGACATTCAGCCTGCAACCTCATACTGCCCAAAGTAAAGCCGTACTTCCGATCTATTCCGATTGACAGCTCATTAACGCTCGCTTTATCTACTGTGCCTGGAAGGGTAACCAGTTGTCACGACGAACAATGATGGTCTCTAATTGATCATGATCCCTGATCAGGAGCTGAACTTGATCAAGCATGACACGCACGTTTCCCAGTCAATTGAGACATGGAAGATAAGACAAGTGACCACAAGTGACCTGCCTGTGTCTAGTAGTATGACAAATCAAACAGAACGAGAGATGACCGTTAATTCTGTGGCTACAGATCAACAGTTCGAGTTTGCCGTACAGGCTTGAGCTGATCATGGCAGTGACACTTCAACAACTACCCCAACTAGTATCGCGCGGGGATCGCCGCTACAAAGGACGAGCCGTCGGATGTGTATCACTTTGACACATTGAAGAAGCCGCGCGGTAGAAGACTGATTTGGAGAGAGCCAAAGCCACCACCGCCTTCTACCATATCGTTCCCCAGGCGCCATTAACCGCGGTGGCACACATGAACTGCTACATATCGTATGGTTCACGAACACCACAGTTGAGATCTAGACCCTGCACGACCTTGTCGAATGTATGAAGCGACACAGTGGGATCTTCAATTAGAACAGATATAGAACAACCATAGAACACGTCACGCGCGTCCGATACTGGTCAGCTAATGAGCACTAAGGGCCGCGAGCCCGTGTCTCTCCGCCGTTTAGAGTTAACCTCTATGCCCGCCTCCCACCTGACACTAGCCACTAGCTACGAGCTTTCATACCCGAATGCCCTTCCCGCCTGTACAGTATATACATGTATGAACACCAGACAATAATAAAGGCTATGGATCAATTGCACTCGAGTCTCGGACGGGTCTAGACGGTGGCGTGGGTCTGGCTTTTGGACCCGGGGTTCGGGAACATTTATTACGTGAAGTTGACCTTATATTGAAGAGCACATCATTACGCACGCAGGCTTGCGTTTTACCGCATTGAAAGGTCGACCTTTTCTTATCAAGCTTAAGATATCTGGTGTGGCTTCTGATGAGAACAAGGTACCAGAGTGATAGTGAATATCTGCTATTGGCTAAATGCAACTCACTCATGGGTGATACGCCTCTGTCTACGATCTGCGAATTAGGACCAGGTATGCAGTCATCATGATTGCGCTTGGTAATTATATGTTGGTGATCAATTTGTATGGTTGGGACCCTCTGCCGCCCTAAAAGTTCCAGCTAATCACTATAGACCCAGCGCAATATTGCAGGTATGGATAGCCTAGCCGATACCTCAGACGTGATCGGGTGGATCTAGATACTGATATAGGTAAACGATCTCTCCAAAGGGACCAGGAAGCTGACTGTAAGCAAATGGATCAATCTGTATTTCACAAGCCTTATACAGCACCCACCTATATCTGCGTGCTCCTTAGGGTCACGAAAGCACTATGCTGCCGATGATCAGTACGCTCGAAGTTCGTGACCTTGATTCTTCGTAACTTGCTCTCTAGATAAATTATACGACGCTCTTCAAAGCGCTTCATTAACCAGAACAACACCTGACCAATAATCAGCATTTGAAGCGCTTACGTTTCAGTCAACTTATGCAGGATTGCTGTTCTGGTTGCATAATCTCGCCCTCGTCTCGTAAATATTGGCCTGACTGAGGTTTGGGGAAGACCCAGAAACACGGAGACCGCTAGTTCCCGACACCCGCGTAACGTGCGTAACATGGTAGCGAGTACAACCAATACACACATGATCGCATGCACCTCTATTATTTACCCTTCACGGGCTCAGCATTCAACACAGCGCATTTCACCTTATAGGCTTTTCAGCAATAACTCACAGTTACACATTCTCGGAGGGAGACCACTATCAAACAAGTGCTAATAAATGGACCAGCTTGTTTGCTATTCTGATCCATCTGAAGCGCAGACAGCCATTACTGGCATTGGTTTTCGTTCCAAAAGCTGAGCGATATAGCGCATTGCATGGAGACATGTGATCTATTGATTGAATCAGGATACGATGCATTGTCACCTATCTCCTCATCAGCTCATCAGTAGCCTTCTAGAGCCAATTGTACCGCCCCAACCCCCGATGCTCTATAGCAGGAGTCCCCTTATTGTCCGCACCAAGAGTCCCCAAATAGTACGAGAGCTTCCCGTGAGTTGTACTGAGCAAACTGATCAATATACTACGAACCCCACTATATAGAACGACCAGTGCTATACCAGCTCTTCATCACTTCTCCATAGCCAAAGCCTTACTACTCAATTAACCCTTGTATATGCAGTGCAACCACTGTAATTGGCAGCACAGCTTCTTCGTTACCTCAAATTCAAACTCAAGTGCGCTTTGTGCTTTACTGTGCTTGCATCAAACTCTTCGAGCCTTCGATCGTGGAGACCTGAACAGCGAAACGAACATCTTGTTTCACTCCGAGCTGAGCTGCCATGCTGACAGATGCATAAGCGTACAGGACAATTGATCCCGCATGGGACTAGAATGCACAACAGCCGCACGCTAGCGAAATATCAGCTAGCAAGCGTGGCAGGTTGATAGCCTCCATAGCCCAAGCTCAAGAGATTTCACCCCTCATCGATAGAGCAGATGCACGTAGTCCTCGGTTGTTGATCCACACTCTTTTAAGACGCGCCGTGGATCAATAAAACATAGTCATAACCGTCTGGCGCTCGTAGTCACGATCATGTGCATGAGTAGTCCGGGGACTGCGTGTTATATAGCGAAGAGGGCGCACGCCATATGGTGCACACCATATAGCAGCGATAATTATAGCACACGAGAAAACGAGAGGCTTCATTATATGTGCGGAGAAGGCACGGATTAAGTTTGCAGAGCCGACCCGTACAGCTACAAAGATCATTTTCTGTGACAGGAACTGATTCGTTGCGGTTTCGAGAGGGGCACACGTCAACGGCGCTCAGTGCGTCAACTATTATAAGAAGAGGGCTTTCCGCCCTTTTTGCACCATTTCTTCTTATCTCTTGCCCTTCTTCACCAACACACTCAAGCACCTCTGAGCAAATGACTTTGACCAACTGCTTCGACTTTGACACCGCGGATGAGCAGAGAGGCGCCGTGGAGCTGACGGCTGACAGTAAGTTTAAGACACGTCCAACGAGCACAAGAGAGCGCCTCACTAACAACGCCGTTCCCCCAGTCCCAAAGCTCCCATTCGACGCCAACGACTACCTCAACTTTGAGCTGAACGAGGACTTCATCGTCACATCTGCCGGGTTCGTCAACAACTACTCCGTCTCGTCCTCCTCAAGCATCGTGGATCTCCAAGATCTGCCACTGGAGCTGTCTCAGCAACGCGTCAGTGCGGCTATCGGGCCTGATCCATACCAGGTTCTCCTCACAATTGATGAGCAACTTGCTACTTTTGATGGTCCTCCATCCTATCCTCTCTCTTCAAGTATTGCTGGTGAGTCCGAGCCAGGTGTTCGCACTCCATTGGACAACATGACAGGACCCCTGACCACCTTCTCCAACTACACTTTTACCCACCCAACCGCTTCCCACAACTGCTCCATCCCTTCTAACCCACAGTCCCCAACAATGACATCAGGTAAGCTTTCACACCTTTGAATCTATCCATGGCCTCACAACGATCCGTTGACACATGACAAGATGATCTCTCTATCCACTGACTTTTGGACAAGCCCGTGCCCTTCTACATTTGAGGAGGCTGAGCTGAGATACCCATTCCTTTCCAAGACTGACTCTCTCAGTGCTTGATGTGATACCCCTCCAGAACTTGTTCCCAAAACGATCGCAACCCAAGTATACACCAGCACACCATCTTTCACCACCATCGTCCACTATCCCATCTGATCATGGGCGACTTTGACTTTCCGGATAGTAAGTTGTCCTTGTCTATTACCCTCAATCTGTCTGAAATACCCCTCCCATTGGCAGTTACAGCTCTTTATATGATCTTGGGCTTGAGTCGATGGTGAAGTGTGTCAGCTGTTGTCGCTCTTCTTCCTCTCCCCTGACTTTGACCCCTTATGGTTGGGATCTCAGAAATCCACTGTGACTGTTCTGCTTCACTTCGCTTCTTTCACTTCTTTTTCTCCCTGTTTTCTTTCGCTACTTAACTTCATTCTCACTCTTCTTTCAATATTCCTTTTTGGATGAAGAACGTCAATGTATTGCTATTCAAGATCAAGAGACCTTTATGTTTCCAGTGCAAACGATACTAACCAACCACAGGAGCCTCCCCACTCACATCCTTTGCGACAGCCGCACCAACGGAGGCCACAGAGTCGTACCACATCAAGGACTACAATCACCGTGACTTCCGGTGTGGGGTTCTCACTCGTAACCAACAGGCATGCAAGAACAAGATCACATGCACCTTCCACAGCGATGAGCTCAAGGCGCAAGTGCCGAGATCAGACACCTTGGAGAACCTGGTGGCCAACTTGAAGTACTTACAGGAGACACACTACAACTTCTATACGCTAGGGAAGCCTGTGCTGAACAAGAGAACACATGCCACGGATTCTAAGGAGGAGGCAGGACCACCGATGAAAAGACACAACTCGTGCGTGGGCGTGTATGGAGTGACGGAGGAGCTTCCTTGGCCTTCTGTCGAGACGGAGAAGCCGGATGTCTTGCACGGTCGTGAGCTGGTGTTGTTGGAGGACGACTTTGACGATAATGCTACACAGTATGAGGATGAGGAGAAGGAGAACTCGGTGATGCTCCAATTCATGAATGATTTGAGTGACGTTGCCTGCTTTGAGACGACATTGGTTGAAAAGCTACTGCAGGTCAGTGGCGATGTTGATGAGAGAGTCGCTGCCTTCCACAAGAGGATTGAGAAGGACTTCAACAAGAGTGTGACAACGTCTCTCCAAGGTGACTTGCTTGCTGATGTGTTTGAGCCTATTCTTTGAGAAGAGCGATATCATTGAGGTGTCAAAATTCTACCCAACCTATACATGGGCCACTTCGGAGGCCCAGCTTGATACTAACTATACAACTATACACCCATCCGGATACCTGTAGCTTCTGTATGACCCCGATCTGATATCAATATCTCTAAGACGATCACTACGAGAGCAGATTGATCATATAATTAGGTATACATTAGCAAGACGGTCGGCTGACCAATTAGGATAGATAGATGAGCTCTGTGGCGAGCTGGATAGCAAGTGTCATTAGCAATTTGTGCGTGTGTTGTGCGTTGTTTGAGGTCTTGAAGTCATAGCAAAGGTCATTTGACAGGAACTGGGGAGGTGTGCAAAAAGGGGATATAGTACAGCGTCATGAGCCGTTGGTGCTGGTGCTTGAATCGTGACATGTCACACGTCCTTCTCCAGGGCAAACACCTTGATATGGTCCGCGTAGTCTCTGTTGGCGGAACTGTTGGCCTTGACGGCGAGTCTCTCAACGATCTTGAGCTTCGTTCTGGAGCGAGATGACCGGCGTGGCTTCAGCTGGGCACTACTTCGTGGTGCGCTGAGTGTGTGGTCAAGCAAGCCAATGGTCTGAGATGGAGAGTAGTCCCGTGTTGGCACAGTAGGGGCCAGAGAAGGAGCAGTATCAGGGGCTGGGAAGGGGCTCTGGAGAAGGATGTCCACCTGTCTCTTGATAAGGTCTGTCTCCACTGCGTTGCGCTTCTCTGTCTCCTCGTGCTGGAGTTTGTACAGCGAGCTCTGGAAGCGATAGTGGCGGATGGCGGCCTGACACTTGCCAAAGACGATCTTGAGATGGTCTGTGGAGACCGTCTCCTTGAACCTCTGTGGATCGGTGTCAAGCTCGTTCAGACACCAGGCGACAAGCGACTCTGCCTCATCTGGACGGTCCTGGTATCCATAGCGCAAGTCGTCTGAGTATGGCGAGTAGTCCAGAGGCGAGGTGAAGATGGTGGTGGCCTGTTCAGGGGGAGAAGCGGCCCTCTGGTGTGCCAGTGGCGGTGGTGTGTTGGCAGAGGTGATACGAGCCTGTGGGGTAGACGGCCGTGAGATGACAGGTGTGCCGATCATCGTGGAAGAATTGCTCAAACGTAGATGCTGGTAGCACTGGTAACGAGGTGGTGTCTCTTGGTACTGTGCTATGTGTACTGTGTGTCCGTGGTGACTGTGTGTGTCTCTGTGGTAACAGGACCCGGGAGTCCGTGGCTTAAATAAGACCGAAGCTTCTAGTCCGAATTTGCGGGCGAGGCGGCATGCGAAATAGAGTGCGTTGCCCTGGCGAGCCGAGCACCCCGCGCGCGCTTGTCTGCAAGTCCCGGGCAATGGGCCGCCTGGATGGGACTGGCGAGGCGGTCTGAGGCCTGAGGACGATAAGGGGTGCCCAGAAGTTACACATATGGTGCACAACCGATATATCGGGATAGGGATGACCCGGGCCGGCGCGCACCAATCTTATCCACATACTTATCATAGTTCACAAAACACATATGGTGAACAAGCCCCCGAGTCCCCCGATATCATATGAGTCTTCCCCCGGCAGACCGGGGCTCATCGTTCAAACGTGTTCGCGAAATGAGCTACAACTTCGAGGGCACCTACGTCATCGCAACAAAAACACATCTCAGCTTCACAAGCTTAACCACCAGCACCAGAAACAGCCCTCAACACATACAGACACACAGAGACCGAGAACAACACCAACTATGACGGACATAATTTCCAGCATTGACGACCCCGCGCGCTTCGCCTCGCTGCTACAGAACACAGATCCCAACGCCCTCAGACTCGCCCTGAAGGCGCATCTCAACACACAGGAGGCCACGATCAAGACGCTCCAGGACGGCAAGCGCCCGTTTCAGCTGGCGATCAAGGAGATCAGCTCGGTCTTGACTGCGATATCCCAGGGAGACATTTCGAAGACGGTGAGTGTCAGTGAGGATGACGATGGAGACATTCACGCCGTCAAGTGCACCATCAACACCGTTGTCGCACAACTTCACACCTTTGTCGACGAGGTGTCCAACATTGCTCAGGAGGTCGCACACGGTGAACTGGGAGGCCAGGTGAAGCTCTCAGGGGCCCAAGGATGCTGGAAATCGTTGAGTGATGACCTCAATGTGATGGCGCTCAACCTCACAAACCAGGTCAGAGAGATTGTCGAGGTTGTGCGTGGAGTCGCCAATGGAGATCTCTCCCCCAAGATCAACGTGCATGCCCAAGGAGAGATTCTGGAGCTTCAGACCATCATTAACACCATGGTGGGTCAGCTGAAGACGTTTGCGTTTGAAGTGACGAGGGTGTCGAGAGAAACAGGCGTTGAAGGACGATTGGGAGGACAGGCAGTTGTCGTGGGCGTGGAAGGTATATGGAAGGAGCTGACCGACAACGTCAATGCCATGGCTACGAACTTAACAAACCAGGTGCGAAACATCGCCAATGTTACTACTGCTGTGGCACGAGGTGATTTGTCCAAGAAGGTGACGGCTGATTGTAAAGGAGAGATTCTCGAGCTCAAGATCACTATCAACAAAATGGTGGACTCGCTACAGACGTTTGCACTCGAGGTGACGAGTTTGGCCACAGATGTTGGTATCAAGGGTATCCTCGGAGGTCAAGCAGTTGTCAACAGTGTTGAAGGAGCATGGAAGGATTTGACAGACAATGTCAATGCGATGGCCACAAACCTCACAAACCAGGTGCGATCGATTGCCCATGTCACTACAGCAGTGGCTCACGGAGACTTGTCCCAGAAGATCGATGTGGTCGCACAAGGTGAGATCTTGGAACTCAAGAACACGATCAACAAGATGGTGGATTCTCTACAGGTGTTTGTGTCAGAAGTGACGCGAGTCGCAAAGGATGTCGGTGTTGAAGGTAAGCTTGGTGTCCAGGCGCAAGTGTCCGATGTCGATGGACTCTGGAAGGAGATCATTGCCAATGTCAATGTCATGGCTGCCAATCTAACGTCCCAGGTGAGAGCATTTGCTCAGATCACTGCTGCTGCTACAGATGGAGACTTCACCAAGTTCATCACCGTGGAGGCATCTGGTGAGATGGACACGCTCAAGACCAAGATCAACCAGATGGTGTACAATCTCAGAGAGTCGATCCAAAGGAACACTGCTGCCAGAGAGGCTGCTGAGCTTGCTAATAGTGCAAAGTCGGAGTTCTTGGGGATCTTCTCGCACGAGCTGAGGACGCCATTCAACGGTATCTTGAATTACACCCAATTGACCCTCGACACAGAGCTGACACAGTACCAGAGGGAGATGCTCTCTACAGTGCACAACTTGGCCAACTCCTTGCTCACCATCATTGATGACATCTTGGATATCTCCAAGATTGAAGCGAACAGGATGACGATCGAACAAGTGGACTTCCCACTCAGATGCACCGTCTTTGACGCTCTCAAGTCGCTTGCCGTCAAGTCCATCGAGAAACCACTGGACCTCATCTATCAGACCGACGCATCTTTCCCAGACTGTCTCATTGGTGATTCATTCCGTTTGCGCCAGGTGATTCTTAACCTCGTCGGTAACGCCATCAAGTTCACATCCAAGGGTCATGTCAAGCTGAGTGTCAAGAAGGCAACACAGTCACTGGAGAAGCAGATCAATGATACCATTACAGATCGTGACTATGTGACTGGAAACGACGAGTCCACTCTTGTCAAGTCATCAGAAGCACCAGCTGATGATACAATCGTTTTGGAGTTCTGTGTCTCCGACACGGGAATCGGTATCAAGAAGGACAAGCTCGACCTCATCTTCGAGAACTTCACACAGGCTGACGGATCCACAACACGCAAATTTGGAGGCACTGGACTCGGGTTGTCCATCTCCAAGAGACTCATCCATCTGATGGGTGGTGAGATTTGGGTCACGTCCGCTTATGGCAAGGGATCCAAGTTCTATTTCACCATTGCGGTGCGTCCAGTCAAGGAACACCTCTCACGAACTTCAGATGCATTGCTGACGTTCAACATGCATCAGATCTTGGTGATCTCAACAGAACACACTAATGAGGAGTGTGAAGGGATTTACGAGAACTTGGAACGCTTGAACTTGAGACCGACTATTGTGAGAAGTATCGAGGAGGCCAACTTTGACGAACCGTGCAAGTACGACGTGATCATCATTGATTCCGTGGAGATGGGTAACAGACTCAGACTTCTTCCAGAGATCAAGTACATCCCATTCGTGCTGCTGCACCGCAAGTTGCCAAACTTGAACATGAGGTCATGTCTCGATCTCGGTATTCAGTCATATGGAAACATCCCATGTTCGATGATGGATCTGGCTGGATACTTGAAGCCAGCACTTGAATCCCGCGTCATCCCAAGTGAAGATGATGCACCACAGTCATACAACATCTTGCTTGCCGAGGACTCGTTGGTGAACCAGAAACTCGCTGTGCGTATCCTGAACAAGTATGGCCACGAGGTGACTGTCGCACAGAATGGACTCGAAGCATTCGAGGCGGTCAAGGAGAGCCGATACGATGCTGTGTTGATGGATGTGCAGATGCCAATCATGGGAGGGTTTGAAGCCACTGAGAAGATCCGCAAGTGGGAGAAGGAGATCAATCCTATTGATCCATACTCTGTCCGTGTGCCGATCATCGCCCTCACTGCCCATGCCATGCTTGGAGATCGTGAGAAGTGCTTACAGGCGCAGATGGACGAGTACATCTCCAAACCACTCAAGCCTAATCTTTTGATCCAGACGATTGCGAAGACGATCCACCACGTGAGCATACTCAAGGAGATGTCGTCTATGAATCCACACAACAAGCATTTGGAGAGCGAGGGGATCGATCCGTTCCATACGCACGGTTCGCCTAGCAGCTTGGGATCCAGTGAGCAGTTGGACAAGCAGCAGCACAGAACTACTCGCAAGTCGTACTCGAATGACGAGATTGCGTTGATGCAGCAAAAGGTGGAGAGACTGGTGAATCAGGAGACGGAGCCAGTAAGACCGTTGTCGTTGAATGGTGGGATGAGGTCAGTGACGGAGAGTGCGATCAACACGCTCAGTTCGCTCGGGGAGGACAAGAAGAAGCGAAGTGATAGACCGGTGTCCAAGGACTGAACGAGGAGTGTTGTTTGTACGTAAATGTGATTACTCAGCGCTCAATTCGGGTAGTGGAGAAAGGTAGTTGCATGTCCAAAAGGGGTATATTCCGGGTATCGGTCGGAACTCCTCTTTTGTGTCAAAGTGACGACGTCATACTACGTCATAGATACACAGCCCTATAAATTTGGTGTAAAAATGGTCCAAATTGGTGTAAATTTGAGGGGTAAATAGCTCTCACACATATCTAACACTTTTAATGACCAAGGTTGCCACTTTCAACGAAAACCGGTTTGTTCAGGCACATTTATATAACGGGGAAAGAGTTTTGCCGGGGCCACACAGCAAGCTTAACCGGACTACTTAATGAGGCTGTGACCCCCACCCTTGTTATTACTCCCCTTTACACCCTCTTACTGAACAACAGAAGCAATGAACGACGACTTTATCTACATGATCACCCCGAATCAGACGTTGACACGTGTCGGGTCCGTGACGATACCAGCGCTGGAGAAGCGTCGTGAGTCTTTGGAGTCACAACTAGCGCAGTTGTCACAGGGTGCGCAGAAGCTCTCACGTGAGGACAAGCAGAGACTCGAATCCGCCCAGGAGTTATCCAAGAGCGAGCTCAAGTACGTTAAGTCGTACCTCCGTATTCTGACCACGTTGAAGGCGGTGGAGTCGTGTGAGGGTGCTGATTGCTATGATTATGAGAAGGAGGATGAGATCTTGGATGCCATTGGTAAGGAGATGGAACACTTGAAGGATGCTGAGCGAGAGATCTGGAAGATGAGGGGGAAGCTGGATGGGAAATTGTGTGCTCCGGATGTTCAGCATGTGGAGGATACCAGGGATGTTCACTTTTAGTTGTAGTTCGTCTTCTAGTGTATGTCGTATGGGGTTGTATAGAACACATTCATTCCAAGTCGTTAACATAGTAAAAAGGGTATATCAGTAACCTCTGAGGTTCAACAAGCTAGCAACTGCCTCATCCTTTGGCTTTGAGCCGACGTTGAAGGAGATTTCCTTGAGTGCGACACGCTGAGGACTGTGCAGCTGTGTCTGTCTCTCTCTCTTGACGGGACTCGACTGTGGTGAGATGTTCTCCTTCTCTGATGGAGAGGAGGACTGATAGATCTTCATGATTGGTTTTTTTCTGGTGGAGGAGGTCTGCGGCATTGGGGACATAGACTTGCCAGAGGTGGTGGTGAGACGGAATGTCATGGTGGATCCGTGTGTTGGTGAGGTCTTTGCCCTTGGTGGACGGGATGGAGTGACAAGCTGGGTGTTGGTGGTGGATGACGGATGCTCAGGGGACACTGGATCACTGGACATGGTGGTGATAGACTGGAGGTGTATTGATGGGAGTTGGCGGTGGTATGCAGATGCAAACACGAGCGGTTGCTGGGCAGCAAATGCATTGTGGACTGGGTGTGGTGGTGGTGGAGGAGCAGCATACACCGGCTCCAAGTGGTGGACTTCCTTCTCAGCACTGGTCTGGCGTCTGAGTGTCTGACGTCTGTTTTGGAACCAGATCTGGATTGCCTTCTCTGTCATGTTGACCTTGCTTGCAATCTCATCACGTCTTGCTCTGTTGGGCGTCGATCCCTTTGTGAACTCTGACTGGAGGATGGCAAGCTCCGCTGGAGATGTTCTTCTTCTCTTGCGGCGAGCGAGCTGTGCGTTGTCGATGGATGGCTCCTGGAGTGGGTATGTGGATGGAGAGTGGGAGATGAATGCAAATGCACGCTTCTCGACCAGTGGGGATTCTTGGTTCTCGTTGGTCTCAGAGTCCTGCTCTGGGTCCTGGGAGGTTGTGACTGGTGTAGGAAGAGAAGCCGTGGCAACAGGGGCGGGAGTTGCCAGAGGGGCCATTGCCGGTGGGGCAAAGGACTTGTTGTATGGCTTTGTCGTCTCGAACTGGAGGGAGTCGAAGGAAGGCAGTCTCACAGGGGTCTTCATGGTCAGAGCTGGGAGTGTTGGTGACACTGGGAGCGAGCTGGGCGAGACCGACTTGGACGTGGTGTATGCGGAGTCGCTGTTGTTGTTGTTGAAGAGAGTGGCAAGCGGAGGCAGTGCTCTGGTGGCATTCTCGAGCCCACTGAGCGATGGAAGCCTCTCCTGCTTGATCGAAGGCAGCGTTGGTCTCGGCTGTGGCATGGCGATGGACATCTGAACGAATGGTCGGTGGCCTCCACTCAGTTGATCCGAGAGCCCACAGAGCAGCAGAGAGACACCGCTTTATATCTGCACCGGCCATCGACAGGAGCTAAATGAGGTACGTCGCGTCCGGTCGCGGTGGCAGGCGCGTTTGTTTACCTTTTGGCCTGTGGTGCGAAGGAAGGCGTGAGGATTAATTAAGCGCGTCCGGTGCTTGATTTAAGCGCTTGTTTAATCAGTCCATTAGTCATAGATCCACTCAATTTGACGGTATTCTCACAAATACACACCTACTCCATACTCACTCGCTAAACCTCTGTCTGGCATCCGCCTTCCGTCACGCGCCAAACCTCCCACAAACGCGTCCCTTGAAAAAAGATGCAGCAGCCCCTGGGACGCGTCCTCTTTGGGCCCAATTACCGATCGCGTAATACCCCTGAACTTCTCCTGATCTGGACATTGATCACTACAACAACACTCAGTCATCAACCTCCTGATTCGCCTTTAACTCCTTTTGTTTACATACGCGCAGATCTCACCGCAGACACGCGACTCACCACCTCTTCCTCTTCCTCCTCCTCTGCAACTACACCCACCTTGGCAGGAACACCGGTTGCCAGCGACTCCTTGACCGCCTCCACGGCAAGCATCACGTTGATCCCGTCGCTGGCCGTGCACTTAGGCTCTTCCCGTCCGACAATCACACGCGCAAAGTGTTCAGTCTGTAGTGTAAATGGAACTCCCTCGAGATCTTCGCCAACGCTCTCCTTCTTGATCCCCTCCCACCATCCTGGTTTCTCAACTCCTTGCTGATGGTACAACGTAAGGTCAGGGACACTCAACGTACCCTTCGTGCCAAAGAATCTGTAAAAGATCCCGTCTGAACCCGAGGACACCTGTGGGATCAATGGATTCTCACCTGTCCCCATCTCAAAGTTGTGTGGTGCAACAACATTATCACACACAACCATCGTCCCTCTGACTCCACTCTCAAAGGTTAACGTCAGAACAACACCTTCTTCAACTGCATCCTCCTTGTCCTCATCCTGTCTCGTCTTCTTCACCTCCGAGGCGTAAACCTCCTCCAAGGGACCAAGGAAGTACATCAACAGATCCAAATCATGCACAACATTGATCTGAATGACACCACCGCCTTTACTCTTCTTCCCCCTCCAGTCCGTCTCTTCAAAGTACTCATCACACTTCTTCAAACACCACGCGGCATCAAACGCCACAACGTTCCCCAACTTATGCAAATTCCTCTTCGTGGCAACGACGTACGGATTGAACCGTCTGTGGTGTCCCACAAGCAACTTCACACCCCTCTGCTCCGCCAGGGCCTTCAACTCCCTCGCATCAGATAGACTCGGACACATCGGCTTCTCAACCAACACATTCACCCCAGCGAGGATCAACTCCCTGGACACCTTGAAGTGCGTATGGTTCGGTGTGCACACAACCGCACCGTCAATGCGGACACCACTCTTCAGACAGGCTTGGATGGAGGAAAAGATGCGTGTGGATGGGAAGGCCTTCTGTGCGGCCAGGCGACGCTCAGGGGTCGGTGAGGCCTCGATGATGGCGTAGAGAGAGGTGTGTGGACAGGTCATGACGGAATGGGCGTGACGCGGGCCAATACCGCCGTACCCGACGACGATCAGGTTGAGCTTGGCCATGATGAGTGAGTGAGGTGGGTGTTTGGGTGTATGACGGTGAATGTGTGTGTGTTTGTGTGTAAGAGAGAAAAAATTGCTGGTGATCTTCCGGCTCGGGACTTTGACGCATTCGTATGACTCTCCCCACACAAAAAGAAAAAGTTTTTTTTTTTTTTTTTTAGCACTGTGGCTGATCTGCGTATAGGCGAAACAAGGTGGAAACACGAGTAAAGGGGAAACAGGGTGGAAGTGAAAAGAAGAAGCAAAGGGCAGAGTCCATATTGGTGATTTGGATGTTCAGACGGCAAAAAGAAGTAGCAAATTTGGCCTTCATTAAGTACAAAACAGAGAACACACCGTCCAGCAGCAGCGTCTCAGGCAGTCAATCATGAAAGCCCCTGGAGTATCAGAACAAGGTGGAAAGAAAAAAGACACGTAAACATCAGAACAAAGTAAAACAAACAAAAGCAACTGGTATATCATAATAGTCATAGTTAGGGTCCATGCCTCAATACGTTGCAACATCAACAGGCAAGTCGGTCTCCAAGGACTTCACAACAGCATCAATGGCCAGCATCGCAGAGATCCCATCGTCCGGGGTACATCTTGGCTTCTCCACTCCACGAATGACATTCCCAAAGTGCTCGACCTGCAATGCGAATGGGATTCCTTCAACGTCCTCGTCGGTCTGCTCCTTGGTGATTGGCTCCCACCATCCAGCCTCCTTGGCCTCGTCCTGGTGGAAGAGTCTGAGGTCTGGAACACTAAACGTACCACGGGTGCCAAAGAACCTGTAAAACACTCCGTCAATACCCTCCTGGTTCTGTGGGATCAACGGGTTCTCACCAGTTCCCATCTCAAAGTTGTAAGGAGACACCACATTGTCACAAACGATAAAGCTTCCCCTGGTTCCGCTCTTGAACGTCATGGTCAACACGGCGCCTTCAACAACTGCATCCTCACCAGTGTTGGCCTCTCTCGTCTTCTCACACTCAGTGGCATACACGCTGGTGATTGGACCAAGGAAGTACTGCAACAAGTCCAAGTCGTGGACCAAGTTCAAGTTGATAACACCACCACCCAACGCCTTGGAAGAACGCCACGGCGCCGTGTTGAAGTACGTGTCACACTTCTTTGCACACCACACAGCATCAACGGCAATGATCTTGCCACAGCGCTCCAAGTGCTTCTTGGTGGCGAGCACGTAGGGGTTGAATCTTCTGTGGTGGCCAACGATCAACTTGATGCCCGCAGCGGCTGCCACCTCCTTGATGGCCAACGCGTCCTCGACAGTTGGAGAGATTGGCTTCTCAACAAGCATGTTCACCTTGTGTTCTGCGAGCACCTGGGCGACTTTCAAGTGTGTGTGGTTTGGAGTGCATACGATGGCGCCGTCTGGCTTGAGCCCGTGCTTGAACAAGGAGTCGAGCGTCTTGAACACAGGCACACTTGGGAACGTGGTACGCGCCCTAGCACGCTTCTTGGAGTCCTTGGAGGTGTCAACAATGGCAAGGAGGTTGGTGGATGGACACCTGTCGACGGCCTCTGCGTGGCGCGGTCCAATGAGGCCGTACCCGATGACGATGATGTTGAGCGGTGTTGCGATGGTCATGGTGCAGCTGTGCTAATGGTTGATCTGGGGACCGTCCTTGGTGTAAGGGTCTTACTATCTGTGTATATCGTGGGCCGGGCGGTAGGCAGGTGGCGTGGACTGGGCTATTTATACGTGTTGACAATGAAACCAGCTTATCTGGGAAATGATGTCATTCCCGTGGGCCCCCGTGCCTAGCCGTCACAGCTGGTGCCACGAGCGACGAGATAAGGCCAAGGACAACGGACGGGCGTGCTCCAGAGGGGAAGCAGCGGGCAGGTGGAGGGAGCAGCGAGAAGAGTGGTGCTAACAGGAGATATATACAACTACTTATGACCAAAACACCAATCCGCAACAACAATCCCTGCCAACGTGTGCGCCACCTCTTATAGCTTATCTCTGAAGGGGTCCGGCCTCGGAGATATTCGGAGATCACCAAAAAACAAACACAGCCGCGTAATCATGAGTCTTGCCCCCACGTAGTCAGCGCACACAACAACGGATTGTCACAAGCGCTGTGTCCAGATCATCCATACAACAGTCCTATTGTGTTACCCAAGATGTCAGCTCACACCACAATCAATTTGCTCTTTAACCGCCCACTGCGTTCCTAGCCTAACACCAAACAGGTCCTCTCTTGCCACCAAGCCGATCATCAAGGTCAAGCCAGAGCCAAAGGCCAGCGCCACTGAGAAGCACGTCGAGATCAAGATGGAGCCGACCTACATCAAGGACACCACCAAGAAGTCCACTACCGCTAAGAAGCCATCTCCAGTCACGCCAATCGAGAAGATCTCCAAGCCAGTCGCTCCAAAGCCACTGGGGAGAAGCCAGGTCGACGCCTTGTCCGCCAAGTTCTTCTTGCCGCAGACTGACGATGGCATGGACGTTGACACTCCAACTCGTAAGAGATCCAACTCCAAGGCTGACTTGAAGCTGAAGAAGAAGAACAGCAAGGCCGCTGCCGCTGCTATGCCTACTGCAACCTTTACTGACACGCTTGTTGCAACCACTGTGCCACAGTCTACTTCTACCCCTGAGAAGCAGCACAAGAGACAGAAGACAGCTGCTGTGCCAGATCCAATGATCAATGCTGCTGTTGTGTCATCTGCTAACATCCAGAAGCGGGACCACGTTAAGCCACCGCCAAAGTTCCATGCTGTCAACGTGTCTCTTCTCGACTCTACAAGAGACTCATCCATGTTTGATGAGGCATTCAAGTCCATTGACGACTCAGTGATGAAGGAGGAGTACATCAAGGTCGCATCTCAGTCTTTTGATGAGTGGGTTTCCCATGGTGTCGCCTTGGTTGACAAGCACCACGAGTTGATCAAGAACGTTGTCATTGCCAGAGTTAAGTTGAACGCAAAGTTCAAGGTCATCTTTGCCGCTGTCAACGAGTACGGGGACAAGTTGGAGAGCAAGGATGCTGTCCTCAAGGAGAAGTTGCAGAAGCTCCAGACTTTGGGACAGGAGATCAGAGCATTCATCAGCTGCTAACAAAACATACATACAATAGCTACGAACCTCAATGCATAAACTGGAATGATTATGTTTTACTTTTATACAACAAAAAACATCGGTGGTGAGATTAGTTTCTCTTTCTGAAACGTCTCTCTGGGACTCTCTGGGAAGAGATGGCGAAAACGGACAATGGCAACTTGAAACCAAGGGACTTGACCAAGTCAGCAGTCTGCTGGTCAACCTCCAACTGGTTCTTGGTGTGGGACAAGTCCAAAGCAGAAACCTCTGGGACGTACTGGTCCTTTCTCTCACGCTCCTCCTCCTGGAGCTTGAAAGAGATACCTCTAACTGGACCCTTCTGGATTCTCTTCATCAAGTGGGTGGTGTAACCAGCAATCTTGTTTCTGAGTCTCTTGGATGGGATCTCAGCGATCTCAGAAGTCAAACGCTTGTTGGTCTCGAAGTCCAAAGTGAGCTTTGGGTAGTAACGCTCAATCAAAACCTTGGAGGCTCTCTTGACGGTTTTAGTTCTAACACGACCCTGTGAGATTTGTTAGTAAGGTGTTCCCAATGCGGTTGGTTGTAACAGATCTGGGCTTGTCATATGGGAAGCTGCAGTGCTTGTGGTAATAGTGTGTCGTGTCAATCGATGTGAGTTTTCATGGTATGGATGCTCTTGAGCCTTGTTGCTCCATGGACGTTGTCTTGGTGTCTTCTTTGATCTGTGGTATGCCTTCAAGTGGACGAGTCGGGTCTGTGAATAGACTGTATGTCTCGGTTGCCCAGTTGATGGATGGTATTCTCTTGTTCCTTCTGTGTAAAGTGAATGTGTGTTTGTTCGTGTGTTGTACTGTGGTGTACTATACCTCCAACCTCCATATGTTCTTGGTTGATGTTTTGCGTGCGTGCTTGATCCTGCCATCGGTGTCTCCATCTTGCCCCAGTGCTTGTGCGCAACTCTCCATTCCTTCCATATGATTCCTTCAGATCACGTCGTGTATTCATCGGCAGAACATACCATTTTGTCTTGATATCTGTGGTTGTTACGTAGGAGTCCCCTTCTATGCCTGTGTTGATGTTGAACAATTTCATTTTTTTAACGTGGAAAAAAGCTTGCCCCCTCCCACCGCACAGCAGACCAGGCGCGAAAAAAAGCTAGTCCGATATTATGTAAGAGCTTAGGTAAGGATTGTGTTTGTGTGTCGCGAACCGTGAAAGTTGGGCGATCGTGGTTCTCGTGATGTCCGGGTGTGTTGGCCTGGAGTGGTTTCGCGCAGGAACTGGTGGCTAGGGTTGTGTAAAGTCACGTGAGGTGCGGTTGCCCTAAGAGCATATCGGGGGGTGAAGGTGACACTGACAGGCACAACAATGGCCTTATGCTCAGATCAAGCGACTACATCAATTAACTGTCATTGCACATTTATAACATCAGTGTGTGAATCACAACCACTTCTGCTGTTTGAAGAAGTCAAAGATCTTGTTTGCCTTGACTGGGTCGATCTTGAGCATCTCCTTGCACGTCTTCTTCTTGAGTCCACCACCGGTGCGCAGGCTCTCTCTGAACAACACCTCCTTGATGGCCATGTATGGTTTCGGCAGCATTCTCAGATCCAAACACAGCTCCTGCTCTTCTATCCCGAGCAAGTGATAGTCACTCGCATGCTGGATCTCGTTCAGTGTTAGTGGTTTGCCTCTCTTGACGTTATCACTCCCACTGGTGTATGGTGTTCTGCGTGTTGATTGGTGTTGGAGTGAGTTGGCAGTGTGTCTTGATCCATTTGCCGTGGTGAGTCCATATCTCTGCAAGTTTGCGACACGCTGGATCTTGTCCTTCTCATACTTGAGTCCACCATCGATGGTTGTGATTCCGTTTCTTCTCCACTCTTGCAGTTGTTGGATGCGGGCACGCGCATGAATCTCAGTCATCATGTCTCTGGTGAATTCGTCAAAGTCCTTTGGTGTCATGATGCGTGCGTAGGCCTTGAGACGGTTGTATAGGTCACGTTCCTCCTTGGATCTCTTCTTGTCAATTGCTGCGCTCTTTCTGTACTCCATCATGTTGTTGTCAATGAGCAGTCTCTTCTTCTCCGCTCTGGATGTCAGACGCGAGTTGTAGATGTCCAGAATGGCCAGCTTGAGCTCGATATCGGTCTTTTGGTCATCAGGGTCAAAGATCATATCCTTAACGGTCATCTCTGCCTCGTTCTCAAACTCATGCTCGAACTCCAAACGACCAGGCATGAACCCCTGAACCTCGTGACACAATGGAACAGACGCCTGTGGTTTTCTCGGTGGTGGCAATGGTGCATTCCGTCTCTCGTCAATTCTCTGCTGTCTTCTCTTTGCAAGCAGTGCAGCACTGACATGTGTGAAGTCCTTGTGCATCTCCGGAAGTGGGTACTCGCTACTGTTCAAGTACAGCTCCTCATAATGCTTTCCAACCTCTTCTTTAGACCGGCCACCAATGTGATCAGCGACATCCTGCCAGTTTCCCAGTCCAAGGGTCTGTGCACCGGTGATCAACGCCAACTCTTCATCGGCGCCCCAGTCCTCGTCAAAGATGGGGTACGTGTGTGTCTCGATGACTTTGTAGTCGTGGTGCGGCTTGTGGTTGCCCGAGTAGAGACCCTGGGAGAAACACGGGACGCAGAGGTCGTACTCTGGACAGACAGCACATGTGATACGTACACGGTTCGTGCAGTCGGAGGAACAGACGTCGCAGTGGAATTTGTTGGACATGAGAAGTGTATGTGTATGCGTGTGGGGTGGTAAGTGGTCGGACGGTGTGTTTGGGTGCAGGTGTTTGCAGGGGGTTTGTTAGGGGACTTGGAAGTAGGTATGTGCTTGTATGGGGTGATTCAGGCTGAGATCTGATTTAAAATGGATGTTTTGTGATTGTTTCTGGCTGTTTGTGTGGTGCGCAGTGCTTTGTTTGGGCAGTTGTCTCGGGATTTGGACGTTGATGGAAGGTTCGCGCCTGGGCCCATAGAGGGAGGTCTACTAAGGAGGTTGCAGTTTAACACCGTGTGGTTATCTCTGAGCTATGGAAAGGAAGGGTATATAGCGGTGTAGTAGCAGTCACGGTGTCAGAAGCTCTAGCTGTGAAGGGGCCTCACTCGAAGGCGAATCTGGACAAGAGGAAGGGAATTGACGCAACGAGTGGGTCCTTCTTGTCGTACACGTCGTACAAGTCAGCGATGACGAGGTCCTTGAACACTGCTGGGAACTGAGCTTGGAGTGGACGCTTCAATTGCACGACGTAGGTCTTGATGTGCTCCTTGTACGTGGTGACGTAGCGGGACTTGTAAGGGTACACCTCATCGTCGAGCTGTGGGCGGTACCACTGGGCGACCACCTCTCTGAACTCAACCTCCTCGTCAACATCCACGTGGTTTCTCGTGTCTCTGGCTTCAACGCCCGTGTGGAAGACGTCGTTCCATACACGCTTGAGACCACTGAGCTCGTCCTCGTCAGCAGTGAGCGCGCCGCCTGGAAGGAACTCCTGGTCTGGCTTGAAGAGGAGCACATGCGGATGAGGGCCCACGAGAACGAGGAACTGGACGTAGCGGCGGTAATCTTTGTGCTGGGCAACGTATGCCCTAAGCGCGCGGTTGTAGGCCCTTGACTTTGGGAGGCGCTCGTCCTGGATCTTTGGAGGGGCTGGAGGGGCGGTAGGGGTGGCTGTGGTAGTAGTAGTAGTAGTAGTAGTAGTAGTAGCGACGGCGGTGGATGGTGGCACTGGAGCAGCAGCGGGAGTTGGAGCAGCAGCAGCAGTTGCAGCAGCAGCAGTTGGAGCGGGCGGCTCGTCAGCAGGCTTCTCCACGGGCTTCTCCTTGACCTTTGGAGGCTCTGGGACCTTCAACTGGACCGGTTTGAAGGTGAACTTGTCCATTGGCAAGAGCGTGATGGCTGGCGGCAGGGCATGGGTGAAAGCCGCGGTGTGCACGGTCTCCTTGGCGCTGTTCTTCTTGTGGTGCTTGCGCTTCTTCTTCGGCGGTTCCATTGTCGTTGCCGGTGGATTGCTGATTGGGTGGTCGTCTGTCATTGGGCGGCGGTTGGTGTTCGGGTGCTGTTGGTGCTGTTGGTGGTGGCTTGTGGAGTGAAGAAAGGTGTTGATCAAGGGGCTGATAACTGCGATCGCGAATTCGTTGCTACGTTTCATCATCCTGGTCCTGAGCCCTACTCTCAAACTCTCTTGAACTTGATCTCTAACCACAAACAATGAAACTACTCTCGCTCTCACTGCTGACTGCTCTGGCCACCGCAGAAGTCTTCCCTCTCAACACCAACCTCAAACCTCCCGTCGTGGCTCCTTACTCCATCGGCGACGCCCTGCCCTTGGAATGCATCCAGCGCCAGATCGACAACGGTGAGCACAAGTTCGACGCCGACAACAACATCATCTATGGTCCCTTCCCTACCTGTATCGAGACCGGCCTCCCATTCTCCCTGAAATATGGTGTCTCAGAAGACGTCAACTGCACCATCCAGCTCGACGACGAGATCTACCACCTCTTCCAGCTCTACATCCACGAAGACGCACCATACTCGTGCAGAGTCGCACACTCCAAGACATCCAAGGAGGCATACATCCCCTTCACGCTCAACTTCCGTGGTCATCTCGAGTCGAGTCATTTGGATATCGATACGGCAATGAATGTGCTGGCGCACAAGACGGATCAAGGTGCCGTCATTGCGGCGATTGGGTACGCAGCGGGAAGTGAGACCAAGAGATATATCATTGGTGACAAGATGCCGATCCAGTTCAGTGTTAACTGGGTTGAGGAGTACCACAAGAAGGGCAACTGGCACTATAAGCTGGACTTTGGGTTCAGCTTGGTGTTTGTCGCGGTTGTTGGGCTTCTTAGTGCTCTTGTTGGTGGTGTCCTTGCATATGGCTTGGTCTACGGACGCATCAACAAGAGACTCATCAAGGACCTGGGATACAAGCCTGGTTTCTCGGCTGAGCTTGGTCTTGAAGACAAAAGGGACTAGAGTGCTTTTTTAGAGACAAAATGCATCATTCATTACTATTACAGCTTCTTGATGATGGTGTGTAGGATCTGCTTTGTCTTGTCATCAACGTCATCCTTCTCCAGGAACTTGACAGTCAAGAACTCGGCATACAGCTTCTTCAACTCAGCCTTACCATCCACACTTTGTGTCTTGGCCTTGTATGCCAAGAACTTTTTAGTACACGTCTGTAGCGTCTCAATGAAGCTGTCATCGCCAACCTCGACATATCTCAATGGCAACGTGATGTCCAACGCCACAACCTTGGCATCTTCAAACTGTCTTAGCAAAAGACCAACAAGACTTTGACCAAGATACACCCTGTTCAGCTCCTCAAACTTGTCAAACACCTCCAAGAACTCCATCGTCAACTGATACTTGAACTCGAGCTCCGAAACGGTCGTGTTCGTCTTGAACCCAAACAGCGTCGCAATGGCAATCTCCACAACGGCAAGCGCAACATCACCCCTCAGTGCCGGATTCGTCTCTGGATTTCCCAGCATGTTCATGTCTGCATCTGGGAGTGTGTTCAATGCACCCTTCAGTTCCTCGTGTGTCACAGTAGGCAGTTCGATCATTCCATCGTCATCCTCGTTGTTCTTTGCCTCTGATGCATCGTGGTCATGCTGCTGCTTCTCAGTGATGAGTCCGAGAACCTTACGTCTCGACAGAAGTTTGGAGATGTATGATAGCTCAAACATCGTGTATGTGACCCAGAGTCTCTTGGACTCCTTGTTGAATCTGAGTGCTCTTTGGAACAGTGTTCTTGCATTCTTGGCTGATCCGACGTACTCGTATTCAAAGTTGGCTGCACTGATCCATGACGAGACAGAAGTTGGATGCAGTTGCAAGAGCTGTGTATAGATCTTGTAAATCTTCTTGAAAAGCTTCTGCTTCTTCGCAAATGTCAAGTATGCCTCCCATATCTGCATATCGTTTGGGAACTTCTGCACAGCACGGTCGTAGATGAACAGGACTCTTCTCTCAGAGGCCCAGTCGGAGATGGATGGTTTGGTGTTGATGAGCCCGACAGAGGACAAGCGTGTGTATCTCTTCTTGCGCAGACGTTCAAGAATTGTCTCGTAGTCGACATACTTCAAGTAGTCTCTTGGCTTGGACCCACGGGATGTGATGCGGTGCTCAAAGTCGGTTCTTTTGCGCATAATCAGGTTGATCTCATGCTTGTCGAACAGACCTTTCTTCTGGAGGTCTTCGAGCTCAGGCACAGTCTGCTCGAGGTAGTATCTGACTTTGGAGGACATTGTTTAGCTGTGGATCTAGCTCAAGACAACACCCTCATCTGCCTTGGAGAGCTCTTGATGGGCCAAAATTTTCAATCGCACATCTGCTGACATAAGCGATGACGCGAATCCGTTCGATGTGTGTCCCGGTCTGGGTCTGCCGCACTCCGCCCCGCGCACGCGCTCGCTGACAGCTGACGTTTGTGACTTGAAGAGACTGGGGCGGTCTGGTGGAAAGGGTCTGGAAGAGGGGGTCTCTTACAGTTTGCTGTGGTCATTGCCAGGCACCAGTCTCCCCGCTCATACGATTTACACAAAACCAACGAGACCGGGGACTGAGCGCCAGAGACTAGACCGCAGCGAGCCGAAGAAGGGCCTGGAGTCTGGAGATCTGCGAGGAGCGCGGGGTGGCGCCCAACAATGGGGCAATAATAATAGTCGCAATGTATATATAAACACCCGCGCTTCCTTACAGGCCGATTTCCCGCCGTATTGCCCAATTGATGCGCGAAATGGTTTTCGACCAGCAAAAAACCGCTGGTCGAAAATTACGCTCATTCAGGAAATTTTACATCCAATTATTACGTAATCATTACTCTTTTAGGGCATAAATTTTCGCGCAGAGATTGGGCAATACGGCGGGAAATCGGCCTGTTAGAACCTGCTCTCTCCACTCCCTCTTCTGGCTGCTTCTCCACGGTCTCATCCCTGGACACCTGCTCTCACACACCGCTGCCAGAGATGTTCGACAACGACCCCCACGCCCCGCTGCTGACCCCCAACACACAATCACACCACTATAACAACAACAACGCCACCATGCAAGAGGACTCCTTCGAGCTCAACCAGTCCATCTGGAACTCGGCTCCCAACTCGGCCCAGTCGTCCTTCTCTGCTGATCCTCCCCAGTCTGCCCGGAATGGCCACGGCGGCTTCTTCAACACCCAGCCTGGCGCCTTCCCGCTCGCCCCTGCTTCTGGCTCCTCCATCTCCTCGCTCTTGGGCACCAGAAGAGCCTCTGCAGTCGAACCGTACCAGCTGCAGCAGTTCCACGCTCAGCAGCAGGCTCAGCAATCACAGATCATCCCCCAGACAAACAACTACGCAAACTACACTGCTTGGCCGCAGGGCGCTAATCCGCCACCTGTCACCTTTGACGCAGCCGAGTACAACAATGGCAACCCCATCTGGGCCCCGCAGAACCAGCACCCACAGCAACAGCCACAACGTGCAAGACACTCAGCTCCAGAAACCGGCTTTTTCAACATGGACAGACGCCACACTTCGCTGGACTCTGGATACCAGACCCATGAGAGCAACTCTTCTCAGTCTCACCAGTCACAGAACCACCCCACTTTCAACGAGGGCGTGTTTGACACTACCAACCCAAGCATGATCACGGATACCACTCCTTCCCTACTGCAGTGCTACAAGACCGCTGACGCCTACTTCACCCAGGACCCATTCAAGCGTGTCTCAATCACTGCTGACTCCATGGATCACCTGTCCACTGTCTTTGAAGACCTGGTCAAGTCCGGTGCACAGCTCCCGCGTTTCTCCTCAGCACAACTCCCAAGCACCCAGTTGATCCTTGTCTCATTCAAGTCGGGCCGTATTGATGTCTTCTACCTGCCAGAGACATCTGCCCTGCACCTCAAGATTGCTGACTTGGTTGTCGTTGAGGCAGACCGTGGAAGAGACTTGGGTAAGGTCCTGAAGCTCGATGTTACCATTGACGAAGCCCGCTTGTTGAAGTACTTGCAGCACCAGGAGCAGCAGGCTGCTCTCGCATCCTTTGATGCCGCTTCCCCTCCAACCACGGGCAACTCTTCCCACAATGGCAACTCCTCTCACAATGGAACTTCTAACTCCAACTCCACCAACAACAACAACATTCCGACGCTGCACTTCCCAAAGCCAATCTTGAGATTCGCTATGCCTAACGAGGTCTATCAACTCTTGAACAAGCAGTGTGACGAAGACAAGGCCAAGCGCATCTGTGCACTCAAGGTTGAAGGATCTGGACTCAGCATGCGTGTCATTGACGCGGAGTACCAGTGGGACCGTCGCAAATTGACATTCTACTACAACGCCACGCATAGAATTGACTTTAGAGAGTTGGTGAGAGAGTTGTTCAGAATCTACAAGACCAGAATCTGGATGTGTGCTGTCACTCCAGACGCCCTCACTGAGGCTCCTCCAACTGCACCTACTGTCGCCATGGGCATGACCCCACTGTCTCCATCAACGACTTTGGATGCCTCCTTGGGAAACATCTGGTCAAGCCCACCTCAGGAACCACTATCCAGTGTTTTCCAACCAGAGAGAGACCTGTCGCTCCTGGTTCCAAGACAGTTCAGCTCCCCGGAGAAGAGGCTGTGGAACTGATCACTCAACACTCATTCTCACGTACGACAGACATATCACGACCAACACACCTACAAGACGATTATGAACACAGGATACAGATTTTATGACGAATTTAGAACTTGATGACTCAACAAGAACGACAGGGGCACCATACGAGGGATGTATTGGTGCACTCCACTTTGAACTTTTGCTATACTTTAACAGGACATTGGATCACTTCTTACCATGTGTGCAGGTCTGCGACCACACTGGTTTGAACAATGCTCTACACCCCACTTTGCTACTTATAATGATGCAATCTATACTTTTATACGTTTCACGACCCCAATAGATATACGCCAGCTTCTTTGATAAAGACCTCTTTACTTCTCCAGTATCTTACGTGATAGACTACAACTGATTATTTTGCAACATTACCATTCAATATACAAACAGTTTTTATGATGAAATCACAACCACAATCCCCGGAAACGAATTAAGAAACAATCTCAAGAGATTTACTTCTTACCTGGAGCAGCGGTCATGGACTTACCACGACGGCCAGTGGTCTTGGTGTGCTGACCTCTGACACGCAAACCCCAGAAGTGACGGATACCACGGTGAGCTCTGATCTTTTTCAATCTCTCCAAGTCGTCTCTGAGCTTAGACTCCAAGTTGTTAGCAAGGACGTGGTAGTCCTTACCGTCAACAATGTCCTTCTGTCTGTTCAAGAACCAAGCTGGGATCTTGTACTGGGTTGGGTTCTGCAAAATGGTGACGACTCTCTCAAGCTCTTCCTGGGTCAACTCACCAGCACGCTTGTTGAGATCAACATCGGCCTTCTTGCAGACCAAGTTGGCGTAACGACGACCGACACCACGGATGGTAGTCAAGGCGTACATAATCTTGATCTTACCGTCAACGTTAGTGTTGAGCAAACTGGGTTGGGTGTTAGTAAACTGGGGTTCAAGGATGCGGTTGAGAGGCATGTTGGTCAGAGCCGTGGTGAGTGTGTCCGTCGTGTTTGAATGTAGATATGTGACTGCTGGAGTGTGTTGCTCTTCGGGTCCCTCAGTACTTTGTGTGTACATCTTTAATAGACTTGAGGTGGTCCAACTCGTGCATGAGTGGTTCCAAAGCATGTAGATCTTGACAGTGTGGCCAATATGAGTAGTTGTGTGATCGTCTACCCCGTTGTAGGCCTCCTTGTGGCAGTTTGTTGCTTGTGCTTGGTGCTTCTTCAATGACTCCCTGTTGGGCTCCTGGACTGCTCTAGCTCTGCCAAATCGTGCTCTCTCTGACTGGTTCGTGGGACATACCGCAAGATGTGCTGGAAAGAGCCCTGTTCCTGAACAACCAAAGACATTTTTGCTGTGTGTAGTTCTGTGTGTCTGTCTCCAAGTGTTGATGGTGTGGTGCTTGGTGATTTTGAGATGGTGAAAAAAAACGCAGCGTGCTCCCACACCGCGAACCCACAGTCCCGCCAAACTCGTCGCGCCCGCCGCCCGTCGCTGCGAAATTCGCGAGTGTAAATGACCCAAAGCGGCATACTTCCGTATACGGTGGGATTAACATCCGAACACCACTCGGATTTGTATGCGCGACGGTGACTGTTTGAAATTCGCGAAGATAGCCCTAGCCATAATCACGTGATGATTATAGGGCAACAAAAACCAGCCAAGCTCATGACAACCAGTATTGGCCTACTGTTGAGATACGAGTGCCGTTATCATACTTGAAGTGTTTGTCTATTTACATACTCATTACCATTCTTCAGATGTCGTAGCGCTCACCCAACCACTTGAGAGAGTTCAAGTCGATGAACACCTTGTGGGCGTGAAGGATGTCTCTGACTGCAACGCCCTCCTTCTGGATCACGTCAATCTTCTCCGCATATGGTTCAGTGGACTTGAGCAAGTTTGGTGTGTGCTCGTCAGTGATGAACAACAACTTCTGAGCACCGAGGTTGAACTGCTTCAGGAACAACTTAGTGGCAAGCTCGTCGTCGGTTGGCAATTCCAACTCGCTGTCGACAACGAACAGGTTGCCTGTTCTGTACTTGTCACTCAAAGCAACCCTGACAGCAAGACCGTAGACCTTCTTTGGCAACTCAGAGGTGTGGTCATTTGGAGCAGATCTGGCCATGGCGATACCACCGTCGTGTCTGATTGGAGAACCACGGTCACCTGATCTGGCTTTACCAGAACCCTTCTGTGGGAGCAGCTTCTTTCTAGAGTAACCCATCTCGGATCTTCCCTTTGGGTTGGAGGCACCCACACGGATGTTGTCAGCGTCAAACACAACGGCCTTCCATAGGATGTCGCGACGGAGTGGAGCGTTCAGCACATTGGTGGAAACTGGCTGAAACGTGTGTGGTTTGAGGGATGGGAAGTGGCGGAGAGATGTGAGAACATACTTTGGTGGTTCTGTCAAGATGTTAGTATCTGAAGTTCTTGGCAAGTAAGATGAGGCGATACATACGTTGTGCATGCTCTGTAACAGGTGTGGAAGCTGAGGCAGGTGTGGTCTGTGCCTCTGTTGCGAATCTCGCAACCTGTGTTCTCTGTGGGAGTCGTTAGTTCATCGTCCAACATGAATGTCGAGATCTTGATATATCTCAGCCGGAAGTCCCAGGCAACACTAGGAAACATACCAGTTGTGTCCGCACAGCAGAGCTCGTTCTTGTAAACATCTTGATGAGAAGAAAAGAATCTCTTTTGTCGTAGATATTCAACAGAAGACGTCGTTCGCCTCGTTGGATGTTGTAGGCCTTGGCCGCGAAGTGTTGATGTTTTCGAAAAATTTCAGGATCATGGCCGGGTGACCTCGTTAACTACATTACGCATCCAGAAGAAGTAAGGCCAGGGGCCACACAGCACTGGTTCCGCAGCATTTATAGTGATGGCTTTGTGTCTGTGGAGCAGGAACCCAGACATACCTTAACTTGGAGTATGCGCTTAACAGATCTGTGCGGGATCTCTGGTGCATAAGCGCGCCTGTGTGATGCTCTTGTTGCCCGCGAACTCATCTCACTGACGGAAGAGCAGCTTAGACAGCAATAGAGGGCATTGAGAGCGCTCCGTTCGCCGTTATTGGGCTCCAGAACTTCCATTTCTACTCTACAAGTCAGTCTTCTGTTAGGGGAATCAGAAATACACGTAAATCGAACTTGCCGCTCGTCTGTGCTGCGTTGAAGCGCTGAGTCGGAGCCCCCTGGAGGTCGCGTTGAGGAGTGTGTGCATGGGAAATCAGCCTGTTGCGGGACCGGTGCTGGTCATTGAGGTTAAAACTTTGGTGGAAATACACACCATGGCCATCTCGATTGGATGCAATTGAGGATCTCTGCGTAGATGCGCTGGTGGGTGTGGTGTGTCCTTGCTGCTGGTTATCAACAGAGCTTTGCCCAATGGCAGACCCGTCAACAAGGTGGGAAACTCAGCGGCTAACGCGTGAAGAATCATCAAACAATCCAAATCATCTCTACAGGAAAGATCATAAACAGCCATGTTGATAGGAAAGAAGTGTGAGCTATACAATCAGACCTGTTGGAGAATCAATCCCAATCAGATCAGTGTGACGACCAGCATGCCTCAGTGCTCACTCACCAGCCTCCTCGCGAGCAGCAGCAGCACCAGCACCAGCACCAGTACCATCATCATCTGTGTCATCTCTGGTATCGAACTCTCTTGTCATCTTGGCAATAGCTTCTCTTCTCTCCCTGTCAGCTTCTTCCTTCATGACCTTCGCGTTAGCTTGAGCTCCAAGGGTTCCTGCTTTCTTCTTCACAGGCAACACCTTCTCTGCGAACTCATTGACTTCATTTCTGTTTCTCTCTTGTCTCTGTTTGACGGCCTCCTTCTTCTGGTCAGTCTCAGTCTTACTGGCAGGCGAAGGGCGTGGTGTCTTCTGAGGCTGCTTGATGAAAGGTGGTGAAATCCCTGGTGGTGGTGATGTAGAGGTGGACTCTGATCTCGATCTCTTTGGTGTTCTTGGTGGCGCTGGCATTCTTGCTGTTGAGAAAGACTGTTCTGGATTGGGGATCGTGTGTTGGTGTCAAAGGTCAAGCAGCAGTGGGGTCAAGCCAATCTTTCGTGGTTGTAGAAGGAAGGAAGCGGGAAAGGGGGGGGAATGGCCTTTTTATAGTACAGTCTCTTTCGCTGGGCGAGGTGGCAAAAAGTGGGGGCTTCCCTGTCACATGCAAACACCGTTCCGTATTGCTGTATGTCTTGTATCCTTCGTAAACATATATTGTGTTCAGAAGGAGCTGACGCGGCATGCATGTCCCGGACATGTCTCCTGCGCGCTATATGGTAAACTGGATCGGACGAGGCGAGTGCGCGTGAGACAAACGATTATATCTGTGGCGCTTATTTAATATGTGTTGAGGAAACAAATATATAGGCGAATGATGTGTATATTGATAATTTGTATATGCTAACGAAAACGACAACAAGATTGACTTCATTCTGTGAAGGACGCCCTGCTAAACATCGGCTGCAAGAGAGCGGGTGCCTAGGTGCCTATAGTCATGCCATACTGGTGATGAATACACATCGAGCGCGTTCGCGGTCACGTGTCTGGATCTCATGATCACCAAGTAAAGTACATCCGTAGCTCTCCAATTGTTCCTATCCGTGGGACCTTACTAAGTTGCCAGTATAGTGCACATCACCTTCAGCAATCATATAAGCTGGTAATTATGGCCCATGAGCACCGTACTTTATTCCTTAGCCATGGCACCGACTGACCAGCCAAACAGCTGGCCGATGTGCATTTTCGAGCCCGCGGTCCGCAGGCCGATCGATGCAGCTTCGACTAATTGATCGTGACCAGAAATTGGCCGGTTAATTGGTATTAGCTCGCCAAGAAATTGACACAATTGTATATATAAGCTCATTATAATTGGCCATTGTTTTATTATCAAACTCAACCACTTCAAATTTCAGCGTACATAACTGGACCGCATATGGGCCGTGAATATGCAGGCTGTCTACGACAAGGAACGCAGGAGAACACAAAGACCGCAGCGAGTGATCAGGTTGCCCGCAGCGCCTGACGGCCCAATTAGATCTAAGTATAATATCTTGGAGCTCTTGCCTACCGAGCTGATTTGTGAGGTGGTTAAGCACTTGGACAGTACACATACATTCAAGTCGCTATTACATGCCTACCCCGATCGTCTTTCACCTTTGTGTGTTATCCTAACCAATGAGTCTACGAACGCCTATAAGCCGGGATTCTTCAAACAACGCTCTACCATCAAGGTGCTCCATTTGAATTCGTTCACTCCTTCACAGGCCAAAAGGTACTCCTTCAGGTTGTTTGAGGTATCCATGGGGAGCGGTGACTACCAGAAAATTAAATCAGATTTGTTGAAGGTGTCCCGTCTGCTGAATAGTAAGAACTCATTTGTATATGGCACCTGTGACGGGGGAGAGTGTTACCACATCAACATTCTTGAATACCACATGCTCAAGCTCGGTGCTCGCTTTCATTGTGAACCTCTCAGTGAAGGCCCTGTTCTCTTCTTCGGCCCTCCTTGGGGATCAGAAGTGATGCAGAAAGGATTGGGTAGTCCAGGTCAAATGTACAGGCTTCCCGAGGTCTTATGCACACTGATAACCCTCACAATCCAAGTGAAGGCAGATGTGCCTGTACAAGATCTAAATTTCCCTTCTCTGATAGTGTTGAACATCTATTTCGATCGCAACTCTGGTACCCCATGTCGTCCTTTGATCAAGCATCTTCGGGCTCCTGTTCTTGAACGATTTGCCGTCACCTATACTGATCACCTGCCAGATTTTCAAGACATCAAGGTATTCAGGACTACACGTCCCGAAGATACCGTCTGTGCTAAGTTTCAACTTTGTCAGCTTCAATCGAGGTCGGGCAATCTTGTGGAACCCGTACAAATGTGCCCAACAGCGCTACACGAGATTGAGGACATCGATCTCAGATTCACCCGGTATGCAGTATCGGTTGAAATCATCGGGGGTCATGACTGTATTCTTCGCCATATCGATATGAGGAACATCCAACTCCTCTACTGGAAGCAGTCAAGCTTTCAGGTCACTACCAACTGTGTGCCAGTACTCTATGCCCCACGCTTGTGGCTGTTCTCCTTTGAGACTCTTCTGGAAGGAGCTGTGGTTCCGAAACTTCACTCAAATAGCCTTAAACGACTCCTTCTAGTCACACACAGTACAGGGCTGAATCCGAACGCGGTCATGGACAAGTATATGTTTTCTCTTGAGCTTCTCACCGTTCATTGCTACGGGTATCTGAGAGGCCTGAAAGAGAAGCCGATCAACTACATCTACATCCCTTTCAGCTTCTTTTACGAACTCATTACAGACCCACATTTTCCTGGATTCCTCGCCTATGCTCTTCGTGGTGTAACAATCAGTTTGACAGGCTGTCAGGTAGATCCAAGGCTAGATATTCAGCGTGCAAGGGAGCTTCACCCAGACTGGAAACTGGAGGGGCTTCAAGGCGAAATGAGGATCCGAGCTGAGGAGCAGTAGTAGCGCCTACAATTCATTCTGTTGTCCAAGCCTTCTGTAGTGATGCTTATATATATCACTTTGTGTTGTAGATACTTCAGCTGGGTACAGATACAATTCCAGGAATGATCTTCCCTGCTGAATTATCGTTATATAGGAGCAAATTAGGTTGTCTGCATCTAGCTGCATGTGAGGGGTTCGGAACTTCTATGGTGTTTATCTCCCCGGTGTGGCTACTAGAGTCTTATAGGTGATGGTACTGCGATCTCCACAGGTGAGGATCTTGGCGTGTGTCTTAGCATGAGTGGTGTATGTTGTATATATCGGGAGCTATGGTGAACGTCCAGAAGTGGGAATCTTTGGTGAGAAGTTTTCTCCCTAGTGCCTCGAGCGCGCCGGTAGGGACACGGAGCATAAGCTGCACGTATAGGATACTATATTCTGGAATTTCAATTCAAATACATATATAATATTGCGTTTGTGCAGAGAGGTGCAGAGTGGACCGTAGCGTTGTACACATAACCACCTTTGAGGCTTTAATGGCACCGCGGACTGATAGGGCTAGCTGATCCCAATCGTAAACACATATACGCCTGGGATTTGCTATATTGAAGATGCGCATGCCCCTGCATGTCTGAGCGTTTGTCCACCTCAGGTGACAGGAAAGGATCACTCACGGCTCACGGACTCACAAATCACAATATATAGCCACGTCGACCAGATCTGTTGGGGCAAGTCAATCATAACATCTAATCTCTTGACTGCTTCAAGTCTGACTTATGATTTGAGCAGGGGTGATTCGGATTCCCACCTTATAAAGCTGATCATGTTCGAATTACAAGATCGTTAAGGCAGCTGTGCACTATAGAGTCTGTAAGATCTCAACCATGAATTTTAGTCGTGACGTATATTATTCTAGGAGCAAATGTGTGAACGCCATCAACATCAACTACTATTCAAATAAGCATATAGTGTACATGTCAACATTGTCTAGATAACCATACTGGTAACCTTGGGATATCTGTTCAGATTAGGGCTGCCTCATTAAATCTCTCGGTCTCATTCTCGATCACAAACTCCAATGCATTAGCCAGATTCTTGAACAACTTCTTCGAGCCCTTCAGCTTTGTGAGCGTGATCTTGCGTGTGTCAAAGTCGAACGTGATCTCAAACCTCAATGGACTTCCAAGCGTGAAGCCGGCCGGCACAGTAGCCTTAATAGATTCGGTGGAGTCGGAGATCGCAGTCAGTGTTCCCTCCTTGCGCTTCAACTCCAACACTGTCTTGATGGACTTCTTCAGCACCGGAAGTGGAACAGAGCAGGCAAACACCTTGGAGTGTGCCTTCATAACTTTCTGCTTCTTCGCTTCCTGTTGCTTCTCCTTCGCTTCGGTATCAGATGACATCAAGCTTGAGAAGAACTTGGTGAACCAATTGTTCTTCTTGACAGGCACAGATGCTGCTTCACTGACGATCCTCTCCGGAGCAGTTGGTGCGAGTCTCTGAGGTTGAAGGTCAACCTTCTTAAACATGGTACCGGACGGGTCGGCCTTGAAGTCATTCTCCTGGATCTCCTTCAGCGGTGACTGCTTGATTGGCTTGTGTGTACCCTTCAGTGTCTCCATTGGCTCAATCACTTCCAAGTTGTTCGTGTCCCAACTTTGACAATCATCAAAGATCATCGTGACTCTCTTGGCACCACCATATTCAGTATCATCGTCGGTATTGTCTGCAAACATCGAGTTGCCCATGATTGTGCTCATGGTATCGTTGTGCACATCCAATTGTGAGAATCTCGGTCTTGAGAACGTAGACATTCTTGGAACGGGAATGTCATCTCGCAGGTCACTTGGGTTGTTGAACAGACTGCCTCTGATGTCCAAAGATGGCGTAAGGACCTTCGTGAACTGAGAAGATGCCTTTCTGTGGTGCTTGATGACAGACCCATTGGACTCCGAAGCTCTCAAAAAGTTCTGCTCGTCAGCCAAGTTGGCATCAGCAAACACGCTGTCTTCTCTCTCTTCTCTTCTGGAATTCTTGTGTACTGTCAAGTTCGACCCATTCTCAATTGGAACAACTGTGGCGATCTCGGTCTTGGTTGGGACCTCAAAGTCGAACGATGAGTCATGGGTGCTGCTGAAGGAAGACACTGACTCCTGAGTCTCAACACCATTACCAGCTTCGAAGGATGTGTAGTTCGAGGATGTGACTCTGTGGTGTGGAAGTGGAGGAACATTGCTGGCAATTCTGAGGTCAGACCTGTCGTTGTTCTTCAAGATGGCAGCCAGGTTGATGGAAGTGGATGACTTTGAGTAGTAGATCTTGGAATTGGTCTTCTTGTCTCTCTTCAATGAAACACCAAATCTCTGAAGCACCTCGGCATTACCGTGACTGATGGCTCTGGACTTGTAACTTGGATCCAACGTCTGTGGCTTCGAGCGTGGGATTGGAGCAGATGTGTTGCGTCTGTTCACCTCAACGTTGCCAAGATGGCCGGACAACGATGTACTTGGTGCCTCATGTGATTGGAGTTTTGTCTCTGAAGCAGGGTTCGTGACGGATCCAGGAGTTTGCGATGATTGTTCGTTCACTGGTTTTGGCGACGATGTCATGAGGTAACTCTCCTGTAAGGAGATGAGCTCTGAAAGCGGAAGTGGTGTCTCAGCCTTCTGTGGTAATGGTCTGAGACTCTGTTTCTTTGGGGAAGTCTTTGGTGTCTTGGCTGGAGACTTGAGGTTGAAGATCTCGTTGTAAAGCGATGCAAACTCGGCAGAGGGACCACTGCTTGGACCGATATTGAGCCAGTCGATCTCAAGATCAGGCAACGGTGGAAGAAGACTCATGTGCTTCTTCATGACTGATGTGCCCTGAGAGATGCTGGAAATAGACTTCTTACTTGAGGACCTTGACATATTGTCGTTGTTGATAGTCTTGTTGTTGAATGAAACACCACGTCTGTATGAGCTCGAAGCTGGAATCTGGATCTGACCAGCAGAGCCCTTGACAACCTTCTTCTTCGGTGTGGTAGGAAGTGGTGCCATCTCAATTGGCTCAGTCTTCACAACTTGGCTTCCATCAGCGTTGGTTATAGTCGTTCTGACCATACTCTTGGACTTCTTGAGCAAACCATCTCCATTGCTGAGTCTCTTCTTGCTGGTCTTCTGTAGCGTTTCTTGTCTCTCCTTGATCTGGTGTTGTCTCTTGTACTTGTGCAAAAGGAAGTAGAAGATCTTCTCAGGGTTAGACTGCGGTAACAGTAGCTTTGGAATCAGTGTAGCCTCTGTAGCACCGTGGAAGAGAATCGATAAACTCTTGACAATGTCACGATCGATGTCCTCCTTCTTGAGCTGTAGTTGGTCCACCTCAGTGTAGCAGTCAGCCAGGCTGTCATGATCTGTCTTGGTGTTCTTGGTAGCAGCAACCGTCTCATACTTCTTCATCAAAGGGTGCGTCAGAACGTCACAGATCTTGATTCTCTTGTTTGGATCAACGTTGAGCATCTTCCAGATAAGGTCCTTTGCTTCAGGGGAGAGGTAGTTGGGCATGATGAATCTTCCACTCTGTACCTTCATTAGGAGCTTTCTTATGTTTTCATCATCAAAAGGCAGGTGGCCAGTGAGCAAAGCAAAGAGGATAATACCACAGGACCAGACATCACTTGGCGAACCATGGTAGGTTTTTCCGGTCACGATCTCAGGGGATGCATAGTGAGGAGAACCACAACTCGTCTCCAAAAGCTTCTGGTTAACTTCCAAAGCGGCCATTCCAAAGTCAGCAATCTTAATGTTCATGTTCTTGTCAAGAAGCAAGTTCTCTGGTTTGAGATCTCTGTGACAGATGTTGAACTGATGGCAGTAGTTCACACCACTGATGATCTGACTGAAGTAATGGAGTGCTTCCTTCTCTGGGAGCTTACCCTTCTTGATCAAGTAGTCAAACAACTCACCACCCTCCACATACTCCAAGACAAGGTAAAGCTCACCCTTGTTCTCCCAGACGTCAAAGAGTCCCATGATGTTTTGGTGTGAGATGAGCTTCATGATGATGATCTCTCTTTCGATACCATAAGGTGATGCACCCTGTTCTGTATCCTTGCCTCCATCCTTCTGGAACTTGGACTTTGGCACGATCTTGACTGCAGCAAGCTGTCCAGTCTCTGAGTGCTTAGCGAGTCTCACCCTTCCAGTGGAGCCTCTACCAAGGGTTCTTCCCAGCTTCCATGGTCCCACGTGATTCTTGGACTTTCTCTTTGAGGAGTTGGTGTTGGTTGAGACCTGTGAGAGTCTCTTGGTGGCATTCTCAACAGACACGACGATCTTGTCAATCTCGTTGTGAGTAGACTTCTTGGTATTGGCAGTAGATGTCTTCTCGAGGGTGCTGGACTTGATGTTCTGAATGTTGTTGTTTGGTTGGAGAGCTGCCCGGGCTGCG
This sequence comes from Petasospora veronae, assembly GCA_030563065.1. Taxonomy (NCBI): domain Eukaryota; kingdom Fungi; phylum Ascomycota; class Saccharomycetes; order Phaffomycetales; family Wickerhamomycetaceae; genus Petasospora; species Petasospora veronae. The sequence continues at coordinate 142,603 of JAKUBA010000003.1, read as the reverse complement.
TGTCTGGCAAAGCTAGCGTTGCTCTTCTGGGGGTTCATGACCATCATGATGGGTGGATAGCTCTTGGGTATGTGAGTCTGATCTGATTAGTGGTTGATTGTTTCCAAGCAAGTATGAGAACGCGTTGTAGAGAGTGAGTAAGTGAAGGGATCAGGACCTTTGTAAACGAGTGATTGGGTCTCTGGTAGGCTTCTCGGACTGGTGGGCAGGTGGTTGTGAAGGGGAGCAAATGAGTGGACACCGGAAGTGGGTAGCGGAGGATAAGGAGGCACACGGTCTGGTGTAACAGTACTGACTGCAGCAGTGGATGGAGAGCAAAAAGTCTGCTGGGCCTAAAAAGTGCCTGCACTGCTCAAGAGTCAAAAGCCTGCCAGTGCCTCGCCGAAGGGGCGACATTCCGCGAATTTCGAAATCAAAACAAACACAGCAAAACGCGTCGATCGCGACTGGGACTTTTTCGCGAATTTCATTCCCCGGGCGCAAATTTCGGTCACGTGATTGAAAGCGCGAATATTTCCCCATTGGGTCGCCAGCCCGGCCCGCGCCCTGCTTCCGAATGGTCAACAGGCTATGCCAGACAGGAGCCCACATCGCCACCATAAAGGGGGAAAATCACGGCGGCTAGCGTTTCCACCCCTCCATTCGCCTCCCGCCACAATGATGTCGTCCTGGAAATTCACCAAGAAGCTCAAAGACCTTGGCTCCCGCGCAAAGTCGCCTGCTAAAGAGGAAGACACTTCTTCACTCAACGCTCCAACGCTCAACGGGAGCGCCGTTGCGTCTTCCAAGGCCTCCTCCAAGAGCACTGACAGTCTCTCGAGACGGGAGACGGTGACGGCCTCCAACTCCGACCTTCCCAAGCCAGACAGCAGCATGAAGCCAACGTCATCACACGCATCCATGGCTGGCTCCGCACGAGACTCTGCTCCGCCGCCAGATAACCTCAATCCGTTCAAGCCAGGTCTCTTGACCATCAAGGTGTACTCAGGCGCCCACTTCAAGATACCATTTGATGTCACATATGACAAGAACGTATTCACAAGGATGAACGCTGGTAGTAGCACGTCTGAGGACACACTCACCAACAAGTTGAGCAGTCTCAACATCTCAGACGATAAGATTGGACCTCAGGAGTCAAGTCTTCTGGTCCCAGCAACTGTGTCCATTCCTCCTTCCATCATGAAGCACTCACTCATCTACTTCACCATGGAGTACGACAAGACCATTGTGTCCATTGAGCCCGATGCTGGCACTATTGCATCCCCTGTCTTCAACAAGATTTCGCAGTTTGATGTCACCAAGGTGAAGAATGACTTGAAGCTCCAGGTCTTCCTCAAGCTTCCATCGGTCTTGTTGGGGAGTGAGGCAAACCCAAACCAGGACATCTTGATCTCCTCAGCAACTATCCCACTCTCATTTGAGAACATCAACAATCCTATCAGAATCAAGAACCACGACCATATTCTGTTTGACAGTGAGTACGCTGGCTACACGGCAGCAGCGAACGGTCAGATCACACTCTCCATTGACTTCAAGCCTAATGAAAACAAACACTTGACCATTGATGACTTTGACTTGCTCAAGGTTGTGGGCAAGGGTTCGTTTGGTAAGGTTATGCAGGTGCGCAAGAAGGACTCGAATAAGATATACGCATTGAAGGCCATCAGAAAGTCGCATATCGTCTCCAGGGCTGAAGTGACGCATACTTTGGCTGAGAGAACAGTCTTGGCGCGTGTTGACAACCCATTCATCGTGCCGTTGAAGTTCTCCTTCCAGTCTCCAGAGAAGTTGTACTTGGTGTTATCATTCATTAACGGTGGTGAATTGTTCTTCCATTTGCAAAAGGCAGGTAAGTTCGAGCTGTCGAGAGCGAGATTCTACACATGTGAGTTGTTCAGCGCTCTTGAGTGTCTCCACTCATACGACGTCATCTACAGAGACCTCAAGCCGGAGAACATCTTGTTGGACTACAAGGGACACATTGCTCTCTGTGACTTTGGCCTTTGCAAGTTGAACATGAAGAACCAAGACAAGACATCAACCTTCTGTGGAACCCCAGAGTACCTTGCTCCAGAGTTGCTTCTGGGCCATGGATACACCAAGGCTGTTGACTGGTGGACATTGGGTATCTTGTTGTACGAGATGTTGACTGGTCTTCCGCCATACTACGACGAGGACACTTCTGCCATGTACAAGAAGATCCTGACAAATCCACTCAAGTTCCCAGAGAACTTTGACAAGGACGCTAAGGACTTGTTGATTGGTCTTTTGGCCCGTGATCCCAAACAACGACTGGGTACGAGATCTGCGAAGGAAATCCAGGACCATGCCTTCTTCAAGATGATTGACTGGTCCAAGTTGAATAACAAGGGATACCTGCCTCCATATAAGCCTACGGTGGCTGACAGCACTGACACTTCCAACTTTGACGAGGAGTTCACGAAAGAAAAACCAGTGGACAGTGTTGTGAATGACTTCTTGAGTGACAGTGTTCAGAAGCAGTTTGGAGGTTGGACTTACGTGGGCACTGAGCACATGGGTGATAGTCTCAACCGTTGACTTTGGTACCCGTCTTTATTTAACGAACGTTTTTGACAAAACCGGATTGATGGATTGTAGTTTTCAATATTGCATGTAGCTGCAAATCTCGCAAGGTAATTACATGAGAGTCTCCAGGCTACTCCCGGAATCCAGCTGCTGGTACTGTACGCCTCAAAAGATCACCAAGAGCATGAGGTGACCGTGATCGACTACTTTTCCCCATTCCTTGAACCCGCGGCGCGACTAGAATTCCTCGGTGGCATGCTTCAAAATGATCCTGCCGTCCAACTATGTCGTTCTAATTCACCGGCTGATACGCCATGTAATTGATATGTATCAGTGCACTGAGCAAAGCTGTATATGCAGCATTTGTCGGAGCTTCGATATCATGACAAGCTCATTCCATTATTAGGAAGTATATTGCGCTCTACGTACCGCAGTAGCTGAAGAGTACTTGTGAATATCTCCAGCGTCAACATCCAGCATGTGTCATGTGAGAAGTGGAATTGAATTAGTAATACGTTATTATATTATATAGTTTTTAGATATCATCCGGTATGGTGCTAGCATCGAGAATATTGCAGATTTGCGCTATACCCGGCAGCTAGTGTCTAGAGCTTGCACATGATCAGCTGGTGTACTGCCTACGATCATCGCGGTTTTCTTTTTCTTCTTCCGATCTCAAAAATTCCCGGATACGTGCGAGCTCGATTCATTATCTGAGATAAGATGTAGTGTGTGATGATCCGCTCGGAGTTAAAACTCAAAGGGAATGTATCGGCTTGTCGTACAGCACTATATACCGACCTCGCTCTGATAAGTCTCCTGCAGCCGTAAAAGAGTCTCAGTAGCCATCAATGAACCCATATTCTCTTTTGAACAACCCTACCTCCGCAACGTACGATGAATCACGAAAATGAAAAGGAAGCACAAGCCACATTCAACGGTTGTTGAGAGGCAAAGGGGCAGGGCTCAACGGTCGACAAGGGTAGTGTGTATATGTGCGCGTACCAGAAAACGGTCTCACAGCATCGTGCATGGATCTGCATTTCAAGGAGTATGGAGCGCTAAAGGGATGGCGGTCCGTGGAGTTTTTATGCCTTTCGAATGAATGTTTCGGGATAGAACTTGTTCGTTGGTGGCATATTAAGCCATTAAGCCAAGTGTTAGGGTCTGCTATTGAACAGTCAAATATAGCGCCTGATGTTGGCCATGGGGGCGGAGACGGGCCCTTATAGCAGTTTGCGATTACGGTAACCCCGGCTTCCCAGTCTAGAGCTTAAATCCCAATGTTAGCTGAATGCGTCTTAGAATGTCTAACATTGCAATAGAAGTACATACAGGAAGTGCGCTTTATCCAGAGTATGCGCTTCTTCAGCTTCTTTTGGCAAAGGCTAATTGGGCTTCCAGCTTCTGCCTGGGATCGGCTCGCAACCGTTGGCCGGGTGCCCTCCTGCGCTACCGAATTTTGCAAATGTATGCCTCTTGACAACTACAAATTATTATACGTAACTCAATTAGAGACAATAACAGAGCTTCAAGATTTCTGGGGCACTCCGCATATATATATATTGTCGTATGTTTTTCAACCCATGGAGAAGACTGTGACGCCGCCGAGTTCAAGCTATAATAAGTGCGCGCAGCATTATAAGTCGATCCAATTTATAACTACATGTGTACGTAATATATCTGTCTGACCCGTGTGATCTTCTCCATACATACTTGTGCAATAGATAATGCCCTTTGGAGGGCTCATTCACGTGTAGTTCTAGTATCTATAAACAATACCAGTCGAATAGTGTGCCTCAATGGTATGTTGGTCCTTCTATGAACTATTTTGGCACGATATAGATTACATTCCTGGGCTAAAACAATGCAGGTCGCTGACAGTTCCGAGACCAACTGTACTCTACGTAGTTGATGTTCATACCTGGTAGACCTATGAGGTTCAAGCCCAGCTCCAATTGTTGGAAGCCACTGACGGGCAATATGCGGTGTCACCACACACATACTCTGCGCAAAGGACGATTCTCCTCTGTTCTCTGCCATCAGCTGCTGGTGGTTAGATGTAGGCCGAATTGCTTTTTGGCAAATAGCTCTTAGGCTCGTCCTCGCAAACTGAATATCGTTTGTTGCTTGCTGGTCCCTGAGCGAAAAAGTTCTCCGTTGAGCCTGCTGTGCGTAAATGTGCAGCACGTTTCTTTTTTTGCCATCGTTCTTGACGCATGGTGTTGACGGTACGGCAAAACAGAACACACCACAAAATCGGAAACAGAGGGCGCTGACTCTGTTTTCTACAGCTGCTGCAGTTCCCAGATATATAGCGGCTCCAAACCCCTGTTGCCCCATACTTCCTGCGAAGTTTTTCCCCTTGAACGGAAGGAACAACACCCTTTCACGCCTTCAGACTCCTGACACAAACTACAAGAGAGAGCTTCAATCTCTTTGCCACAATCCCTTTCGCTCACTTAACTCCCACTTCAGCCGGAAATACCCAAGTAACAAGAATTGGCATTCTAATATACTAAGCTCGCTGCCATACTCCACTCCTATCACAATCAGATCAATCATGGTCGAGAGAGAGTCCATCAAGATCTGTCTTCTGGGCCAGCTCGGAGTTGGCAAGTCCAGTTTGACCCTCCAATTCACCCAGAACCATTTCCCAACTGACTTTGACCCACACGTCGAGGATGTCTACCAGAAGGAAGTCCGCATCGGTGATAAGACCTATACCGTCCATGTCCTCGACACAGCAATCCAGGACGAGTACTCGCCATTGAAGGACCTTCAGCTTAAGGAAGCCGATGGGTTCATGCTGGTGTACAGTGTTGCCGATGTCGACTCACTGGCACATGTCAGTGACTCCTACAGACACATCATGAGAGTCCATGACTCCCTTCCTCCTACAATCCTCGTCGGCAATCAGACTGATCTCGTTACAACAAGGCAGGTGTCTTCTTCGCAGGCTGAGTCCCTTGCGAAAGACTTTCAGATTCCTCACTACTTCGAGGTCAGTGCCAAGGGTGGTATCCATGTCACTGATGCCTTCATCCAGCTTTCTACTGATATCATTGCTGATCGTGCTAAGAAGTCGGAAGTTACTGCTGCTCTATCTGCTTCCGGTTCTGGTGCTGTGTCCAAGGAGAGTATCCACGACTTGAAGAAGCCAGTCAGGGTCAGCTCTCCTGCGATTAGTGATAATTCTTCCAAGCCAAGAACTTTCACCATCGGTGCTTCCTTGGGAAGACAAGCTTCTGAAGACTCTGTGTCTGTTGTTTCCGACCCAGCTGCAGAGAGACACAAAATGATCCAAAAAAGGGTTGAGCAGCACCAGAAGCTCAACGCTCTGGAAAAGGAGAAGAAGAAGGAGAAAAGGGAGGCTAAGAAGGTCAAAAGAGAGGCTGAGGGAGGATGTTGCATCATCATGTGATATTTCCCCTGCTCTTTTGTTATAATGATTTTCTTACTGTTAAAGGTCTCTTTTGGCTCTTTGGCCTAGTTGTTTTGCTGTTCATATTGTCTTGTCATTTCCAACGTTGTTTCATGTGTTTCGGAGTTTAGCTGGTTGGGTTTTTGCATCATACCTTTTTTTCATCTATCAACCGGCCTACTGGCGTATATATATCTCGTTATTGATGTTCCTTGTTCCCTTTACTTACCTGTATCCGACCCTCCCATGGTTCACCCATCAGAAGTCGTCACTTCTGAGGCTCACCCTCACCTTTGATGAAAACCAACTCTCCAAACCCTCTTTTGGTACCACTGATCTTGGCCCTTTTATCTCGAAGATGCACTTGTCGATCTTGATGAACTTGATGCCATGATTCTGTTCGCTGATGGCAATAGCAACGTGCTGTACTCTTAACCAATCGTCTAACACCCCGTCGTGGACCACTTGCAAACCCATGTGTGGCGCTCCACCGGCACCAGACCCAAACAATTCAAAGTACTTTAATTTTGGCAAGTGGGCAACCAACAGAGGTGCACAAGGCTGAAGCGAGTACCCGTGAAGTCTCAAAGCCTCCAACTCTCTCATTTCGGTGAGCTCCATCAAGCATTCGGTGAAGATCAGCTTGTGCAAGTCGGAGAACACTGAGTCCTCCTTTGTGTCCAACGAAAGTTTCTTGAGTGTTGGTGCATGTCTGAGAATGGACTTGACGTACTGGTGGCAAAGCTGTTTCCAAGAGTCCACGGAGCATAGCTTGGTCACATTCCAGCGAATCGTTATGTCCAACTCCTCGAGTTGGCTTCCAATGCCCATCAACATGTCGGGGACTGTATCCCTCAAACTCTCCCTATAGTCGATGGACAACCTCTTCAAGCTCTTCAATCTCTTTCCAAGTGCCTTCAAGAACCCAGAATCAAGCTTCGTATAGAGTTCATTCAATGACAATGGTGTGTCAACATCATCTGGCAGTTGTACCTCTGTGATGTTCTTCAACTCAAGGTACTGTAACCCGTCAAGGCTCATAATGGCGTTCAACCTCTTTGCATCAGCGGTTGTGAGAACAATAGAATCCAAAGACAAGGCAGTAAGCTCCTCCAACCTTGAATCTGCAGCACTGAATAAAATGAACAAGTTGAGAACACAGTTCAACTCGTATTCTGCCAGTCGTACTCGCTCGTGCTCAATGATGTAGTTGGTCAAAACAAGCAATGATGTCGAGGGGTTCTTGATGAAGCCATGGTTCGAGTTCAACCTGGCAAGTCTCAAAGTCTTCAAGTTCAACCGGTCATTGTTTCCTTCCAATAAGTTCTTGAATATCTGGAACAAGTTGTAGGCGTTAAGGAATGGTTCGATGGAGAGTGTCTGTAAGTTGTTAAATCCCTTGAATGCGTCAAAGTCTGTGGTGGCATTGATTCTTTTGAAGTCGAGATTGAGACGGAGAGACGCCAAGTAGTTCTTGTTTGGGATCCTGTTGATGATTTCGAAAAGGAGGGCTTGCTCTGACTCCCAGTAGAACTTGGACAAGTGCCCCAGCTTCTTTATGGACATGAATGTGAAGAAGTTGAGGTCAAAGGGCGTGTAGAATCCATCTGGTAACTCGCGAAATTCCATCTTGCTGATGAATAAAGAGTATGTTGGAGATAGATCACCAAACTCTGGTGCTGATAGTGGGATCTCCTGACTTATCACCTTCAGGAAGTTCTTGAGACTGTAGCTGAGCTTGATGAAAGTGGAGCCATGCACATTGACGGTATGCTCCCCGTCACCCTCAAAGATCTCTTCATTGAAATGAGAGAACAATGGGTCCACAATGACATGATGGTATACTCGTACGATAGTAGACTTGAAGAACGCTTTGTTGACTCGTAGTAATGAAACGGCGTCGTACTGGGACAACTGGTTGGCAATGTTCAATCGGAGCTCGAAGGGGAGTTTGTCGATGTACGACTCTGGTTTGCGGATCCGCCGTGTCAAAGTCGGGCTTGTGCTTTCGATGGAACCTCTTGAATTGCCATAGCTGTAGTTGAAGTCCTGGATGATGAGTCCCTGTGGGTGAAGAGCACTCCTTGCCGAAGAGACGAATGGCAAGAGGGACGACACCGCGGGTTCTGCCCTCACGGCACCCTCGCCCTCCGAGTAAGGCGACCCTGAGTAGCCGATCGGAAAGCTCGTCCTCAATCTCGGAAGCATGTTCTTTCACTGCTTTTCTCGCCTGCCTTTGGTGCTCCTCGTGCCCTGTCAGAGACCTCCTTCATGACTCCGCCTAACGAAACCCGCGCCTTATCGTGTGGTGCGCTCCCGTTACCCCAGAGACAGAGATGGTGTCCGGGTGTATCTCCTACTCAATCACGTGACCTCCAGATCTCCCGATTCGGTTAATTGTAAACAGTTCCGCGTTCCGCGCTTTTGGTTTGTTTACGTTTTGCTCCCGCGGTCCCCTTAGCTACCGGAATTTAACAACATCATCGCATTGCTATTCACAAGGCTCCACAACTCCACAACTCCACAGCGATACACTCAAGGACATCAGCAATGTCGCCTCCGCACAGTGTTGAGTCCACCGCCCGTAATTGGGTGTGGGTCCCACACAAGACCCAGGTGTTCAGGAAGGGTTACATCCTGGAACCCATAGACGACAACAAGGTCAAGGTGAGGTTCGATGATGGCTCTGTATGTGATTCTTCAACTCACCCTGATTTCTCCGCAGACTACTAACACACAGGTCAAGGATGAAGTTATCGAGTCCAGCAAGATTGAAGAGGTTAACCCAAGCAAGTTCGACAAGGCTGACGACATCGCAGAACTTACCTTCCTCAACGAGCCATCAGTGCTGTACAACCTTGAAAAGAGATACAAGGAAGACATGATATACACACACTCTGGTCTCTTTCTTGTTGCCATCAACCCCTACAGCAAGCTTCCTATCTACAGTGATGACTACGTCAACATGTATCACAACGTACCGAAGGCGGACACCAGACCACACATCTTTGCCGAAACAGAGGAGGCCTACCAGAACCTACTAGCAGACAAACAAGACCAGTCCATTCTTGTTACTGGTGAATCTGGTGCTGGAAAGACTGAGAACACAAAGAAGATCATTCAGTACCTTGCTGCTATCACTACCATGAACGGCAAATCTCAGGAGAACTCGTTTGAACAACAGATCATCCAAGCCAACCCAATCCTGGAGTCGTTTGGTAACGCTCAAACAGTGCGCAACAACAACTCTTCCAGATTTGGTAAGTTCATCAAGATTGAGTTTGGTGACAAGGGAAAGATTGCTGGTGCGAACATTGACTGGTATCTTCTTGAGAAGTCGAGAGTCATCCAACAGTCCAACCAAGAGAGAAATTACCACATCTTCTATCAGTTGTTGAGTGGTCTTACAGACAAAGAGATTGAGCTTCTAGGGCTTTCAAGATCGACAGCCAATTTCAACTACCTCAAGAATGGAAACTCAACGATCCCAGGAGTTGATGACAAGAAGGAGTTCAAGAGCTTGAAGCAAGCACTGGACATCATGGGCATCGAGAAGGCGAAGTACTATGAGGTTTTCAAGATCATTGCCATCATCTTGCACATCGGAAACATTGAATTCACATCCATGAAGACTGAACAAGCCAACTTCAAGACGTCTGTTGACACTTTGTGTGACCTTCTCGGTGTTTCTCCATCAGCGTTCACTGAATCCATTCTCAGGCCAAAAGTGAAGGCAGGCAGAGAGTTTGTCAAGCAATCAAGGAAACCAGCTGAAGCAAAGTTTGCACTTGATGCACTCTCCAAGTCGCTGTATGAGAAGGTCTTCAAGTATCTTGTTGACGCCATCAATGAAAATCTTGACAATGGTGGTGCTGGCACACATTTCATTGGAGTCTTGGATATTGCTGGTTTCGAGATTTTCAAGCAGAACTCTTTTGAGCAGCTGTGTATCAACTACACTAATGAGAAACTCCAACAGTTCTTCAACCATCACATGTTTGTTCTTGAACAAGACGAGTACATCAAAGAAGACATTGATTGGAAGTTCATTGATTTTGGTCAGGATCTCCAACAGACTATTGATTTGATTGAGAAGCAGAAACCAATTGGTATCTTCTCTATCCTCGAGGAAGAGTGCATTGTTCCAAAGGCATCAGATTCGTCCTTCTTTGACAAGCTCACACAATACTGCAAGGGCTCAAATGAGAAGTTCCTACCATCCAAGTTCTCCAACAAGTTCACAATCAAGCATTATGCCGGTGAAGTCGAATACAGTATTGACAACTGGATTGACAAGAACCGTGATCCTCTCTCAGACAATGTTGTGGAGATGCTCTCAGGCTCAAAGGTCAAGTTTGTTTCTGAGCTCTACTCATCTGAGTTGACCCAGAGGGGCTCCAACTTCAGAACAGTCTCCCAGAAGCACAAAGACGAGCTCAGTGAGTTGCTCAGACTTCTTTCATCCACACATCCTCACTTTGTCAGATGTATCATTCCAAACCACAAGAAGAAGCCACAGATCTTTGACAAGACTCTCGTGCTTGAGCAGCTCAAATGTAACGGTGTTCTTGAAGGTATCAGAATTGTCCGTTCGGGTTTCCCTAATAGAATCTTCTTCAAGGAGTTCTTTGACAGATACAAGGTACTCTCTTCGGACTCCAACTTCACCAACAGTATGAAGGAGAACTGTAAGCAGATTCTCAGGGCTCTCAGACTTGACTCCGACTCACACAAGGTTGGTTCCACCAAGGTGTTCTTCAAAGCTGGTGTTTTGGCTGACTTGGAACTCAAACGAGACCAGCAGATCAAAGAGACGTTCACTGCATTCAAGGCTATCTGCAAGGGTGTTCTCAAGAGACGCGTCATCGACAACAAGCTGCAAAAGATTCAGGCTGCTCAGGTTCTGATGAAGTCGTTCAGAGTGTACAACCAGCTGAGACAGAATCCATGGTTTACACTGTACTCTGACCTGAAGCCCATGCTGGGTTCTTCTCAACAGGTTCTCAAGACCAAGAGGTTCAGCGACCAGATCAAGCAGTTAGAGCAGAAGCTGACTGATATCGAGACTGAGAAGAATGACATCAACTCGAAGCATCTGACCACGTCAGAGGAGCTCGCGAAGCTTGGTGCTGTGCTTGAGGCTGAGAGAGATGTACTCAAGAAGAAGGAAGCTATTCTGTTCGAGTCCAAGCAGCGTGAAGAAGAACTTGAGGCCAAGCTGAAGAAGACCCTTGACAGTGTTGAAGAGCTTGCTGCTCAGAGAGATGAGTTCAAGAAGTCCAAGGTTGAATTCGACGAGAAGCTGAAGTCACATGAGCTCGACTTGGAAAAGGGAAAGACTTTGATCAGAGTTCTTGAGCAAGAGAAAAAGGACCTCAGTGGTAGAATCACAACACTGGAGGAGACTTTGAAGAAGACTGAAACTACACACCAGAACTTCAAGGAGACCACCAAGAAGGTCGTTGAGGAGATCAAGATGTTGAAGACTCTTCTGAAGACGAAGGATACCCAGATCAAGGAGTTCCAAGACAAACTTGAGAAGTCTGACAAGGAGCTCGAGGACAAGCTGGCCACGCTGAACTCCAGCTACACCAACGCTAACAAGAAGGTCAAGGAGCTTGTTGAGGAAAACAAACAGCTGAATCTCAGAATGAAGACTCTCCAGGACAGTTCTGCTCAGTACACCACCATCATGACCAAGAAGGAATCTGAGCTTCAATCTCTCAGAGATCAGATCTCCAGACAGGCTGAGCAGATCAAGTTGATTGAGAAGGAAAGAGATTCACTCAAGCGTGAGCAACGTTGCGTCAACGGAGAACTCGATGGTGTCAAGACTGAGATGTCCGAGTTGAGAGCCAAGTATAAACAACTTGAACATGAAGCAAAAGAAGCCAAGGATCTGTTGCAGAAAAAGATCAGTGATGATGTTACTTTCAACCGTGGCAAGCAGAAATACGATAATGAGGTACTTGCTCTCAAGACTTTGGTTGACTCGCTCAGAAATGAGATCAGAGAGGAAAAGGAGAAGTCATTTGGTCTCTTTGAGAAGTTGAGAGGTCTCCAGGCTGAGAACAATGAGTTCCACAAGGACAAGAAGGAGGCCGGTATCAGTGCCGCTCAGAGTGCTCTCCGTACAAGGTCCTTGAACTCCCACTTTGACACTGACATTGACCGTATCAAGGATGACAAGGAGAAGCTGATCAGGGAGTATGCCAGTATGAGACTCCAGTTGAACGAGCAGAGTGCAATGGTCAAGAAGGAGTCGATCGAGAAGAACAAGTTGAAGACAGACCTCAATCTGTTACACACCCGACTTGCTTCCGAGACATTTGACAAGCAACAACTGAAGATCCAGCTCGGGAGACTCAGAGAGTCTATTGGTGCTGGTGTTTCGCCTATCATTGGTGATGAGTCTTATGATCGTCTCCGGGATGCCAACGAAAGACTCGAGAGAGAAGTTCAGAACTTGAAGATTGAACTCGACTTGGAGCGCAAGACCGCAAAGAGATCAACCAGAACACTTGCTGACGAGGGTACAAGAAGAGTTTTGAAGGAGTTGAACAACGCTCCCACTCCGCCATCTCATGGTGCTGATTCCTACAAGGCCAAGTATGAGGCTACTGAGGCCAGAATCAGACTGTTGGAGAGACAGCTTGCTAATACCACTGCATCCACAAGGTCGCATGCTCGTGAGCTTCCCGCAACGCCACCTGCTTCCCATCATGATGATGAGTTGCTGAAGGTGTATCAAGAGACTGCAAAAAGGCTGAGTGCCTCCCGTGGTGAGCTTGCTGACTCCAAGAATCAGATTCTTGACCTTCGCAAGGAGCTTGACGATTCTTTGAAAATCATTGCCAGTTTCAAGACCAAGGATGTTGAGGACCTTTCCAACCAGCTTGCTCGTGAGGAGTTGGCCAAGATCCAGCTGAAGTTACAGGCCATTGAGAACAAGAACAGTGATCTCTCCAAGACTGTCAAGTTGTACAAATCAAGAGCCGAAGAGTACTACAACAAGCTGCAAGAGTCTGAGGCTGCTGTGAGAACGTCCAAGTTCCAGGAGAAGCATGCTAAGGAGCAACTCCAGGAGACTACTGCTGAGCTTGAGAGACTGAGAAGTGACTACATCAAGGTTGAGAATGCCAGTATGAAGTTGAATGCTACTGTCAGTCAGTTGAGAGAAGCTCTTGAGGTGAAGGATACTGAGCTCTCCAAGCTGGACACTTCGAATCAGTTACTCAAGGGTGAGATTCATCAGTACCATGAGCGTCTGATGAGAGGTTCTCAGGAAGACAAGAAGAGATTTGACCTGCAGTTGCAAAAGCTGAATGATGAGCTTGCTCGTTCTTTGAGAAATGAGACTGAACTTCGCAAAAACGTTGGTTCTCTTGATGTTGAACTTGATCGTTTGACAACTCAGAAGAGACAGGAGCTCAATGATGTGACGAGAGAGAAGACACACTTTGCTCGTCTTGCACATGATTTGAAGGAGGAGAATGAGGTCTCGAAGGTTGCTCAGAAGGACTTGGAGATCAAGTTGCGTTCCCTCATGAAGCAGATCGGCAGCTTGAATGAGTCTGTTGATTCGCTGATCAAGGAGCGTGATGCTCTGCAGCTGGACAAGAAGAGACTTGAGAACAGTGTAAAGGATCTGAGTGGTGAGTACTCTCGCTTTGAGAATGAGCGTGAGATTGCAAGCAATGCTGCTGATTCTCTCCAGGATGCCATCGAGAAGTACAAGCACGAGATTGATGATCTGAAGATTGAGAGCAAGAAGTTCAAGATGATCCATGACAAACTCAATGCCTTGATCGATGATGAGAAGCAGAAGAATGTGGTATTGACTGAGGAGAACCAGAGTCTTGGGAAGTTCACTGAGACGTTGAAGAACCGTATCTCTGACTTGGAAGACAAGTTGAGTGTGAACCATGAAGAAGAGTGGGTTCAACGCGTCCATGACCTTGAGCGTCGTCTGCAAGATGAGATAAACACCAAGCTTGAGTCCTCAAGAAAGGCTTCCGCACTGGAACGTACTGTTGACGAGTTGAAGTCTCAGGTCGATCGTCAGTCCAAGCAGGTGAATCGCTTTGACGAGGAGAGAACGCGGTACGAGCTCAAGATCAGTGAGTTGTTCAATGCTATTCAGAAATGGCAGTCTGCTGACTCTACTTCCAAGATCTATATGAAGCGTGCAGAGCGTGAGGTGCAGCATTTACAGGAGAGAGAGCTGGAGTTGGAGAAGGAGTTGGCTGATTGGAAGATGAAGTTTGAGACGTTGACTGTTCGCAAGAGAAACTTGCCAACAGGGGAGGTGTTCATCTGATAAGGGACTTGAAGTTTAGATAAATTGTTTTACGAGGTGTAATGTACACATATGATATGATACCCAAACAGGATGTTCAAGTGATTGTAGTTGATGTGATCGGTGTTCTATGATGGCCCGAAGTGAGGTGCCCAATGAGCTGAGCTATAGGGTAAACCATGATCCTCTTCAGACGTCCATCGCCAAAGCATAGCCAAAACACCACCAAAACACCACCAAAACAAACCAAATTACACTGACTATTACACTTTTACTAAGAATAGCATCTTCAATTGCTAAGTATTGTACACTTTGGAGTTTCGGAAAGTAACCAACTGAGCAGGGGAGGTGGGTCTATAAGAAGGACTCTGCGTTTTGTGGCACATCCCAGGGGATAAATGTTGGCATGATGGTTTTGCATAGGTGGCAAGTTCTCCAGTCCCACTTCACTTGAAGTCATTGGCTTTGGTGGCCATGAGAAGACCAACGATAAGCCCAAAGAGACCCAAGACGGATCCGAAAATCTCCACAACGATAATCTTGACGAACAAAGAGGAGTCAGCAGCATCAGAGATAGCAGCAGTGGCACCAGTGATTCCAACTGCGACACCACAAATCAAGTTACTGATACCAACGGTCAAACCAGCCCAGAAGATGGAGTAGCCGGTGTACAAGTTCTCCTTGGAGTACAAGGTGTCAGCGGCGGCTGATGTGAGCTTGGACGAGAACACAATGGCAGTGATGAGGCCGTAGATAGCCACAACTTCACAGAAGATAATGGAGATGAGGTTCTTGGTGGTGATACGTGGGGCACGCACACCGGCACCGATCATGGAGGAGCCAGTGACGAAGATACCCCAAGCGGCGCCGACAACACTGAAGCCGATGCAGCATGCGATTCCCATGTTGGCCCACATGTACGGCGACGAGCGCGAGAGGAAGTAGCCAATGTCAAAAGTGTGGCCCTGGCCTGTGAAAAGGATGTCTGAGGTGGTGGTGTTAGTATATCATTCTTGAAGAGAGGCCAAAGATAAAGGCTGCGCCCGGGAGAGGGAGGGATAACACGTACAGCCAGCGTAGATGACGGCCACCGAGGCCACAAGGGCGTTCAGCGTGTAGGACAAGGAAGGTAGAGGAATGCCGAGCTCAGACATTGTGGGTTGTGGGTGCTTCGGAGGCGGTTTAGTGGTTGGTTTGGGGGTTGAAGTTGGAGTTGGCTGCTTAAGCTCCACCAGGCACGAGGGAAATAGCCGGGCGCGAAAATGGAGTAAATGTCCTAAAACGGCAGTGTTCCTTATTTGGCAGTTCATACATCAAATACTTTGTAATTAACGATTTCGATGGTTTATTCGATATTCTAACACCGTCCGGACGCAAATTAAAGCTCAGTGACAGAGGCACCTTCATCGGCCGGCTCAAGCAATTTCCAGCGACACGTGATGCCCTCTCTCTTGAAGCGGGAAACGATCTCCGCTGCGATGTCCTCGAAGTTCTCTGTGGCCAGTGCAAGAATGGTTGGACCGGCTCCCGAGAGACAGATGCCGAGAAGACCTGGGTGGGACTTTGGTGTGACGGACGAGAGGATCTCGGTGAGGCCTGGGATGAGCGTCTTACGGTATGGCTGGTGCACACGGTCCTGCATGGCTGGGTAGATGAGCTCAGGGTCTGGTGGGGATCTTGTGAGGGCTGTGGTGAGCACGGCGAGTCTCTGGAGGTTGAAGATCATGTCCTTGGCTGTGTATGCGGTTGGGAGCACGCCACGGGACTTGGCTGTCGACACCTCAAAGTCTGGGATGATGGCGACGCACTTGACTTCTGGACACCAGCTGTACTTGATGTGTCTGCCAATGTCATGTGGTGGGATTGGTGGGGCCAGGCCGGTGTTGTGGCCTCCAGCTGGCTCAGGAAGAACTTCAGAAAGTGGGATCTCCTTACGCTCCATCTCAGAGGCTGTCAAGTCTCTCAGGTAGGAACCAACAAAGCCTCCCATCATGGCTGCGGTGATGTTGTCTGGATGACGCTCAATCATGAGGCAGTAGTCGAGCATGCGCTGTTTGTCAAAGCCGAGTCTTCCAACCTCGTTACCAAGGATGACACCGGCAACGACAGCAGCACCGGAGGAACCAAGACCTCTTCCGAGTGGGATTGGGTTCTTGACGTGGATCTTTGTACCGACTGGGAACTCACGGACACCGTTACAACGGAGCACGTAGAGGGCTGTTCTGGTGATCAAGTTCTCGTCAGACTTGAGAGGCACACCGTCGGCACCCTCGCTGTCCTCGGAGTAGCTCAGGAGACAGTTGTTTGGGTCGCTGTTGGTGGCATCAGCGTCCTTGGAGTCGATGTGCACGTCGAGCTCGAGGAAGAGCGAGAGACCGATTCCCAGCACGTCGAAGCCCGGGCCAATGTTGGCGGACGAAGCTGGCACCTTGATCAAGAAGTGTCTAGGCATGTTGCTGGAGCCAAAAACGGGGCGTGTTTCCTGCTCTAAAGGCAACTTCCGGGGAGAAAAGGTGTTCGAGAGCGGCCATTTTCTCCATGGTGTCGATGATTCACGATGGTGCCGATGGTCGGATCTGGGCCGAGTTCCGGGAAACTTTTCACTCTCTGAAACCAACAGCCAAACTGCGTTCAAGATCTCTCTTTTTGGCACAAAAACCACCGGAAACTCCCCAAAAACTCACCAAAGACACATCATGCTCAGCAGGAGATTCGCTTCTGCCGCTAGAAGGCTCTCCACGGCAGTCCACAGCGACTTCCAGAGTTCTGTGCTCTCCAACGGCCTTCGTGTCGCCTCTATTCAGACCCCCGGCCACTTCTCAGCTCTCGGACTCTATGTTGACGCTGGTTCACGCTACGAGACGGCAGGTTTGAAGGGAGTCTCGCATCTTGTTGACAGACTCGCCTTCAAGTCCACCGAGCACACGTCGGGCACAAAGATGCTCGAAACACTGGAGCTGCTGGGTGGAAACTATCTCTGTGCCTCGTCCAGAGAGTCGCTCATGTACCAGGCCTCGGTCTTCAACAACGACGTTGATCGCATGTTCCAGCTCATTTCAGAGACAGTCAAGTGCCCACAGATCACAGAGGCCGAGCTTGAAGAGCAGAAACTCACGGCAGACTACGAGATTGACGAGATCTGGCTCAAACCGGACCTCATCCTCCCAGAGCTCTTCCACTCCACAGCATTCGCAGGCGAGACCCTTGGATCCCCCTTGCTCTGCCCCAAGGAGCGACTCCCACTCATCACACGCAGCACCATCCAGGAGTACCGTTCCAAGCTCTACCAACCAGAGGGAATTGTCGCATCCTTTGTTGGTGTCCCTCATGAACGTGCCATTGAGCTCGCAGAGAAGCACCTCGGAGACATGAAGCAGACGGCACCAAAGGCCGAGATGTCCCCAGCCCACTACACAGGAGGAGAAGTCTCAGTGCCACCTCCACCACCATTCGGAAACCTTCCTGAGCTCGTGAACTTGTACATCGGCTTTGAAGGTCTGCCATTCGACGACCCAGACGTCTATGCCCTTGCGACTCTCCAGACACTTCTCGGTGGCGGAGGCTCCTTCTCTGCCGGGGGACCAGGAAAGGGCATGTACTCCCGTCTGTACACACAGGTGCTCAACCAGTTCTACTACGTCGAGTCGTGCATTGCCTTCAACCACTCGTACACCGACTCTGGTCTCTTTGGAATCTCGGCATCCTGTATCCCCCAGGCCGCACCATACCTTGCCGATGTCATCTGTCGCCAGCTCGCACAGACATTCACATCAGCTCCAGGCGGGCTCAACGAAGCAGAGGTCAACAGGGCCAAGAACCAGCTCAGATCCTCGCTCATGATGAACTTGGAGTCCAAGATGGTCGAGCTCGAGGACCTCGGAAGACAGATGCAAGTGCGTGGAACCCGTGTCCCCGTCGCTGAGATGGTGGAGAAGATCAACGCACTCACCGTCCAGGACGTCAAGAGAGTCGCTGAGAGAGTGCTCACGGGCCAGGCGAACAACAAGGGCGAAGGGACAGGAATGCCGACGGTCGTGGTGCAGGGTGACAGAGAGCAGTTTGGCGATATTGATGCTACAATCAGTGCGTATGGCTTGGGGAAGTATGGCGAGAGTCTTCTCCCTGAAGAGCCCGAGAAGAAGAAGGGATGGTTCTGAACACCACTGCATGCGCTAATGACTGCTATAATATGATTACATGTACATACACACAAACGGGTGTGAACTATGGAAAGTAGGGATATGCTACGACATGTCTAATGAAACCACGGCACATGCTGCATTCAACTATACAGCCCAACTCTACTTCTCGTCCTCCACGTAGTCCGGATTCTTCTTCAAAATCACAATACCATCAAGGAAGGACGACAGGGCGATGTACTCGCTGTTCTCCTCCAACTCAGCCTTTTCACCATACCCGAGCAAGACCGGTGTTGTCTGTGTGACCCAGCCAGTGATTGTCTTTGGGTTACCAGCCTGACCAACGACATCAACAGCCTTACCGACTCTGACTGTCACTGGCAGCTCGTTCAAGTCCTCATCCACGGTGATCAACACACGTGGACGTGCGGCAGCGTTGAGGAAGAAGAGCAAGTAGTGGTGCTCCAAGATGAACTTAGGATCGAGGAACCCAACGGCAACGGTGAGCAGCGAGGCAAGAGTCACCTTCGACAACACTCTGCCCTCTGTGTTGAACGGATTGAGCGTCAACGTACCCTTACCCAAATGCGTCAGACCTTGGGAGATTCTCGTTGTGAAAAGAGCATTAGCGTCACTGTGATAACTTGCAAGCTGTCTGAACAACTGTGCCAAACGGGCATTGTTGGTACCAGTACCGATAAGACCCATGGAAAAGATGGCATTGATAGCAACATCTGTGTCCTGGTCGTGAGACATACGAGAAAGAGACTCGATGATGTTCACCTGTGGGTTGGAAGTGGAAAGAAGACCAATACCAAGTGGCACGGCACGGCGAATGGTGTCGGAGCCATAGTCGAGCAAGTGACCAAAGTGTCTGAGAGCCATGGCAGCACCAATGTCCTCACCAAGGGCAATGACTGCAATTCCGAGAACAGCATAGGCGAGAGAACCATCAGACTTGTCCTCGGCCTTTGCGTCGTCCTCACTGTCTTCGGCATCCTCCTCAGTAGTGGCAGCAGCAGGGTCAGTCTTGAGGGCAGGCTCTTGTGGGTCGGACAACGATGCACCGTCCTTCAATTGGTAAAGCTCTCCACTCTCAGCGTCTTCATTCTCCTGCTCTTCCTCTTCCTCGTCTTCTTCAGCCTTCTCAGTTGGTGGCCCCGTTGGAGTCAAGATGTCAAAGAGTCCCTGGATCTCAAGAACGTTACCAGTACCAGCATAAGCACTGATTCTCGTCAAAATCTCCAAACTCTTTGAGATTGGGTGTTCAATGGCGGAAATAGTCTCCAGGACATCGTCAACCTGGTCAGCCTTGCCCATGTACAAGAGACCCAACCCAAGAGCAAGGAACTTGATCCACTTGTTTTCCAACTGTTCAAAGCTTCTCTCGAGCAAAGTCTGGAGAATCGTGTCTGTGACATCACCATGACAGGTTCCAACAAAGGCATGGCCCAAGGCCAAAGCGGACAATGCAGAAACTTCAACTGGAACGTCCAAGTTAGACACGAGTGGGAGCAGCAACTCCAACAAGTCCTGGTTCTGGGATCCAGAGAAGGCAAGAGCAAGACCAAGGATCGAAGACATGGCAAGCTTCTTGTTTGGGTTGGTGACATAGTCCTGAAGGAGCAAAAGCACAGAGTCAACTTCGTCGTGAGCACCAGATCCAGTGAGACCCATACCAAGCAATGCACCAGCCTTGATCTCCTCATCACTCGAGTACAAGTACTTGTCCAGGAGCTGGATAGACTCGGTGTCCCATTGGTGGATGGATCCTATACTTGCAGTGGTGGAGAGCATACCGTCGCCCTTGGTCTTGTAGATCCACTTGTCATCAGTGGTGAGCAACTTGTCTGTTCCGTAACCCAAGTTCAAAAAGGCATTAACAAAGGATGCGGCAAGGTTCTGCTTTGCAGAGTCGATGTTGCCGTTGTCGAAACGGGAGTTGGCCAAATGGGACTTATAAATGTCCTCAGGGACCTTGGAGTCGAGCAAGTTGAGCTCCTTGGCGAGGTAGTGGAACTTCTCCGAGAGCTTTCTGTTGTCAATGAGTTCTTGTACTTCGTCGTTCTTGAATGCAGAGTTCTGTTTGGACAAGATCAGGGCAAGCTGCTTCTTGATGGACAAGTCGTCTGTTGCGTTGAAGACGGCCTCGATGAGCTCTTCGCTGTCGATTCTGATGGCAAGCGCGAGGGCTTGTGTCAGCTCACCGTGCTCCAAGTAGATTGTGTATGCGGTCTGCAAGAAAGCGAGATCATCTGGTGGTGGGAGCAATGGCACACAGCTCACCAAGTAAAGGCCAACTCTCTTGAAGATATCCTTGTCGACAAACTGTGGGAGCTCGCTGATGGTGTCGGTCTCCAGCAAGAGGTCCACTGCGTCGGCCTCCTGGTTGTGCTTGAGGAAGAACGGAACGATCTTGAGGACGATCTTCTTGATGAGCTCCTCGTCAAACTCTGGGGTGATTGTGATGTCAGCATCGGCATCAACCTCGCCTTCCTCTTCAATCAACTCAGCAGATGCTTCACCGATCTCGAGGGCCAAGTGGCGGATGTACTCGTGGCCCCAGTTGGTGTAGTCCTCCTCGGTGGAGATGAGTCTGAACTTGAGGGCGTTGTACTTGCCGTTATCCGAGTGTGTCATGCTAAGAACGGAGAGGATGTCAGCGAACTTGGACTTGAGAGCTGTGTCGGTCCAGGACTCGAATGCCTTGACGAGGGTGTCGTAGTGTGGGTGGAGGAACTTCAATGGCTTTGGGACAGCAGTCATGGAGGTCGTAGAGGACGAGATGGACTCCTTGAGCTGATCCAACGATGCGGTGTAGAGGGAAGCGTCTGTCTCGCTGAGACGTTCAACCAGCATCTCCAGATCCTCCTTGAGCTTAGCGTCCTCCTCCGAGAGCTCCTCCTCGCTCTCCTTCTCCTTCTCCTTGTCGTTCTTCGTCTTGAGCAGCGGAGATGTCGGCTCTGGCTTCACAGCGGCGTCGGCTTCCTTGGACATCTTGTTGCAGTTCAATTGAGCGTGTGGGCGTCGGTGGTGTTTGGCGGTGGTGTTGAGTGGCGTTCGCTGTGTTTTCGTGTTGTTGGTGAGGGAAGTGGCGAATATTGGGAGCGAGATCCGGGGGCAAGATCGCGGTCACGTGCAAGTTTGCTCGGATCTGGGCATGGCTCCTTCACTACTACCATTAGTCTCCAATTAAAGCGGTCGTGACGGGTATGAAAGGGTATTAAATACATTAGAATGATGTCATAAGCACCGTCACACACCAATTTGATGGTGAACAAGCTGGTCCCGCTCAGCGTAGTACAAATAGGCCTCGCTGGCACTGATCTCAGCACGTCCAAACAGCACTGCTCGAGAGTGTTCTGCCCACAGAGGCACACAGAGTCGCTCTCCACTTACCAGTCTCATCAGCTGAGCACGGACATCCCACAGCCAGTACACTCCACAGCTTCCCTCGCCCTGGTGGGTCCTCAACAGCACATACTTGAGATCAGGGCTCACAATCACCTCGTCAATACCATACTCCTCGTCTCCGTTACGCACACTGTCTCCGGCATATAACACCTCCTCAAATGAATCATCCTCGGTGTGCTTCCTCAGGTACGTGCTCCCCTGTTTCAGGGCATAGAACCCCACTCTGCTCTCGGCCCCTTGGAACCTCACAAACATCGTCTCGTCATCCCAGTCGTCTCTCCCGTCAAACATCGTCTCCGTGAGCTCCACCTGTCTGTCAAACGTGTACTCGAGCCGTGACCCAGCACTCATCAGCGTTCTTCTCAGAGGTGGCGAGGAGGAGCTGCGCCCGTGAGGTACACCGTCCTCGGGCTTGAAGCAGTACAATGCGATGCGCAGACATATGAGTCCGATGACTGTTGTGATGGCCCAGTTCGTGCGCTTCTCGTCGCTCAGTTGCTTTTTCGGTGTCATCGTCGTTCTGGTGTTCTGTCCTTGGCTTGTGGTGCTTTCTTGTGGTGCTTTCGTCTGGTGCCTGGGTTTGTTTATATGTCAAACCGTACAAAAGGTGCCACGTACCACCAACTCGTTTCGCCCGGGGCCACATCTCCGCTTATCAATCGCCCCTGGGCCCTCGCCGAGTTTCAAGCACTATTTCACCCTCTAATTTCACAAATACTGAGTTTATTTCGATGGTTTGCTACTCTATCTAACAACAGCAAACTCGCCTCCAAAGGCACGTCCCAACCAGCGCAAGAGCTTGTTGTAGATGATCGTGTTGGCGTTGTGGTAGCGGATGGCATGGTCCGAGTCAGGGAAGAAGTGCAAGTCGTAGTTTTCCACACCGGCCAAATCAAACTTGTCCAACAACTTTGCAGAGTGCTGGAAGTGCACATTGTCGTCTCCCGTTCCATGACAGAGCAAGAAGCGTGTACATTTCCCAATCTCCGTCACGTTGCGCACAGCACTGGAAGCGTACCCATCAGCGTTGTTCTCAGGGGTGTGCATGTATCTCTCCGTGTACACAGAGTCGTAGAGTCTCCAGTCTGTCACTGGCGCCACGGACATTCCGTAGCTGAAGGTTTCACCAGCATCTGCCTCAAGCGTCTTCAAAGTCATGTATCCTCCGTAACTCCACCCAAACATTGCGATTCTCGATGCGTCAACGTATGGCTTCTCGCTCCAGTGCTTTGCTGCTGCAATCTGGTCAATCACTTCATAGTAACCCAAGTTGTCTCTCACAAGTGATCTGAACTGACGACCCTTGAAGCCTGTACCACGTCCATCAACAGTGACAACAATGGCATCCAATTGAGAAGCAACAACCTCTGGGAAACTGAACTCAAATGTCTTAGTCACCAGCTGACTTCCAGGACCTCCATACACAAAGAACAACACAGGGTAGTTCTTCTTCTCGTCAAAGTGTGGTGGAAGTCTCTCAACATAGTTCACTGTTGCTGTTCCGATGTCAACTTCACCATACTGTAAGACTGGCAAGTCATACTCAGACAACAAATCCTGCAACTTGGTGTTCGTCTCCAACACAGTAGCTTCGCCAGTGTAGAGATCCACCATCTTCTGAGATGGGATACCAGGACCTCTGTGACTCAAAGAAACGTATCTGGCCCCGGTCGAGAAAGAAGCAGAGAACCAGCCCTCTTCATCCGTGTACCTCTTCTTGTCACCGGTGTGCAAGTTGACAGAGTACAAGTGTCTCTCGATAGATGAAACCTCAGTGGAAACAAAGTACACCAAGTCTCGGGCGTGGTCAAATGCACTAGGAGCAGAAACAACTTCCCACTTACCGCTTGTCAAAAGTCTTGGTTCTGGGTTGTCTGGAGGAGAAAAGTATGCCAAATGGTTGTATCCATCGACTGAGATGGTGTCAATGTATCCGTCAAACTCACGAGTGTCGGACTTTGGGATGAACATCGTATCATGAGTGATTTCAAACCAACTGTCCGTGACTTCATCTCTGGTGATGTTGAAAGAAAGGTCATTGGCGTCAATAAAGACAACCTTGAGGAAGTCCGACTCTCTGTTGATGGACTTGAGCAAGAGCTCGTCATCTCCGACCCACATCACCTCCGTGAACACATCGTACGAGTAGTCCACATACTTGGTTGTCTCTGAAGACAATGTGAAAAGAGCCAACTGGACGTTTGGGTTCTCGTAACCTGGCTTTGGATACTTGATGGTTCTCAACTCAGGGTATGCCGTGTCGTCCTGTGCAAAGTATGTGATTGGGAACTCTGGCACAAATGAGTCATTCGTTCTCAAAAAGGAAACAAAGTCTCCCTTTGGTGACCACCAGAGGGCACTGTCTCCTTCAAACACCTCTTCTTCATATACCCAGTCAGGGATACCGTTGAATATGCTGGCGCTTCCGTCAAAGGATGCTTGTGTTGCCTTGCCAGTCTTGAGGTCATAGATGTAGACGTCATTCTCCAAGACGTATGCAACGTGGGTAGAAGTTGGAGACCAGATGGCAATTGAGAGCTTCTTGTCGTGCAATGGGATGATGGTCTGTGTTTCAACGTCCAATATCCAGTAGAGACCAAAGGATGAATGTCTGAAGTGTTGGGTCCAGTTCGTCTGGATCAATGCAAACTCAAGGTTTGGACTTGCGACAAGGCTGCTGATTGGGTAGTCCAGTGAGTCGTAGGTGATGTTGGAACCGTTGTATAGAACCTTGCCGTATGACTCATCCTCGATAGACTTGATGAGATAGACGTTCGAGTCCTCTGTGACGTATGTTCCCTTGTCGTTGGTCAATGAGTCGAGTTCTGAGATCCACTGAATGGACTTGAACTCTGGGCGGAAGGAAGAGTTTCTGGTCTCCTCAAACCCGATGATTGGCTTGCCCGAGTAGAGTGTGGACTGTTCTGGGAAGATATCCTTGCGGATGAGAGCATCCAGAACGTCGCTTGCCTTCAGCTGCTTTGTGACGGAGAGAAGATGGTCAATCGAAGATATGAGCAGCACAGAACCCCAGACAAGGGCCAGCACAATAGCCCCGAGGACTATCAGCCGTTTCAACAGATCGCCATGGCGCTTCTTCTGCTGTGTTTCGGTGTCCTTCTCGTCCCTTGAGTGCATAGTGGGAGGGTGGAACTGTGGCTGGTTCTGTGACAGGTGGTGGGATGGTGGAGTTGTGAGGTGTTTGTCTGAGGCAAGTGAAGGTTTGGTCGAGTGAGTGTGTAATATCTGTGTATGAGTGATGCTTGTGGTATCAGATACCCCTTCTATCGATGTTTCCGGGATCTTTGGGGAATCTCGAGAGAACAAGTTTGTGCCCGAGCCCCCCGGACAATCCAGCTTATCGCTAAAAATAAAAACCCGGTTTACCTCCAAATACGGTAATTTCCCCATCCATCATAGCCCCCGCACACCACAGTTACCCGGCTCCCCCTCCCCCGCAAAACGTAAACAAACACAAATCACCGGGGCAACCAAACCAAATTCGCGCAACGAGGCGATGTTGCCCGCTGCAAATTTTTCTCCCTTAAAAGGACGGGCGTGCCCAACCAGATCAGAGTGCGCAAGCCAAATCATCACCACATCCACCGACCGGGGCCACACACTTGACACATCCGCCAGCACCCAGCTCTCCAGCACCTTCCGCCCACGAGCCGTCACCTCCCGCCCATCGCTTCTGCTTGCCGCCCTATCAAGCCCCCTTGCCGCCCTGCTAAACACCTCAGTCGCCACCCGCTACGACCAGCACTAGCTCCACAGCCCGCACAGCAACCTCCTGAGCTTTTCCCCTTGAACAATGAGCTTGGACCCGAACAACGCAGCCAACGCCGTCACAAGCGCCGCCAGTGCGCTCCAGAACGTCGGCCTCTCCCACGCCGTCAACCAGCAGCAGGCTTACGCCCAGCAGCAGCTCGCACAGAACCAGTTCTACCAGCAGCAGGTCCAGCAGGCTCAGGCTCAGCAGGCTCAGCAGCAACGTATTAACGACCAGGTCCAGCACGCCCGCCAGCAGCTCACCAACCCACAGTACACCGCCCAGGACTTGCAACAGGCACAGCAGCTGTCCTCCGTCTACCAGACCGGCTCCTATGCCCAGGCAGCACAGCAATTGAGCCAGCACCTGCCGCAGGCTACTGGCCTCGCCCCACCGGGCAACCCAAACTCGCTTCAGCAGATGCAGCTCCCACAGACTGAGTTTGATACCAGAGACGAGCTCGTCACCTACATCCACCAGTACGCCAAGGACAACGGGTTCGGTATTGTTATCTCTCACTCCAACGAGAAGGCCATCTACTTCACCTGTGAGCTCGGAGGAACGTACAGAAACAAGAGAAACATCAACGACAAGGAGAGAAAGAGAAAACTCACCACCAGAAAGATCAACTGTACTTTCTCCATGGTTGCCAACTGCAAGAAGAACGACCAGGACGAAGTTGTCAAGTGGATTTTGAGAATCACCAACCCAGATCACAACCACGACAAGCTCAACCTCAATGAGAGTTTCCCAATGCTCCGCAGAAGAAACCCAGAGATCAACCGTCAAATCCGTGAACTATACCTCAAGGGGAACAAACCACTCATCATCGAGAAGATTCTCAAGGACATGTTCAAGGGAATCTTGATCAACAGAGAGGATATCTACAACGAGACAAGAAAGATGAAGCGTGAGGAGAAGGGCAAGTCTGACATCTCCATCACATCTACTCAGCAGCACGAGCAGAACGCTGCTGCACACCTCAAGTCCATCACACACGACCACGATACCGCTTTCGACCAGAACATCCCTTCGTTGCTGCAGCAGGGGCTTCCATCCCACTTGAACGCACAGTACCAGTCCTTGCCAATACAACACCAGAGTCAGCCATATGCTCAGCAGCTGTACCAGAACAATGTTGTCAACCAGGCTTTGGCTAATGCCCAAAACCCAAAGGATGAGATCAACAACATTGATATCACGTTGGTTAAGCAGGATGATATCTAAGGGTTCCGTATGGTCTCTTGTGTTTTTTGTTTGAAAAATTTGGTAAAAATGGTTGATTGGTTGTGATGGGATCCCTTTTTCTCTTGGTATTATTCGTGTTGCTATTTGTCTTCTTCGTCTTTCTCTTATAAGTATTTTGTACTCTTTTCTTGACACTGGCACCTTCTTCTTTTACCGATCCTACGTTGGTATCTTTGTGGTTATGACTTGTTCAGTGTCTTTGTTTTACTATACACACTTTCTTGATCTTTACACGCAGCTTCATAAAAACCTTGCCATTCATCTATTCAAATTCTCTGCAGCCTGTCAAGCCCGTACTCCAACTCCTGCTCCAAGCCAGTGAACTCCATACCGTACACGTTCTCCTGAGGACGTGGAGGAAGGTCGTTCCTGAACTGTCCATCGGGTATTCCAAGCTGTCCCACGGGACTCTCCAGCTGTGGTTGTCCCTCGTACTGCTGCTGTGGTTGGTGATACTGCACCTGTTGCTGCTCGTAGTAAAGCTGTTGTTGCTGCTGTTGCTGTTGTTCGTACTGCTGCTGTGCCAATTGCTGTTGGTGGATCTCGTACTCCCTCATTCTGCGTTCCTCCTCGGCCTTTTGCAAGTCCGCCTGTGGGTTCGTCAGCTCCAGCTGCTGTTCATCAATCGGTCTCCTGACAAACTTTCTGAAGCTTGCCACCTCGTCCAAGATCATCTGTCTCATCGTCTCCAGGTCGTCCACCTCTTCAAAGGTGAAGTCGAACTTTGTCTGACAGATTGGCTCGTCTCCAGGATCGTGCCACACGGCCAGGTATGGATGTGTCAATGCCTCTTCCACTGTGATTCTTCTGGCTGGATCGAGACACAGCATTCTGTCAAGAAGGTCAAGAGCGTCTGGGTTGGCGTCTGGGTACAGCGTGGAGAAGGGGACCTTTGGCATGAATGGGAGGGATCTGACATAGTCCTGTGCTCTCTGGGATCCGATTCTGGTGAGGGTCTCCTCTGGTGGTGTTCCAACAATGTACAAGATCTGGTTGAGCTGGTCCACGTAGTCCTTTCCCTTGAAGATTGGCTTGCCTCCGAGTAGCTCAGCAAGGATACAGCCCACAGACCAGATATCAATGGCCTTGGTGTACGACTGGAAGCTGAGCATGATTTCAGGTGCTCTGTACCATCTGGTAGCCACGTACTCTGTCAGGAAGCCAGCATTCTTCTCAGGGATGGACGAGTACCCTCTTGCCAGGCCAAAGTCACAGATCTTGAGCTCGCAGTCGGCATTGACAAGCAGGTTGCCCGGCTTGAGGTCTCTGTGGAGCACGTCTGCGCTGTGGATGTACTTGAGTCCACAGAGGATCTGATAGACGAAGCTCTGGTAGTGGGCGTCCGTCAAGGCCTGTCCTGAGCGGATGATCTGGTGCATGTCACACTCCATGAGCTCCTCATAGAGATAAACCTCGTTGAACTTGGATCCGACGATGTCGAGGTCGTAGAGGCACGTGATGTTCTTGTGGCCCCTGAAGTGTCTGAGCAGCTTGAGCTCACGCAATGCACGCTTGCAGAGGATCTTCTTGCTGAAGATGTTGGTGACCTTCTTGATGGCCACGCTCACGTCCGGCGTCTCAGAGTAGCGGGCTGAGCAGACGATGCCGTACGCGCCATGGCCGAGCTCCTTGATCAGCTCAAACCGCTTGTCGATCGTGAACTCTTGGTGGAAGACGTTGAAGGTGTGGCGCTCAGGCTGCTCTTGCTCGGACATGTTGCTCTCGTTGCGCTGGTGATGCGGTTTCGGGGGTGGAGGCGTCGGGGCGGCCTTTTGGGCTTTTTCAGCACAGCACAGGACCCGCGCGATTGATCTATTTTAAGGTAGCATCAACACTCAGGCACCACACGCATCGCTACGGAGGTAAACAAAGATCTAAAATGGGTGTATAAATAGTCACAAACGCTCCAATCCCCGGTAGAACTGCTTGACCTTCTCGTTCGCGCGGATCTTTCCCCTGGCAAAGTTCAAGACCTGGAGATTGTCCTTGGACACCGCTCTCGATAACGACACGTACACCTGGCCGGCCTCAAACACCTTCTGGAGGTCCACCCTCACATACTGCAACGTCTGTCCCTGCGACTTGTGGATGGAAAGAGCCCACGAAAGCAACAACGGAAGCTGGGATCTCGACAATACGTCGTTGTCCTCCTTCTTATCACCGACGATGAAGTCCTCCCGTCCGACAATCTCCACTCGGGTGCCCTTAGGAATCACAAACTTGATCACAGGGTACTTCTCATCCTTGTCCATCTCAGCTCTGGATGCCAACTTCAGCACCTCCTCTCTTCTGTGGCTTGGCAAGCGGTTGATCTCCCTCTCGCACTCAGGGGTAATTCCGTTGTAGCACCTGGACACAATGCGCATCTCATTGATGCCCTCATTACTCTCCATATCGATGCTGCCTTTGAACTCACTGAAGATACCCAATGTCAAGAAGGCCAAGATTCTTCCAACAGATCCATTGACGAGCAACTCGTCCTTGTTCTTGAGCATCATCACCTGTGCATCCTCCTTCAACACAAGCGTCTTCAATGCCATCGTATTGTCCAACACCTTGATCAAGTTTGGATTACCAGTAGAGTCAAATGCTTCGTATGTGTGTGCTGGTCCAGATAACTTGGCCAAACGTCTGTTGTTTGAGCCTTCAACTTCGTATCTGGTGGCGAACAACTCGGTGGGCTCGATGTTTTCAGGATAGACAACCTCTCTGCTGAGCTCAGTCAACTTCCGAGCAGTCTCATCACTCACGTCAGCAATTCTGATGGAGTTCAACATATCAACAAACTCCTGGTCAGCCTGTCTGAAAACCTTGTGGAGCAGGATCGTGTGGTTGATATGGTTCCAAGCCTGTGACTCGAAACAGAACTGCACAGCAGACTTGTTGCTTGGAACAGGAGGTAACTGGAAGAAATCACCTGTTAGCACAACCTGGATACCTCCAAATGGATGGGTGCTGACACCACGCACTGCTCTGGCAAGCTGCTCAAGCTTGTCCAAGAACTTTCCATCCAACATCGAGATTTCATCAATAATCAACACCTTTGTTCTCTTCCACACCTCACGAGCCTCTGGTGCCCTCTTGATCATGGCAACATATGCAGCCACTGGCTTGTCTCCAATCCCCATGTATGCAAATCTGTTGATAGTCTGACCACTGACGTTGACAGCTGCCAAACCAGTCGAGGCCGTCACTGCCACTGCCCTGGCGCCATGCTTCATCCGAAGTCTCGCCACAAGCTCCTTAAGAAGAACGGACTTACCAGTACCAGCAGAACCAGTGTAGAAGACGTTCTTCCCACTTTCCACAACAAGCTTAAGCACGTGTTGCTGCTCTTCACTGAGTGTCACGCTCTCAACGGTGCTCTGCTTGTACGCTGGAATACCTCTGTTGGTCTGAGGCTTAATGCGAGGGTTCTTCGCCTTGGCCAACGGTTGAGAGGAGTCCCATGGGTTTCTGCGCTTTGCAACTGCTGGAGCCATCTGTTTGCCGCCAAAGTTCAACTGGGTCTGCCCATTGGTGGAGGACGAAAGCGTTCCCAACTTGACTGCCGGCTCGAAAGTCCGCTGGTTGGTCGATTGTGTTGGCTGTGAGAAGAAAGTTGATGCTGTTGGACGGCTGGTGGCGGTTCCTCCAACTGTGACGCTTCGGTTCTTGAAGGCTTTGATTGGCTTGGGCTCATCCTGAGTCAGGTCGATGGTCTCCACATCGCCGAACGAACCACTGTTGGTGACCTGGGACACAAGGCTCTTGGATCTCGGAAGGTTGATGAGTCTGGACAGTTCAGCCGAGTCTCTGTTGATCTGTGAGTCGGTCTTGAACTCTAGTGGCTTCTTCCTCTCTTCAGGCAAGGTCTTGGAGCGACTGAAGAAACTGATTGGCTTCTGATTGTTCCTCTTCAACAACGGGGACGGCGCCTTGAAAGGCAGCTTCTTTTTGCTGATTGTTCGAGCTTTCGGCTTTGCTTCACCGGGGCTGAGAGAGCTGAACATTATAGCGATGTATGTGACGTTCAATTGGACTGAAGTGAAGAAGAAAGAGTTTCCCGTTCGATTTGTTTTCAGTGTTGTTTTGGTTCAAGTCGCGTCTTCACGGCGCGTCTGTTTGTTTTGGTTTGGTGGGCGCCTCTAGAGGGAAAGTCGGCGCATACGCTTATCTACACAAGTTATTTCTCTCTGTAACTATGGGTGCAGATAAAAGTGCAACTCGGAAGCTCATCTACCAAGTTTCAGAATCCCAACACATTAATTGCAGGAACTATGAGCCGGCGCTGTTGATATCTTGAAACACCCGGACATAACCTGTAACATCCGGACATTTTTAAGGAACACCTGGACACCAACTGGCTCAGAACCTGTCAAACAGTATTAATTACTCCCTCGTAATATCTGTTTTCGGTGAATTGATTGGATTGAACGACTATTCCAGATTTATTGGATTTTTAGAGACTATAATTATGAACTTTGGAGCAGTTTTGATTTTTTAAAAAATCGGGATGTTGAAGTTAACTCTTCTGCATCCATTATTTGAGAAGTTCACTCTGTTTTCAGCCCAGTTCAGCACAATTAATTTTGCAATCTCTTTAAAACAACTAATTTCTTGCATCTATTGGTATTATACATCCTCTAGAAGCATAAGAACTCTCTTTTAATGGTTGTGCGGTTCCTGATTATGACTACACTCGGATTGGGATGGCAAGGACGTTAGCGACTAACTCAAGGGCGCGATGTATTACTGACGAATTAGAAGGCCTAGTCCATGCTCCAAGCATATGGACTTCTGTTTCTCAGATCCTCACCTTTGAAATAGAAGTAGAATGGAGCTGGAATGATCACAACAGCGATGAAGGCCAATACACTGACACCCCAGTTCACACCCAACCTCACCATCATCTGGTATCCAAATAGAGGAAACACACCAGCCAACACACTTCTGACCAGAGAATTGCATGCCATTGCCGAAGCAGAATACATCCTGTATGCATCTACCGTATATGCGAACACTCCTTGGAATACCAACGAAACTCCACAACCAAACACAGCACTCCCAACAATAGCCCCCATCCAGTGCAAGAAAGGATAACTAGTCCATGCGAGGATGAACAGTCCAACAGGCATCACAAAGGACCCTATCATGAATGGATAGAACCGATACTCTGGTTTCCCAATGCCGTGTCTTTGAACCCGTGTGTTGTACATTGTCTGGAAGAATGGTGCACTGGACCCACCGACAACCATCCCAATCAGCATACCAAGGAAGGATGTACCCTGTGCCCACAGAGGGAAGTTGAACACAGTGCGGAAGATGTATGGAAATGCAATGAAGAAGAGGTAAACGATTGCAAGAGAGATTCCAGTGTAGATGCACAAAACAGCCATCATGGGGTCACCGATAAGCAGCATAATAGGACGCTTGGGAGAAGAGAGACATGTCATCAACACGGACTGCTCATGTTGGAGTACCTCAAGAGCACAGTAGTAGCGATCGTCATTGGTCTTCTTTCTTATACGTTTCGCCTTTTGGATGAGCAGCACTGGCTTGTAAGTCTCTGGAACGAAGAGAGCAACAAGAACAAGCATAACAACACTGAAAATGACAAGAACATAGAACGTCCATCTCCAGTTGACGTTTTCATTGATGAATCCGGATACCAAAGGCCCAAGAGATGGGCCAGCAAAGGGCGAGAGGGAGTAGACGCACATTGGGACGCCAATCTCATGCTTCTTGAAGATATCCGTGATGGTTCCTCCCGCGATACTGAGGAAGCAACTCCCAAAGAATCCAGACATGAATCTTCCGAACAACAGCCCACCAAAGTTGGAAGAGAAGGCGGTCAAGAACTGGAAGGCCGTACAGAGGGATAAGCCAAAGATAAATGTGACCTTTCGTCCATAAAACTCTGATATCGGACTGAGGAACAAGGGGCCAAACCCAAGGCCCCAGATGTAGAGCGATATCCCAAGAACAGATACTTCTCTGGACACCGAAAAGCGGGTTTGAATGTTCTCCGAAGCCATTGACCAAGCAGAAGAGATCATAGTCACACAAATGGACGTTACAGCAAGGATGAGTGCGATGGTCCACTTCCGAAGCCTGCTCATTCCTTCCGTAATGTTCTCTTCGTCATCAAGCCCGTCAAACACAACCTCAAACGGGTCGCTCTCCTTTTCTGCGTGCAAAGAGACATGCCGTGAGAGAGCCTCAATGTCTGCCTCGTCTGGCTGGAGAGAGAATGGTGTATCTGAACGCTCAAGGGCACTGGAGTAGTCTTCATCAGAGGCACGATCTCCAGAGTTATGAGTCATTCCCTCCCCGACGAAAATGTCACCTGAAGCATCCGAAGCCTTGTGACAGTGCACCGAGTCCGTGTCAGTAGCTGTACTGGGCAGAGGGGTCACTCTATCCATTGTTTGCTGGCGATAAGGTCGAACAATAGACAACTGAAGGGCAAGGAGAGGCTGACTTATAAGCCAGTCTTTCCTACTCGATCTCGGTAATACCGGCCTTGTCGCGCATGAGCTTACAAATAACTCCGAGTGCGGGGAACATGTAACAATGGGCTCTGGGCGGCTTCTTTGTCACTTCACAAAGGATCTTTTTTTAGAGCTGACAAAACAATTGGCGTTGAAAGAGGAGGAGACTTTAAAGGAGCGACTGTGCGTGGAGAAGTACGCATCTTGGGGCCTTGGCTTGGGGTGAGAAGGTCGATCAGCGGCTGCTCGTGTTTGTCTTCTGGTTGCTCAACCTGAGCCTCATGAGAAGAGAGAACAGAGAAGAGAAAAGAGACAAGAGTCGCAACAAGAGTCGCTACTACAAGCTTTCGCCCATCAATGAACAACAACATCCCACAGCTTTCAAGACCGAGTACTCATCTGAAGAAATGAAGGTCCTCACTCGCCTTGTCCAAAGTCTGACCCTTGCATGCCATGTACTAGCAGCTACAGAGAAATACTGCACCGGATTCGAAGCATCAACCTCCACGATTGAAGACCAGAGATTCAGATTTTCAGGGCGGACATTCAAAGTGGGAGTTACTGATGCTTTGTCGTCTGTCATGATCTACCATGTGAGAGATGACCCTGGTCCCTTCGGCAAGGTTGACATTCCTGTCGACTTCATCCGGACTATTGATGACCAAGAGTACCCAGTCTGTACACAGGAGAGAGTTGAGAGTGGGAAGTGCAACGACACTGAAGTTGGACTGTTCAGCAGGGAAGCCAAGGAGGGATACAACAAGTACGAGCTGATCAATGTCGTTCTGCAGCCATACGAGAGCGTGACGTACCAGGTGAAGCAGTACGGGTTCTACTGTGCAGTTGTACACCAACCACTGAAAGAGACTGTTACAGGGGTCAGATATGAGGCTGAACACATCTTCAACGACGGTCACAACTTCCCCCTCACCAAGCTTCAGTGGCTGAAGATTGCTTCGCTGGCATTGGTCTTGTTCATTTGTACATCCTTCTTGCGAGCAAAGCCACCCAAAGGATCAAACTTGAAGAGAGCCGGAGGATATATTGGAGTATATCTGGGAGGATATATCAAAGAGATGTCATTGATGGTGTTAGTGAAGATAATACGTCTCTGCTTCAAAAGGATCATGATCTACATATCTTTTGTTGCGCGTGAGGAGTATTGGACCAAACACCATCGGACTGCCAGACCAGACGAGTCATTGGAGTTCTCCAATCCTCTTGGACACACGAGCTTCCTGATTGAGATGATGTACTCAGTGCTGTTCATGCATCTTGGCTACAGATTTACCTGTTGGTGGACAGAGATTGACGGTGTTCGTTATAGTAGTGATACATATGACAGAGTTAGCTCCAGGGTTATGTACAAGGGCTCATTGTTTATTGCCATTGCTCGCATAATTGAGATTTTCACACCTGTGCATGCTCCGTTGCTGGATCTCGTTAGGGCAATCCACTGGGACTTTGTTGCCACTTTCACAGTTGTGCATCTAACATTCTTTTGGCTTTCCGACAAGTATATGGATCCAGACAAACCATGCCAACTTGACAGGTCATCAATCGTCGTTTTTATAGGATTCACTATGGTTTTGGAAGTTGGCCTGGTATTTTTTTGGACATTACCCTGTCTTCCTATGAAGGTGCTCATTCTTGAAAGCTACTACCCCGACCTTACAGATCCGTATGATTGTGGGTCTGACCTCCTCTTCAAAGATGATATGCTTTCTTTAGACCCTGAGAGAACTTATCCCCGGACACTCCAGGTCAACACAATGGTGAATATCTTTGTGTTCTTCATCCAGTGATTCCCACTGCATTTATCACCATAATTTTGGCACGACCATCTGTTCGACTAGCTTCCAAGTGGTGCAGCAGGCCAAATAGTTAGAAAACCAACCATTCAACAGTTTGGAGCTGATGGCTTTATTTATGGGCTTTCGATCTGGTGTAGTAGGCTGATGGTTCTGGAGTGATCACTTGCGCAACGGTCAAGTGGATCTCATACTGGGATGACACCACCAGCACGATTCAAGCTCCGACTGAAAGTGGATACAAAACCACTTGACTGAGGATAACAACCAAGCTTAATGTGGTCATTGAAGGATGAAAAAAGCCTGATAACAGCCTTAGAACACCGTCTGTAGCTGGGATCTGAGCGATCTGAACAATGGATACGGCCACTCCTTAGGCTGCCTCCGCTCAAATCAAGGATACACGGAGTCGGCGTGGACTAGAAACCACTCTGACAGCGCCAAAACACCACCACAACCAACAGATAAGAGGCACCACACGACCAGAGAGATCCTAAAAGCTTCTACAGTGAGATTTTCGAAGCCCCAACATGAGACTCCTACACCAATTGATGATCTCGTTGCTCATCATGTTACCCCTGGCTGGTGCCAACGAAGACTCCAAAAAAGCATCAAGCGACATCAACAACCGTGCTGTGAAGATGACGACAGCAAGAATCTCTCACAAGAACGAGGGAATACTAGAGGTTACGATTTCTGGGAAAGATACTGGAAAGGACAAGGCGCACAAGCTGGGACTCATCCAGCTCAACATCCCTGACGGAGCCAAAGTCAAACGCGGGTCGGACACTCTACTGTTCCAGGAACCAGGTAAGGCAGAGAACCTGTCTGGCTATGACTTCGATATCATCTGCATCGCTGGTGAACATTGTCACATCAGGTATGCTCCACATGAAGGAAAGAAGGCGCTGGACATGGCACTTTTCAACTTTACACATGACGTGACGATCCAGAACTTGACATTGTATTCCAATGAGTCCTACATAATTGAGAGCAGCTATCCCAAGGGAAGTTACATTGTGACATTGATTGTTCATCATGAGGAGATTGCTGTGCATATCGAGGATCTATCAGTTTACATGACCAGACAAGACTCTTTCTACGAAGTCGCCAAGGCCGGAAGCTACATTACGCTAGCAATCGTGTTCCTTTTCGAGTTTCACTTGAAAGTGGTCAAGAGACTCAAGAAGGCAAAGCTGTACCAGGTTGATAAGTTCTCAAGGCGCTCAATCATGACACTTGGCGCAGACTTTGCACTGCTGTTCTTTCTACTCTTCTTGTTCTACACTATAAGCTTCATCGTGAAGTATCTTGGCACATCCAGAGAATGCTTCATCGCTGCTATAATATGTGGACAGCTGAGATCACTCCTGGTCACGGTTTACCACCACAAACTCTTCTCACTAGTGCATGTTGGCTTCAAGGGACTTTTCACTAGGTTCGGCCGATGGTACAGGCAGATCGTTCTCCCTATCAAGGTCACTATAAGTGTGGTTGTTGAGGTGCTTGAGGAGGTTGTTCCATTTACAAAGTCTGTGACGAACTTCTGCTCTTCCATTTCGTCTCTTCTACACTTTGTTTGGTCTGTCATTCGCCGATCGGCCAGAAATGTTCGTGATGAGGAGCTGGATGCGGCTGAAGCAGGAGAGAGAGGACGCATAGCCCAATGCTCCCTGATACTTTTGGGACTCCATCTTTTCACGACATTTGTCTCTTCGTTTTGGCAAGGCCTTTTCAAGTTGGCACACGGTCAGCAGTTCTTCACCTTTTCAGCAGGATCCCACAATGCGACGTTCTACGAAGTGCAAGCGTATACATCGCTTCACAACCTTCTGGCACGCAACCTCTTTTCAGTGCTTCTGGTCCCGGCGGAAATCATTGTGATAACAGCAAGATTCGGCACAGGTCGACTACGGAGGGTCAAGAACGACAATGGATCATTCAGAGTAATCAGTGGCCGCGAGATGGGGCCCATGACCCCTGCACACACCCCAGCACAAGCAGAAGAGCAGTGCAGGGAGCAGCTGACATCGGCTCGAGCAGCCCGAGACAGAGCAGAACATCAAGACCATACAGCAGATGGATTGGAGGAGCTGAAACGTGAGTTGGATCTCATAAAGACAGCTGCCCATGCAGCAGTTGGTCCATTGAATGATGCATACACAGCTTGTTCCAGGATCAGCTGGTTGCACAGGAAGTGGTTCACGTCAATCTTACAAGGAGACGACGCTAGAACCGTTCTTGAATGTGAAAATACTTTCAACACTGCAGCTGCCGACAAGAATGCTATATTGGAGCATTACAGATGTGCAAGTGTTGCCTATGCTGAAATTCTAGGGCATCAATCATGGGCTGAAAAGTCAGCAAACGATCGCCAGCAAGAGTTGGACGCTTACCTTGGAGAGCAAGAAGAAGAACAAGAAGCTAACCAAGAAGACGAAGAAGAAGAGGTTCGAGCTGTCGGACAGGATCAAGAAGCACAACCAGAAGGGACTGGTGTACCACCCGTTTTACCTGTCCATGAAGGTGGGCATGTTGAAGAGGACGGGGAAGAGAAAGAGGACACAGACAACGCTCATAAGGTCCCGAAGACTCCCAAAGGGGACGACATACCAGGAAATCTGAAGAAAGGGAAGGATGACGATGACGATGACGATGACGATGCAAACGCAGGTCCCAAGAGCACGGGTATAAGCGGCGAGAACAAGCAGAAGGAGAAGCAGTCGGACAACACTGAGAACATACCAGATGACCAGCAAGCGGGTATTTCAACAGGTATCAGCTCTCAGGCAGCCAAACACCGCAGTGGTGGTCTTCTGACCCAGAGACATCCAAACCAGGCAAGAGCGAGCTTCGAGGAGGAAAGACGTCGCTTCTGAGAGCTCCATTAGCTAGAAAGATACACATTGAGATGCACCAGTTGTAGTGTGAAAGAGGAGTAGAAAGAAAGAGTAGAAGACGACGAAGAAGAAGAAGAAGAAGAAGAAGAAGAAGTAGCCATTATTGCTATGAGGTTTGAGTGTTGAGGTGTCCAGGTGTTTTGATCTGGTAGCGGGAAACACTGATAACAACCTCTGAGTCTTCAACATCTTCAGCAGGAAAACCGACAAACGATCAATCCATCGCACCATGATCTTCATACAGACGATCGCAAAGTGACAAGCATCATGAACTGAGCTATCCAGCTGTGCGTTGAGTTTGTGCGGGTTGTCGATCTTGGTCCCGGCTCAGACCATGAGAAGAGAGAGCAGAGAAGAGGGAGGAGAGAAGCAAAAATTGAAAGAAGAAGACATGAACCATCACATCGCACTGCCTCCAAGCTGACTGAACAGTCATCAGTACACTGAGCTATGAAGGCCATCACCAGGCTTGTCCAAAGTCTGATCCTCGTCAGTCATGTACTGGCAGCCACAGAGAAGTACTGCACTGGATTCGAAGCGTCAAACTGGCTGATTGAAGACACAAGACGGGTCCATCCAGGCCGGACGTTCACCGTGGAGGTTACTGATGCTTTGTCGTCTGTCATGATCTACCATGTGAGAGATGACCCAGGTCCCTACGGCAAGGTTAACATACCAGTTGACTTCATCCAGAGAATCGAGGACCAAGAGTACCCAGTCTGTACACAGGAGAGAGTTGAGAGCGAGAAGTGCCATGACATTGATCTTGGACTCTTCAGCAGGGAAGCCAAGGAGGGATACAACAAGTACGAGCTGATCAATGTCGTTTTGCAACCATACGAGAACGTGACGTACCAGGTGAAGCAGTACGGGTTCTACTGTGCAGTTGTACACCAACCACTGAAAGATACTGTTACAGGAGTCAAGTATGAGGCTGTACACATCTTCAACGACGGTCACAACTTCCCCCTCACCAAGCTTCAGTGGCTGAAGATTGGTTCTCTGGCATTGGTCTTGTTCATTTGCACATCCCTCATGCGAACAAAGCCACCCAAAGGATCAAACTTGAAGATCAGAGCCGGAGGATATCTTGGAGTATATCTGGGAGGATATATCAAAGAGATGTCATTTATGGTTGTAATAAAGATGCTGCTTCTTTGTTTCAAAAGGATGATGGTCTACATCGATTTTGTTGTTCTCAGAGACGCCTTTATGTCCGACAGACACTGGACCCCCAAACCAGACGAGTCCCTGGAGTTCTCTGATCCATTTGGACACACGAGCTATTTGATTGAGATGGTATACTCAGTGCTTTTCATGCATCTGAGCTACAGATTCACCTGCTGGTGGACAGAGATTGACTGTATCAGATGGGCAGACGTGGAAGAAGACGAGAGAGCCATGCCCCGGCTCCTGTATCACGCGTTGTTCATTGCCATTGCTCGCATAAATGAGATCTTCACACCTGTGCATGCTCCGCTACAAGACTTCGTAAGGGCAGTCCAGTGGGACCTCGCTTCCACTCTCCCAGCTGTGATGATGGCATTGATGTGGCTGACCGAGAACCATCTTTATGAACGAGAGCCCCCTGGCAGACTATCATGTCTCCTTTGGATAGGATTCTGTATAATTTTTGGCCTTTTCTGTGCATTTCTGTGGAGCGTCGTCAATCTTCCTGTTAAGATGCTCCTTCTTGAAAGCTACTACCAGGACCTTGCTGGTCCCCACGACGGAGCTGTGCAAGTCTTCCCTGGCGATGAATTGTTTGCATCTGACCCTGAGAGAACTTACCCCCGGACTCTTCAGGTCAACACCATGGTGAACATCTTTGTGTACTTTATCAAGGGCTTCCCACAATGATCGGCATGAGACTGCCCTTGACCATCTGCTGGACTAGCCCGCTTCCGAGCTGAGGTGTCTAATCTCCAGAGACAGACTGATCAACAGCTCGAAGATTTGCATGTTTTATTGAGCTGTGGACGTGATTCCAAAACCAGGTAAGAGGGAGATCCAATAGCTGGTCATCCAAAGATAAATCCTCAAACGTGTAACATTTGTAGCATCAACATCGAGGAGAACAGAGAGCCACAACTGATAAGGGAGGTTGAGAAGATGTGGTGTCCGGGTGTTAGAGGTGGGGAAAGCGCGGCCCAGAACAACTCCACCAACTTCAACATCACCAGCTTCAACGAGCTGAGAACCTTTTAAGCAAGCAACAAACCGCGAATGCTCAGACGTGCAGTCACAGGCTTCAGGGTGCTCAGACAGCGCGGCCCACGCTCGACGCGCCGGAAGCTCTACCACGCCGACCTCGTGAGGGGCGACTCGGTGCTTCCCCTGTCGGCTACTTACACACACCACCGCCAGCCGGCAGCTCCACGTCCATTGCGCCAGCTTGAGACTCTACTGGGCCTTGAAGCTCCACAGAAGCAGAAACAGCGGCAGGAGTCCTCACAGCGCACTCACAAGCACGGTGGTGCATTGGCCAACGAGACATTTACAAGAGAACTCCCTCAGACGCTCCGGGTTGCCCTCCAGCGATCATCAGACTCCCACGTCAGACTCGAAACACTGCTCAAGCACAAGGAGCCGCTCAGAGTGTACTATCCGACCTTTGTACAACACGTCCAAACCGAATTTGGCGTTGACAGCGTGAGAGAACTGTGCACTGCAAACCTCATTGGGCCAGATCTCCTCGTCAGATTGCTGCGGTTCCAGATCTTCCACAGACGCTATGATGAGGCTGCTAAGATATATCACCATGTCCTGCTGAACACATTCAACGATCTCAGGCTTCTTCAGAAGCTCAACGAAGTGCTATTCAGCACACTGAGCCAGGATCACGATCTCCAACTTGGCTTCACGCAACTCATGCAGTGTCTCTACTCCGAGGTCAATGCAGACGTCAAGCTGTTCAAGTTCATCTTCACACACATCACCGACAATGCACAAACTCTCGAGAAGCTTGGGTTCAAACATACGTCTTTCTTGGACATGCTGAGGACCCTCCAGCTCGAAGCATTCATCACATCATGCTCGGACGTTGAGATTCTGCCGCATGAGTACAAAGAGACAGACTTTGACTATGTCAATGTCGCATTGGCACTGAGACTCGTGCACAAGGGTAAGGCAAGAGACGGACTATTGCATATGGAGTCCAGAGGGATCCTCAACACGGATGGAATCTTCCACAGATTTGTTTATCAGGCACAGACAGACTCACCATTGAGTTCAAGTGACATTTCAAGGGTTGTTCTTTCCTTCATCAAAAGGGTACCTGATGTCAATTTTGGACTTGCGGACAAGGCCATCTGGGCAAAAGTGACAACGTCTCAGGGATACCACAGAAAGACGATTGACCGGATCGGCAGCACACAGCTCCAGAACGAGTTGAGAAGCATGTATTTGAAGAAGTTGATGAAACAGAGAAAACTCGGACTTGCAAAAGTGTTCCTGTCTGAGAATGTGTCTGAGGCAAACCACCTCAACATCAACACCACTGTGTCACTTCTTACACTTACAAAGGACACTCAGCTGTTCCAGGACATCGTATCCAAGCTGACACCCATCAGACGTGCCATGATGTTTGATTTGACGTTCTTGAGGTACTCATCCAATGCCAAGAAGTCGAGGGAGAAGGTCCCTCCAGAGGCCTTGCTCTCAGACGTCGACTGGCTGCTCAAGGGATTCAAGTACACAATCAATGACGCCAACATGTTCAAGCTGAACAGCTACCTGTCTTGTCTACCAGAGTCGCCGAGAATTGACCTTCTCAACAAGATCAAGGGCCCAACCTCTACATCATTGGGTGATCTTGTCAAGACATGCAAGAGCGTTGATACCACATTGGCTGTACTCAAGACTGGGGCATTCACCACACGCTACGAGCTGAAGTGTCTGAGCTACATCATCTCCACCACATTTTCAACCAACCAGATCATCTCATTCCTTCTCAAACTCCAATCCAAGAACACCCAGCAGTATCACTCTCTTCACCAAAAGATCACACTGGGACTCATCTCCCAGAAGGAGTTCGACAGATGCAACACGATCCTTGACACATGCCCCGAGTCCAAGTCCAAGGCACTGCTTTCGCAGGCCCTGCTGATGGATGACCCTCGCAATGTTCATGGACTTCTCAGTACGGTGTCAAATCCAGAAGAGCAACTCCAACTCAGCACGTTTAAGAGAATGATGGACAACCCGGGGGCCATGCCATGTGGGCTGTCAAGAGATCTCAAGCACGTGTTTGGACGGAACAAGCTAAAGAACAAGGCAGTGAGTGTGATGTTGGTGAAGCATACCGTGAATGGAATCCGCAGACAGAACGAGGGAAAGGTTGTGGCTACGGAGAGGTTGAAGTGGGCATTGGCACAGTGTGCGAGATACAAGGTGCCCAAGTCTGTGATCACTGGATTAATTGACTGACGCTATTTATTCGTTTATTTATTTATTTATCAGGCCATCAAGTGCCGCTATTTATTGAAGGAGCTGACTCGATGCTGAGAGGCCGGCCCTTCGACTATTTATTCAGGGAAGAGTTTGGGCGAGTGATACAAATACAAGCTTGGCCTCATCACCACAGACGACGTAGACTAGGCTCGAGCTCCTGAACACGCAGATCAGCTGATAATTCAAGGAGATAACAGCCCATCCACAAAGACCTTTTACAGCGCTTCTGATTGGCCCTCAGACCTCAGCTCATGACACAAAAGAAGAATGCGAAATCTGCCCACAATTTAGACCCGATTTCGCCAAAGTTGCGCCGATGACCACCCGATGTGGCGAGTGCTGTGAAATTTAGCGACAAACAGCGCCAAATTACCAAATTAGGGCATATCCGGGCTCACAACCTGCGCGCCAGCCAATCGCGAGGCCGGGTTTCCACCAATAAGCTGACACTCAAACTTTCGAGCGCGCACTGTGAAGAAAAAAATCACCACATCCTCGACAGCAGACCTTCGACTCCACCAGCTTCACAGGACCGCCCAAGCACCTACACTCCGTGTTCAACGTCAACTACACACAGGACACACGTATCCAGCCACCACTGCACTTTCCACACGAAAAAAGCCCGTACAAACCGCTTCTTTCGTCAAGTTTCTGCACCATCTTCAAGACATCAACACCAACACAACACCACCACTCCCATAGCACAATGTTCTCCAGAACCCTTTTGAGATCCCAGTTGGCCCCAGTCGCCAGAAGAGCCCTTGTCTCTGCCCCAGTCGCCAGATTGACCCCAGCCATGGTCAGAAACTACTCCGACCACGAGGAGTCCTTTGAGGAGTTCACAGCTAGGTGAGTACTTCATGTGTTCTACAAGGGCTACAATGGGAGGACTACCACTACTCGGCGTTGTTCTTCTGGACATCCTTAGTGTCATGCTCCTGCCAGAAGCGATCTCTTCTTGAGATCTGATCTGCCCATTGTGCCCCCCCACACATACCCGAACCCATCCAACAGACAGAGTACTAACATCCCACAGATTCGAGAAGGAGTTCGACCAGGCTTACGATCTCTTTGAGGTCCAGCGTATCCTCAACAATGCTTTCTCCTACGACTTG
Source organism: Petasospora veronae (assembly GCA_030563065.1). Lineage (NCBI taxonomy): Eukaryota > Fungi > Ascomycota > Saccharomycetes > Phaffomycetales > Wickerhamomycetaceae > Petasospora > Petasospora veronae. The sequence goes on along the minus strand of JAKUBA010000003.1, from coordinate 99,009 downwards.
GTCCCATCCCCAACAGTCATCCAGAAGGCCTTGGAGGCTTCCAGAAGAGTGAACGATTACGCCACCGCCGTCAGAGTCTTTGAGGGTTTGAAGTACAAGGTTGAGAACGCTGAGCAGTACAACGCCTACCTCGAGGAGTTGAAGTCAGTGAGAGAGAACTTGGGAATCACCCTCAAGGAGGACTTGTTCCCAGAGTTGTCCAGCACTCCTCACCACAACTAAGTTCAACCCACATTCACACTCACACAACCAACACATCCACAAACACACAAACATAAACAACACATCTACACACAATCCTTACATGAACTTCCACAGACATGATGATCAGGTTATGAAGAACGATTGAGGAGAGGAAGAAAGTTTGGAGGAGGAATTATACACGAAGGGTTACCAAGGGAGTATCAACGTTTATTTGACCAATCCAGATTTCTTATTATACACAGCATTCCAATTCTTTTTTTGTTCTCTTTCTTTTGATCAGACTTCAGAGGTGCTGTGTGTTTTCTTTTTACTTCCTCTCCGTCCCGTACATGGTGGGATTTAATTTGGTTTGGGGCTAACATTGTTGGTCTCACTCTGCCCCATCTTCATTGTCCTTTGTCATGATGTCTCACAAGCATCTCCCACAACCTTTAAACGAAAATACAATAAAAAAACAAGTATTTATTTGACTGTTGCGGTGGTTTAAGTTGTAGCTACATGTTCATCTCAACCAATACTTTTCTTACTAGTGTACAAATTCATGCCATGCCATCGGCTCATGCTCATCACCATTTTCAGACTCAGTCCGAGTACTCACCGTCCTCCTCCTCATCATCTTCGATGAACTTTGAGTCCTTGGCCCTCTCAGCCTGTTCACCGTACTCATCATCGTCTCCCTCGCCGTCACTTCCCTCTCCGTTATTCACCTCCTCCGTGGCGTCGTACCAGTCCGTGTACACGTCAACGGGTTTCGAGAGCGCATTTATCGTGGTCTGGAAACTCTGGCCACAGATCTTGCAGTACAGCGTTCCCAGGTTCAGCTTCTTGTCGAGTGTACAGATGATAGACTTCTCGTGATTGCAAAAGAGACAGTTGAATGTTGTGTCGAGCTTCTGCACCACTTTCTTCACTGGCTTTGCCGATGATTTCTTTCTTCCCTGTTGGTAAAATGTTAGTCGGCCATTCCATGCTGTGATAATTGCAACACCAAGCCACTTACCATCTTGATTCTGCGCTGTTTGTGCCAGTTTCTGAAGCACTTTCGCCTTCTCAACGTGTTGGTCCAAGCGTTTAATTAGAAGGCTGCCCGCGAAATCTCTGAGCCCAGTCCGAGATGCCCGTGTGGAAATGGCAGACGCACGTGACTGGGAGGATCCGGTTCGCGCCACACACGAAAATTTTGGCACCAAAAACTTTTCCCGGGCTCACAAGGCAAATTAAGGCGATGAGCAGTGTTAAATCAGCTCACAAAACACACTCCACAATGGCCAAGAAAGCTGCCCCACAGAAGGTCGTCAAGAAGACACATGCCTCCAAGCCACAAGTAACAAAACCAAAGGGTAAAGTCGTCAAGGCTGCCGATGTTGAGGACGTTGATACCACCAAGCTCGCGGCCGCAGCTAAGAAGGTCGTCTCTACTGAATCTACACTGGTGGAAACAGCCAAGGTCTCCAAGGCCCTCAAGGCTCTCAAAACATTCATTGCCAAGAAGCAGGAGGAACAGGATGGCAGCAACCAGTTGTTCGAGGACGCACTCATAGACAATGTCCAGATCTCCTTCTCCAAGAAGGACCTCTTCACCGCAAAGAAGAACTTCAAGCCAAAGATGATCAAGATCGAGAACAGACCAGAGGGAGCTGAGAAGCCAAGTGTTGTGCTTCTATCCAGAGACAACTTTATTGACAAGGAGTTGTTGGAGGAGATTGAGTCGTCCGAGTTGAACGAGCTCCTTGGTGAGATCATTGCCGGTAATGAATTGAAGACTACATACAAGCAGTACGAGAAGAGAAGACAGTTGTACAACAAGTACGACTTGGTCCTTGCTGATGACGCCCTTGTGACATCCTTGCCAAAGCTTTTGGGAAAGACATTCTACGACTCCAACAAGATCCCAATCCCTATCAAGATCGGTGAGAAGTTCAGCATCAAGTCTGTGACGAACCAGGTCCAGAAGGCCATCAACTCCGTCACCTACGTTTTGCCAAGAAGTAACAACTTGGTGATCTCCCTTGGAAGCATTGAGAACTTGAATGAGACTGTCATTGAGCAGGTGATTCAGCATTTCGAGAAGGATGAGCTCAAGGGAATCTTCTTGAAGAGCAACGACTCCCCAGCAATTCCACTATACGAGAAGGAGAATGCATACACAGAGTCAGATGTTTCTGAGAAGACCAAGAAGGCCGTCACTGCCCCAGCTGCCCCAGCTATTGAGGGTTTGCCGGAGAACATCAAGCTTTCTCAGTTCGAGAGAGGTTTGATCGAGTTGGCTCAGGATGATGAGGTTCCACAGTTGCTTGCTTCTAAGATCAAGCAGTCTCAGAAGAAGGCCAAGGTTGCTGCTAAGAAGGAGAAGAAGGACACCAAGAAGGCTGTCCAGGAGAAGAAGCCAGTCAAGGTTGACGCTAAGAACAAGGTCACCAAGAAGGCTGTCAAGGGTAAGAAGTGAAGAAGATCAGCGTTTGTGTCTGTAATGACGAACTCGGCATGATTGTTGATATTGATTTTGTATCATCAATAAAAATTGTATTTCTGGAGGCATAAACTTTGTTGTAGTGGAAAAGAGGGATCACCTCTCGATCGAGCAAGATCCAGATTTCATGAGGTAGAGCGCAGTGCAGGAGATGAGATCATGACCTCCGGATACGAAAATTGAAACACCGACGACGCTTCAACTCTGACAAGTGTGTGATAGAAACCATGCAGTGCAATAGCAGCCTGAGAAGGGCTTGCAGAGGTCTAGGCCCATGGTGCTTCCATAGGTTCCATGTGCGTGCCAGGTCACGCAAGAACGCACGCGTACTCTGTTAAATTTGCTCACGGATCTATGACAGGAGATTGGCACCAGCAGGACGTTGAGAGTGTGAACAGGAGGAGCAATCAAAAGCAGATAGGGTCCACTGTCCAGCACCCGTATGGAACTACGCAACAATAAGGACCAGATTTCAACAGCGAGAACTGGCTTACACAGTAGTGGCCAAGACGTCTGTCAGGTCCCCGAGAAGGGCATCACTTTCTTGTGGGTGATACGACAGCGGGGGCAACTGGGATTCGAAGTCATCTTCAAAAGGCGCTGCGCATATCCGATGAGCATCCTCCGCACTCACAACGGCTGCACGGCTATCAGACAGGCCATCTGCAGTGATGTGGAGAAGTGTTTAGGACGATGCGCTGATGGTCAGATCACCCTGATTTGAAACTCGAAAGGGAGCGCCTCAAGATCGTGGAGGGCCCAGACGCCAGAGAAGCTGACCCCCAAAACACGTCGTATTTTCGTGCGTCAGTATCGCCCAACCACCGCCGATCGGGATCAAACCTCCCCAACGGCCAACGCCTCCCTCACAAGAACACTCGGCGTGTATGGAACGGGTTGTATACAGTTGATGTTAGTGAACCAATGAGGTAGCCCCAACCATTACATCAGCGTGCTGTACTCCGCGCTAGACCAGGAACTGATTTCGGTGGAAGCTGTAGTGCCGCTGACCGCAGCTGCAAAAACCGATCCTGTCACGTGACCGGCTAAACTTATAGTCATCTTTTGCTCCCGAATGCAGTGCAGAGAGCAACTTAGGAAGAGCAATGATGTTTGAGTCATCAATCTGCAGAGCCAGGCTACTCAGACAGTCCTTCCTGGCACAACAGCTGAACTGTGTAGGAGTCCGCGCTTCTGATCTTGTTCTCTCCTCAAAGCAGCGAGGAATCTTGTCATTTTTGTATGAGAGAAGACACGCTTACCGATGATGAATCAAGATCCCAGTACATTTTGTGAGTCTTAATCCGCCTGAAACAGACTGAGATACGTTAGGTCTGAAGGGCTGAGTTGGCTATGCTTTGTGAGCAAAACAGCCACACAGATCTCCAGCACTTGGCCGTTTGCCCCAGGTGAACTAAGCCGCGTGGTTATTGTCCAGAACTCATACACTTTCCCCATATGGAGCTCATCAAGGCCACATCCGGTTGCTTCTAGAAGCTTATCAGCTTCGACAACACAAGGGCTGATGCCTGATGGGCTGATCAGTGATGTGCCCGGATTTCTGATGACCAAAATAGGAGTTCGTAGGTGGTGAAGTGTTGAAGAACCCAGATAAGCACTGTGTATGTCATAATGTCATAATATCTTTCCACATATGTATGACTGTTCTGGTCTCAGACCATGGCGTTGTAGTCTGAGATTTCCAGGAACGTGGGAGTCATGAACAGACATGCTATGGTACCATCCTGAGCTAGAAATATACGATCCGTTGTCGTCTCCTGGAGCTAGAGAAGAACACCCGCTCATGTTGTTGGAATGACGCCGGCAAATTGGAATTGTTGGGCAAGGTCCTAAGTCGATATGAACAACCAATCAGCTTGCATGGTAAGCTTGAGACACAAACGGACGCCGTCATGATAAGGCATAGATCTGTGCAGTGTGACACCACAAACTATAGCCGTCCAGCACGAATATTAACCAGCAGTTCGTCTATCTTGCTCAGTAGAGCTAAAACCACATCACTTCATGCAGAGGGTGTATACCTCAGGGAACGGGCCTGCTGACATCTAGGGGTGGTCGCCAAACGGCTGTATGTTTGAGCAGCGCACGGCCCGTCTCCCGCAGACAGCTAACGCCACAGCATATACCCTCAGATGGTGGACTTTCCCCAGTCAATACCGTTCTGCCCTGCATTTTTTAAGCTTGGATGGCTGGAGGTCTGGTTAGTGGGCTAGTAGCTACCCCCCTTCGGGCAGGAGACGTCGTTGATTGGATATAGGGCTGAATGAGATCTTCAGATGCTGAAATCAGAGATGGACCGCTATATAGACGATGCGTGTTTGTGTAACTTCCGAGAGATCAGCTCACTCCTACAGAGGGGTCCGTATTAAATTGTCAAGGGGCCCAATGAGGTCCCAGACTCCCAGCTCAGGCTGGCGGGCGAGTAGATGAAGCAAGGGTGAAGGGTGTGGCAAATCGCTAGTGCACGCTTGTGGACACCGAGTGAGAACTGAACAAATATACCTTGAATTGATCACTGATCAGTCTGCTGGATATAGTTCATGTTCCAAGGAGCGGGGAGATCCCATAGATAGAGAGAGGTGAAGGGTAAAGGGGGGTGTCCAGGTCTATACGGCTGGGCATTGTGTGCTGAGATCCTGAGATAAGTGAGGCACGGCCGCTGGCCTTGTTCATGTGGTTTGGGCGTTGGCTCCTGAGTGTATTTGGGTGGATTGTGTGCTGGTGATGGAGGCTGAATCCTTAGATGGGGGGTTGAGAAAAGGAAGAAGGCCTAGAACGGTAGTCTAGAAGGCTAGAGGGCTGCACGTCGTAGCGGATATCGGTGGGGTTATGCGGGAAGCGCCTTGAGCTGGAAGTTGGGCAGCCAACCTGCTAGCGGTGTAGTGCAGAGGCAGAGGCGAGTCCAAAGTCTAAAGTATTTGAGAGTGGTGTGAAAGTGGTGGAGCTGTTGGGTATGCTGTAGTACTTGTGGAAGAGCCACTCTAATATAACCCAAGCCACCAGCTTTAATTTCCAGAGACGATCAGAGACGGATGCCCACTTTGCGGGTATTCCTCCTCGTGAATAGGCTCCAGGCTGCATGAAAGCTAGACTAAGCTGCAGAAAACGTTCCACCTCTGGAGCGCGGGTGCAGAACAGCATGCAGATCAACGCGCGATGGGACGCTGGATCTGCCCATATAGAGGGCCTCGGCCAGGCTCCGAAGGGGAGCCATAGACCAACGAAACGGATTCAGGCGCATCGTTGGCGGACATCTGACAGAGGTGGGCCGTGATCTGGGCAAGAGAGTGCATGATAGCGCAGACACCGGCACTCCGCTACACACCAAGATGGCACCATCACCATGTTACGGGCTCCTGCTGGGCCCAAAGCACAACGTTTTGTTCGGCTAAGCGCAGAGGGTTTGCTGATTTTGCTGTGGACGCGAGTGCTGCAATGCATGGGACTTCTAGAAGATTGGCCCATGTGTGGAAGCAGAGAGGGAGCTGGAGCTGGAAGGGAGGGGGTCAGCTATATATTGCCCGCGCGCCCTGAGAGCTTCCTGTGGGGCTGCCTGCCTAGCACCTGGAAAGACCCCACAACAAACCCTCACTGCACCCAACGAAAAGGCTCGTAGACCCTTCCACCACCAACCAAACGTCCCCCAGCTCCCTCTCCCACGACGTCTTCCCAAATCGCACACACGCCGCAGGCCGGCCACACCTTCTCCTTCTCTTCCACACAGTACGGCGTTGCGCCCTTCCCTCATCCTCTTCCTCTCTCCTTCCCAGCTCCACAATACCAGCCACACGCAATGTACACAGACAAGAAGCTCAAGGAGTACAACGAGCGTGAGGAGCGTTTCCGGCTCGCCATCGAGGAGGCCACCACCAACAAGGCCGCGTCGATCAACTCCATCGCCAACAAGTTCAAGGTGAGCCGTACCACACTCTCCAGACGCATCCACGGTTTCAAGAACACCCGTAACTCCCACGAGAAGCAGCAGAAGTTCACCAATGAGGAGGAGAATGCCATTGTTGGGCGTATCCAGATCATGCTCAGAGACCAGCACCATATCCCTCGCAAGAGAGAGATCTTGGTCATCTGTGAGAATCTGCTGAAGGAGAAGCACAAGGAGTCACACGCACAGCTCGACATTGCCTTCTTCAAAGTCGGCAAGAACTGGATCGACCGTTTCTTGGAGCGCCACAACTCCGAACTCATGATCAACGACTCCATGACGTTGGCTGAGTACTACAAGAACGAGTTCATCGAGCGCAGGAAGCTCAGGGACGAGCGTGGTTACAAGTCTGTCGACTCATCATTGACTCCTTCAGAAGAGCCACATACACTCCAGCACGGATCCACATCCTCTGCATCCACACAGAACACACACGACCTAAGGCCACAGTACACCCCACAACAATCTCACCAGCAGCCTCCTCAAGAAGCCTACATGGACCAGCTTGTTTTGAATTCTTACTCCATCAACGGCCAACAACACCACATCCAGCACCCACCACACCCACAGCCTTCCTCTTCCACGGGACCCCAGGGCCAATACACTGACTGGTCCTCCCAGTTCAGCTCTTTCAAACAGAGTCACTTCGCACAGCCTTCTCAGTCTTCACAATCAGCTCCAGCGGGGCAACTCCCTCTCCCATATGGCTCCGGCCCAACCACCACGGGCAACACAACCGCAGCTGGATCAACATCTGCGGCCAAGTACGCATACAACTACACCATGTACGACCGCAACGCATCCACTCTCCCTCCACAGGTCTCCCAGCCGGGGTTTTCCATGCCGTTTGGGTATAACTCCTCTTCAGTCTCTGCCACCAACGCGGCCACCCACCACGGCACAACGGACCCTCAGCAGCACCAGCAGAACGAGGAGATCGATATGATGCAGTTTTTCCAGCATGGCCGGTTTCAGTACGAGTTGGCAAGACAGAGAGTGGTGAAGGAGCTGGAGGCGGACAATGTTGATGGTCCAGCAGTGACGAGGATGGTGAACTTTGTGTTTGCTCAGGTGGACAGGGATTCACAGCAACAGCAACAACAACAGCATCAGCATCAACAGCAGAATGGGCATGCCCAACAAAATGGAAGCACGGGATACATCGGGTATTAGAGCGTTGTTGTTGGAGAATGTGAAAGTGGGTCCCTATAGGAGTTTTTGATTTTGAGGTTGGAGTGCTTTCCCAAAGCATTCCGATCAGTGTACTATTGTTTTTGTTTGTTTTAGTGATTTGTTTGCATTAACAGCGTCCCATACGCTGTCTTCTTTATATGAAGTTAGAACTTACTGCCTTTGCGCGTTTGATTGAATATTTGTAGTAATTGGTCACGTAGAATGCACCAACATCTCATGTTGAGGCTCCTTGCAGCTTATAAGCCAAGTACTCCTCGTCATCACCTTCATCGTACTCGTCATCAGTCAGCCCATCAAAAGCAGATGTTGGAGGCATGGACGTCTTGAAGGACCGGATCGCCTTCCCGATCAAATGATCGTTCTCGCCATTGACGGGATGTAAGATGATCTTGGGCTTATCAAGCGAATCACTGTCACTTAGCACGATCTCCTTCTCAAACTCACGGATCTTCTTCTTTGCCTGCTGCCCGGAATACTTGGTCTGGTTGTGATTCACCTCCAGAAGGTCTCGTAGTTCCTGGTTGTTCTTGAGGAAGATCTCCTGGAGTTCCTCGTGGGTGTAGATCTGATGCTTGTTTGGTTCCTCCTCCTCCTGGTCGTAGTCAAAGTCCACAGGCGGCGATGCAGGCGGTGAAATCAAGAACATTCGACTGTTGTTGGGCAGCTGTAAGTAGTTGTCAATGTCGTGGTTGTAGTCGTGCAGAGAGAAGCCGACGGTGAACCCGCCTTCCCGTTCAGAAAGAGCCTTGTAGATGGTGTACAGCTTCTTAGCGGCATCCTGTGAGTCAAATATGAGAATGATTCGTCTGAACTTGCGCAGAATGATGAATTGTGTTGTTTCTGTGTGTACAAGCGAGTCCAGAAGCACTTGCTGGAGAGACTTGATGAACACAGCGTCGTCGAGATTGGCGGTACTGAGCCCGGCAAGAATGACCGTGTTGGTGGCGTTGGACATGTCAGCAGTTGTATGGAGGTCCAATGAGCCGTACAGTAACACCCAGAGCCCAAAACAACCTGTAATCAGCCCAAATACCGTCAATTCCACTGCTCTTGAGGTTGTCCCTCGAAGCTGGGCACGGGGGAGGGAGCACACACACCCGGACACCACTCACAGCACGTGACATCATATCACGTGACCAAAATCCGCGGCCGCCCCGGGGAGTCACGGTCATCACATCACCAGCGTCAACTGATGGCCCGGGCGCGTCCGCGTATAAAAGGAAGAGCACAGCCCGGAGCTTTCCACACACCAAACGACGGCTGCCCACACAACAACAGCATCAACAAACACAATGCCAAAGCTTATCCTTGTGCGTCACGGTCAGTCTGAGTGGAACGAGAAGAACCTCTTCACCGGTTGGGTCGATGTCCAGCTTTCCGAGGTCGGTATCGGTGAGGCCAAGAGAGCCGGTGTCCTTCTCAAGGAGTCGGGTCTCCAGCCAGACATCCTCTTCACCTCCAAGCTCACCCGTGCCATCCAGACCGCCAACTTGGCCCTCGAGAGCGCTGGATTCTCCTACATTGACGTCAAGAGATCCTGGAGATTGAACGAGCGTCACTACGGTGCCCTCCAGGGTAAGGACAAGGCCGAGACCCTTGCTGCCTACGGTGAGCAGCAGTTCACCACCTGGAGAAGATCCTTCGACATCCCACCACCAGAGATTGAGGCTGACTCCAAGTTCTCCCAGAAGGGTGACATCCGTTACAGCGACATTGACCCAGCTGTTCTCCCACAGACCGAGTCCCTCAAGCTCGTCATTGACAGAATGCTCCCATACTGGCAGGACGTCATCGCCAAGGAGCTCCTTGCTGGCAAGACTGTCATGATTGCTGCCCACGGTAACTCCTTGAGAGCCCTTGTCAAGCACTTGGACAAGATCTCCGATGCTGACATTGCTGGCCTCAACATCCCAACTGGTATCCCATTGGTCTACGAGTTGGACGAGAAGCTCCAGCCAACCAAGCCATCCTACTACTTGGACCCAGAAGCTGCTGCTGCCGGTGCCGCTGCTGTTGCCAACCAGGGTAAGAAGTAAGTAACTCAATCAGCAAGACGTTTCTTTGGTCAATTGAGTAGAACAGGGGAGATTTCAGGTAGATCAGATCAACTACCCCCATAGAATAGGTTAGTTGGCTGTTTACCAGTGCTGATATTTACGCCGACATTCCGTGCTAACTTCGAGACACCGTGTAAATTTCAGCACTAAGAGATACCAGCGAGAAATCGCTCTTTGGAATTGGCGGTCTCCCAACAACTCATGTGAATAGTATGGAGACATCTGCTGCTTTAACTAGCATCCTAGTGGGCATGTTACACTACTAGACTATCCTTAAATTTCACGTTCAAGTAGGTTCAAGCCCTTGAATCCGTCATTGAAGTTTGAGAGATTTGTAGAACGGCAGTTTGTATGGCAGTCTGGTGTCCGGGTGTGTCTATCACGTGATGTACTCCTTAACTATGGTGAATCCAAGATTTGCTGTAATTCATTCAATTAACCCTATCTGAACACCTGAACCAATTCAGAGGATCACCACCGCTCAGATAAATCATCTAGAGTAGTTAATACTCCCATAAAGTGTTTAATGACCGAGTTATCCACGACAACTTCTCGCCTATACAAAACACCATAACCTACCAAAAATTGGACACACCCGCCCTCGCCCGAGCAGCAGAACTCGGGAGACCAGATTATCGCGTTTTACCGCTCCCTAGTCTCCCCCTAGAGTCCCCTACTTCACCAGAGGAGTGTAGTGATGCGTGGCTATCGTCTGATACGGGTTCCAGCCGAATCCACTCCCCGGTTCCATAGAGGACCCCGTACATCGATCGGATATGGTGCAGCATAAGCAGGAAGCAAGGCATGAGAGTCACACTGGATTGTCGTTGAATGCCATGGATCTTCAAGGAACCTGGAAGGCCAGTTCCCAGAGACTGAGACACCCATCGAGCCATCGGCGTGGACGGTGCCGCTCCCACTGTTCCCATGCCACACCCAACGCGGACACCACATTACCTCAGGATGAACATCAGATCTGCCTTCCCCTCTGCCACTGAGAAAGAAGGGCCAGCTTCAAGTACGGGAAGCAAAGGGTACTGACGTCAGCAATGTATCGTCAACATGGGAAGTGGTGCCGTTGTTGTTCTCCTCCAAAACACAGGATTCAGTAGGCCACTTCCCTCTTTCCAAGACACATCGCGTCACAGCGTCATCGTTGTAGGAGCAAGCGAGGTGTCTGAGCCAAGCTGACCACAACAGATCGGCTGATCAGCAATGAGACTCGGCACAGTAGCGATACTGCGGGTCTGGAAGTGTACACAACCTCACCGTTGGTCTTCTCCAGGTCCTTCACTCTCCAAGTCCTTCGATCTCCAAGTCTGTGCAACTCAAACACCACCCATCAGCCATCACCGGTCCTCTCTGGTAGTCAACTGTGTCATGGTGCCTCCGACAAGCAACAAGAACAAGACTCCATGCAACGCCCTGTCCGTGCTGTCAGATCCTCCAAGTCAGAAGACTAGATATCGAGAGGAAGGAAGCAGGACATCCTCCTTCAGGTGGCACAGTCCTGTTCCAAGGTTTGGAGATACTTGACAACCCATGCTCCCCGTGTTTCTTCTCCAGTCCAACAGAAGCAGGCGGCCTCGCGTCCAGCTCACGTGTCCTCGTGTTCCCGTGTTCTAGCTCCAAGACGTAGCTGCTCAGTAGAGCCTAACCCCTGTCCCATCAGATGTCCACCGTCACTTAATCGAGAATCCATTACCATAATCCCAAAGTCCTGATGTGAGCTCAAATGGTCAAGAAAGAGTACGGGGAGCCACCGCCGGGGTTAGAGTCGGATTTGTGTCAATTCTTGATTGTGACACAAAAAGGAATATAGCGGTACAAATCGAATACCGGACCCCGGTGATGGTTTCTTTTGCCACACGGTACGTAGTGCAAATGGACGTGATTCACAACAAGAGCTTAATAATAATACCATAATAGATCACACAATATATGTATTTTGCTTCGAGCAGATCGCCCTCCCCGGCACGAGCTCAGGGCTTCTACAACTGCAAATCCGCCCCTCTGCGGCTGGATCCTCGAGAACACACTCCCTTCTCTTTCCTCCGGCTGAACAATATACCGCGCTCGATATAATCGGCGCCAATTCTCATTATCTAGCCTTACACAGTACTGAGTACGTAAGGGCAACTATTGAGACCAGTACCATGAACGATAATATACCACCACATGTGGATGAGCAACGTCACCCTGCAGTTGAGGGAGGCAATGGAAGAGGACCAGGTCGCGGAAGAGGACAGGGCCGTCCAAGAGGCAGACGTGGCCGTGGAAGAGGCAGGGGTGGCCTTGTCCAAAGACCACCAAGACAAGCTGTACGCCCCAGGGGACGTCCACGCGGAAGACGCCAAGGTGATGGAAGAGTGCTCGCCCTTGGTCCCCCTCCACCAGATATGCAGCAAGACAACAATCGACCAGTTGTTGAACAGCCCAGAGAGAGACAGGTTGTATTTAACGTTGCTGCTGCTATTGCGCTGGAGAATCTCCGTCCACTGCTGCAGGTTGGTGAATACGACCACCTTATAATGGAGAGCAGTAGCGACTCCGAGGACATTAACTCTGAGAGCTTTGATGATGACGACGACCCCGAGGACTCGGGCATTGAGTCAGGATCGCCTGACCGTAATTCTCTCTCTCCTGATCCTGCTCCATCTCCTGCTCCCTCTCCATCTGGTACTCCGGCGGGGAAGACTTGTCAGCTTCATCAAGTGTGAACAGCTCATCTCAGCGCAGAAACGACCAAGAACAAGGGCACTGTCCGCTGTGCCAGCACCTGATGAGGGTCCGAAAGCTATAAGATCAGAAATATGTTACTATACGGCCTTAATTGTATGGTGAATAGGTATATAAACGTCGATCCGTTTATAAGAGAATGGGTCCGGCGGTTGCACGCTTGATTCAATATGCATGCCTTTCCAATCTAGCAATCTGTGCGGATGAGTTGAGCACTAGTGCAGGGCCACTGATCGAAGATCAAACAGGAAAGACAGTGAAAGACCACCAAAATAGTCCAACCAATCATTGTCAAAGGCCATCATCTGAATGAACTGAGCCCCTGTGTTGTTCCTCGCAGAGCTGTGCATAGTGCGCATACCAACACCCGAACACCACATCCAACTCCGGCACCGCGCCCTTACAAGAAAATTTTTCACCCTTCTTTCCACCTTCTTTTCTCCCACACTCTCTCAAACGCCACAGTTAACAACTACTACAAACACAACACAATGAAGTACATCAGAACCGACCAGATCCTTGACATCCCAGAGGGCGTCACCGTCCAGATCAAGGCCCGTGAGATCACCGTCACCGGTCCAAGAGGTACTTTGAACAAGAACTTGAAGCACATTGACGTTACCTTCGCTAAGCTCTCCAACAAGGCCGTTAAGATCACCGTCCACAACGGTGACAGAAAGCACGTTGCTGCTCTCAGAACTGTCAAGTCCCTCATCTCCAACTTGATCACCGGTGTTACCAAGGGTTACAAGTACAAGATGAGATACGTCTATGCCCATTTCCCAATCAACGTCAACACCATCGAGAAGGATGGCCAGAAGTTCATTGAGATCAGAAACTTCTTGGGTGACAAGCAGGTCAGACTCATCCCAGTCAGAGAGGGTGTTGAGGTTGAGTTCTCTGCCAACGTCAAGGATGAGATTGTTCTTTCCGGTAACTCTGTCGAGGATGTTTCCCAGACCTGTGCTGACGTTCAGCAGATTTGCAGAGTCAGAAACAAGGATATCAGAAAGTTCTTGGACGGTATCTACGTCTCTGAGAAGGGCACCATTGTCCAGGACCAGTAAGTGCGTTTCATGACCCCAAAAGTTCTTTTGATTCCCTCCCTCTTTCTCCACTTTTGCCTTTCCTGTTTTTGACGATTTGCTTATGACTTTGCTGTTTTGCTTGCTTTTACATAGAGACATCTGTCGGGCCCCTCAAGGCATGTTGGATTCCCTTTGGACCACTCTTCTTTCCATGGCTGGATCATTACAGTGCTCAACAATACAGAGCCCACAATGATCCGGTCTCGTAAGCTCTTCCCTTGCGTAGCCATCAAGGGGGAGTCGCTTTAGATCTTGGACTTTTGTTCTCGTCTCTAGTGATTCTCCTGTTGCTGTTTTGTCTGACTGACTTGTGAAATTTGATTGTAACAGGTGTTGCAATTGATTTCCACTTGGTCAGTTGGGCATGGTCTTGGTACTTATGGCTTGTGGAGTCTACACCTTATCAATCATTAAGCTTGCCATTACCCTAAGCAGTATATCATATCATAAGGCAGCACGGAGCTGCTTCTTCTCGTACAATCCATCAATCTCCTCCAAGGAGATACCCTTTGTCTCTGGGACGAAGAACAAGACAAACCAGAAACTGACAAACATGCACCCTGCAAACACCAAACCGAAGTAGTAGTGAATCTCAGCGGTGACAATAGGCGTACAGAATGCAATGAAGAAGTTTGCACCCCAGTTGAAGGCGATGCTGACACCCATGGCTTTGGATCTGATCTGGAGCGGGAACATCTCCGTCACGACGACTTGTCCACATCCGGCCCATGTCGAGCCAAACATGACGATGTAGATACATGTGAAGATGATCATGACGTATCCAGGGGTCCTGTTTTCGCTGGCATCACCTTCTAAGTTAATCATAGTGACACCAACCATGGCATACACCATCAATGTGGCGAAGCAGGCAGCCGATCCGAAGAGGAGTGTCTTCTTTCTTCCAAACTTCTCAACACCAAACATTGCAGCCCATGTGGTGATGTAGTTGACAGCTGCAAGGATCATCATGGTGACGTATGAGTCGTTGAGACCAACCGAGTAGAAGAGCTGTGTACCGAAGTAGAAGAAGTAGTCAATACCGGACATCTGCTGCAGGAACATCACCATGACACCGGTGAAGAGCCTCTTGGTGTTACGCTTGTCGGCAAACATCTCCCAGTAACCGAACTCATGGGCCTTGGACTCAAGTGCTAACTTGGATTGAAGAGCAGCAATCGTCTTGGGGATGTCTGTCTCACCAACGCGTCTGAGTGTTTTCTCTGCACCGGAAACGTCTCCCTTTGAGATGAGGTAACGTGCTGATTCTGGAGCATAGAAGATCCCAACAAGAACAAACATCGACATGGCAATAGGGATGGCAAGGGAGACGATCCATGCTGTGTTTGTGTCGAAGGCGTTCTTGAGCAAGTAGATGACGATGGATCCGAAGAGAAGGCCGGTGGTGATCATGAGGAGGTACAGAGTGGTGAGTGAGCCTCTGATGATGGCAGGTGCGGTCTCAGAGATGAACATAGGAAGCAGAGATCCAAGAGATCCGATGCACAGACCACTCACGAAGCGTCCGATGGCAAACTGGTACCATTTCCCACTCAAACAACTCAGCAGCTGGATCAGATTCCCTGTGCTGTATACCCCCATACATATCATGATTGGGATCCTGCGCCCTTTGAAGTCCGATAGTCTCACGAGCGTGAACCCACCAATGATACAGCCGATGTGATAGATACCCACAAGCAAACCATGGACAACGGTGCCAATCTCATACTCTCCATCAGCGCCAACAGTTCCCAACTCCCTCTTGAACGACTTCAACGCGAGAATTCCTCCGATGGTGCCTGTGTCCCAGCCGAACAAGGATCCACCAAACGAGATGAGCAGACACACCATGATCACGCTCCTGTACGACCAGAGCAGGGACAAGCTCACGTGTTCATGTGGTTCGTCGTCCGGCTCACCGATCTCAAAGTACGTTCTCTCAACGGTGTCATCGGGACCAACGTTGTCTTCGAGTGCCGAGCTGCGACCAACGGCTTCAAAGGGGTCCTCGATGGCTGCTGTTGGCGTAGGAAGCACCGAGTGGGCCGTGTGGTTGAATTCTGGCTTCTTCTCGGTCATTAACTGTGGTTCGTGGAGTCTTTTATAGTTGTATGCTAGGTTTGTTGTACGTGTCTTGACCTTTGAATCTTGATCTAAATTTGTACCTTTGCCCTAGAATGCGGTGTGCGGCTGTGTTGTTCGCGGCGCCTAATTCTGTGGGGCATCTTGCTGCAAGTGTCCGGGGTCCCACTCTCCTTGTTTCTCCGTGATTCTCCGTGTTTCTCCGCGATCCAGCCTGTTTCTACTTGTATGTTCTCATGAGATTAATGTGGATCAGAATATGTATTTAAGCGTCACCGGAGACGTGCGCCACGTGCTGGAGAAGGTCGACAACTCTGGCAGAGTAGCCGTACTCGTTATCGTACCAAGCCAGCAGCTTGAAGAAGTGCTCGTTGAGCTCAAGACCAGCCTTTGCGTCGAAGATCGAGGATCTGGAATCACTTGTGAAATCTGAACTCACCACAAAGTCGTCAGTGTATCCCAACACACCGTTGAGCTTGCCGTCTGCGGCCTCCTGGATCGTCTTCTTGATGTCCTCGTAGCTTGTTGCAGTGGCCACTCTCACTGTGAGATCCACAATGGAGATGTTGATTGTAGGCACTCTGAGTGAGATTCCTGTGATCTTGCCCTTGAGTTCTGGAATCACGGCAGCAACAGCCTTAGCAGCACCGGTGGTAGATGGAATGATGTTTCCAGGGGCAGAACGACCACCACGCCAGTCCTTCCTGGATGTACCGTCAACAAGCTTCTGTGAGGCAGTGGCGGAGTGCACTGTGGTCATGAGAGCATCCAAGATCTCATACTTGTCGTGGATCACCTTGACCAATGGGGCGAGACAGTTTGTGGTACACGAAGCGTTTGACACAATGTTCATCTCTGGCTTGTAGTTCTGTTCATTGACACCAACGACAAACATTGGCGCAGTTTTCGAAGGAGCTGTGATGATCACCTTCTTAGCACCTCCCAAAATGTGTTTCTGAGCAGAGTCGAGTTCTTTGAAGACACCAGTGGATTCGATGACGTAGTCGACGCCGAGCTCGCCCCAAGGGATGTTGATTGGGTCTGTCTCTCTGAAGAGCTTGATCTGCTTACCGTCAACAGTGAGGTGTTCCTCATCGTGCTCAACGACTCCAGGGTACTTGCCATGTGTAGAGTCGTACTTGAAGAGGTATGCGGCGTACTCAGCGTCTGTGGAAGGGTTGTTGATGGCGACGATGTTGATGTTGCCGTTCTTCTCGGCCTGGAGGATGTTTCTGAGAACGAGACGACCAATACGGCCGAATCCGTTGATGCCAACTGTGATCATTGTGGAAGTTGTAGTTGTTTGTCCAATATTTGTGATGGGCTCTCTAAAGAACAGGATACCAGGCGGGCCTTATATACTCATAGCCCCGGAGAACAGAACCCTCCCATCGCCCGCGTCAACCCCGGAGCTTAGCGCTTCCCCAGATTCCGCCCACGCGCGTCCGAGTCTAGATTCCCGACTCCACCCGGCGCTCCCCGGCGAATCCTACAAGCAGCACGTCCGGGGCTATAAGCAGCATTTGTATAACAGCTCTGTGGTTCCCTACAAAGACTAAATTACACAGGGAAAACACTGCGTAGAGAGTGCTTGGTGGTGTACCGATGATCTTTGCGGAGTACACGTTGGAGCGGAAACAATAGCGTGCTCGAGGAGGGAATTGTAGTATTCTCGCTTATATACGTCTTATCAGCACACTCTCGACTGCCCCTCGCCCCCACCAAGAACGGCAAAAATGTTTGCAAGGGAATATCTGGCTGTGGCATCGTAGTTCTCGAGGGTTGACGATCCCATGTGTGGGGTCAAGGACACATCCCATCTTCCAAGCAGTCTCTTGTCCACCACCGGCTCTGTGGCAAACACGTCCAGACCGAGCCATCCAAGAGTGCCAGCCTGCAACTTCTTAATAGCATAGTCCTCATCAATCACAAACCCACGTCCGGCGTTGATCAGTCTGGCACTTGGCTTCATCAGATCCAACTGCTCTTTGGAAACCAATCCTCTCGTAGCGGCATTACCAGGACAGCAGATGATAACACAGTCTGCAACCTTGCACAACTCATTCACATCCTTGTAGTACAGATACTTCAGCTCCTGATTCTCGGTACGCTGGTGATACACGACCTCCATACCCAACACAGCAGCTCTAAGTGCCACCTCCTGCCCAATACGACCCATACCGACAATACCACACACTTTTCCCTGTGGACTTCTGGCCAAGTTTCCACCAGCCACCTCACCAAACGCAAACGCGTTCTTCAACCACTCATCCTTCTCCACACCGAGCTGTCCATCAGCATGCTGGAACGACTTGGTCTGCAGGGTCTCACGTGCAACCACCACATGCGCAGTGGATCTCGTGGCCTGTTCGAATCTCTTGTAGAATCTGAACGACTCGAGGATATGCCACAAGATCGAGTCAGCAACAGCTGGTGCCCCGAGAGATGGCGTGTTGTATAGACGGATGCCGCGTGCCTTGAGTGCTGTGGTGTCAAACGCGTCATAGCCGACTGGTGTGGAGGTGATCATCTCGAGAGATGGAGGGAGGTGCTCGATGAGTGAAGCTGTGAGACCACCGACTGGGACAAAACCCATCCAGCCGGTGTAGATGGCTGCGATCTGAGAGAACTCAGTGGCGAGTTTCTCCTTCAAGGCATCAACTGTGGTGAGCTTGTAGTACTGGTGGACATGTTAGCATTGTGTCTAAACGGGATCAATGACGATGGCAAAAACTTACCAGGATCTCAAACTTCTCCTTGAACAGAGTGAACTCTGGAAGACTCTCTTTTGGGTACTCGAGGAAGAGAACTTGTGGCTTTGTCATATTGCCGTCTTTTTCGTTGTGCTGCTGTTGTGTCTCAATTCAAGAGAAGGCTTTTGGGTGCTGTGGCCTTTATTTTATACCTCTGCTCGGCCACCTAGCACCTGAGTCCGATTTCCGCGCGTACCCGGCCATTGCCGCCTTAAGCCGCTGCGGACGGAAGATTTTGCACTTCTCCACCTGTGGCTTTGATAAATAAGCGCACGTTTGCTTTTGGATGTCTGATAGATACCAGATAGCAGTACTCACGTTACATCATATGCGGCATCTAATCGGCCCCTGAAGAGGTCATCCGATGACCTTTCAACAGTGCCAGGATACCAACCGTCATACCTCTCACATATGTCCCTAGACTTAACATTCAACTTGATCTACAACCAATTCATCTTCCTGCTTTGATCCATCTCAACTCAGATCTCTACTCCACAGTCAATTAACTCTTTTTCGTTTATATGTTTGCGGCGCTCAGACCAGCAGGACAGACAAGATATAAATACCAGGCCGCAGCCTTCTCCCCTCGCAGCTCTTCTTCTGCCCCATCCAATCCTCAACGTCATGTGATTGTGATTGTGTGTATGTGTGATTGGACATGACTTTGCCAATTCTTCTGTGTGTGTGTGATTGTGTGTTTGTGAATGCTCCTCGTCGTCATCTTCGACTCCACTGCATCTTCAAATTGTGTAAAACCTCGAATAAAATAGAAAAAGTAACAGAATAAAACCAAAAAATGCGGATAACATCATCGTGGACAACAGCTCTTGTTGTGTTGCTGTGCCATGGCAGCCTCTGCTGCTCCTTTATTAACCTCCCCGTTCATTCCCCCATGTACGTAGAGGGGAACTTAGTGGTGGTGGTCATCCTGTGGAACACCGACTGGGTTGAGCTTGTAGACGGAACCACACTCCCAACATCTGCCAACCTTCTCAACAGTAGGCTTCAACCACATGACCTGGTGGGAGTCGGCTGGGGAACCTGTGCATCCGACGTAACGGTAGTCATCGTAAGAGTCGACGAGGATTGGGTCGGCGAGGGTACCGATTCTGGAAGCGTCGAGTGGCTTGGTGTCGAAGAGCTCCACACCCTCGAGCTTGGCAAGCAACTCCAAACGGGCCAAACCGGTCTCCTGGTCGAGGTCGGTTGGGAAGGTGCCCTCCTTAGCACCTGGACCGATGAGGGTCTCCTTACCGTGAACCTGGGCCAAGGAAGAGGCGGTGGACACCTTTGGAGCCTGGAAAACGGCGCGTGCGGAGGAGAAGGATCTGGTAGCCTGACGGGCGATCAACTGGGAACGAAGAGCGAACATTGCGTGTGTTGTGGACGTTGTTGTGGTTGGTGCTGGTCGGTGTTGGTGGCCCGTCAAATCTCGAATGTTTTTTTTTCGGTTGTTCTGAGGGCGAATAAGACGGTGATCTCATTGGATGTTTCTTGAGTGCCTAATCTGGGTAGTGGGTGGTAATTATGGTGTATATATATATATGGACTGTCGTAGGTTCGAACCTGAGCGATGGCACTTCTTTAGCACTATTTCTTGAAATGTCCGGGTGTTGAGCCGGCCACGACTTCTTGACCGTTCTCGCGCGCCCCACTCACAAAAACCGCAGTCACAAATCTGTCCTCGAAACACCTGAACACCACATCTTCGCCTGGCCCCCGTTCGCGCTTCCCGCGGCGGTCCCAGCAGGATTTTTCATCGTCGCCTTGAACCACACACACTCAAGACCAACTCCTTTTGAAGACTCCAGCTCACGCAAAACAAGTCAACGTATGTGAACATCATCAGTACGACCCAGGATGAGAGACAGGAGCACGGCATATACACACGCGAAGCAACGACACGCTTTGGACCATTGAATCTCGAGATGGAGACCCACACAACATACATTGAAGAGATCAGCAACACATCAATCCCACACAAAGGTGAAGAATCTCCCATACAAGCCATCAATCAATCACAATCACGTTCATCATCAGACTCATACACAGCTCAACCTGTTCAACCGATACATCTGACCACATGTCCACCGAAGAATCACTTCATACAGCCAATCCATAACTTCTCATCCAAGTACAACCACAACCTGAACAACTACTAACACTCCACAGATGCCAAAGAAGAGAGCTTCCAACGGTAGAAACAAGAAGGGTAGAGGTCACGTCAAGCCAGTTAGATGTGTTAACTGTGCTAAGTGTGTGCCAAAGGACAAGGCCATCAAGAGAGTCACCATCAGAAACATTGTTGAGGCTGCTGCTGTCAGAGACTTGTCTGAGGCTTCCGTCTACGCTGAGTACGCTTTGCCAAAGCTCTACAACAAGTTGCACTACTGTGTCTCTTGTGCCATTCACGCCAGAATTGTCAGAGTCAGATCCAGAGAGGCTAGAAGAATCAGAACTCCACCACAGAGACCAAGATTCAACAACGCCAACAAGGTCTCCCCAGCTGACGCTGCCAAGAAGGCTTTGTAAGAGGTTTGTACTTTCTTGCTGAATTAAAAATCACATCACCTTTGTACTTTACTGTTCTTGTAGTTTTGGAAGTTAGGGTCTACCCGTCAACATTGTTCTATACTGTGATCGTAAATGATTCCGTATACTTAATTACAAATTAGCAAAGCTGAAAGCCTGTTCCTCGGCCTCATCATCATCAATGAGCTCCTTATCCTCGAGGTTAGTCACATATTCCTCCTCAGACGTCTTCTCCTGCTGAGGCTCTGGCGTATCTTCAACGTTCTCGGCATCCTCAAGCATCGAGGTAGTCACAATAGTTCTCACCTCAGGCACCTCAATCTCATCCTTGGCCAACTTCTGACTCAAAGTGTCCAGCTCGTAGAACAACATGAACGTTCCAGGGGTGTTCAACACCTCATCCTCATCCACAATGTCAATGTCCTCATCAGACGTTCTCCACCACACACCTCTGTACTTTCTGAAGGCAATGTAATGGCCATAGTTGTGTGTACCGTAGTGCGAAATCACAGAACGGAGCTGATACACCAATGGACCAGAGATGTCACGCTTCTCGACTGACAATGGGATTCTCTGCTGCTGACGTGGTGGCAAAGATGGTGCCGTTGGTGCGCCGTCAAGTTCGTCTTCATCAGACGAGTCAAGATCCTCAGGAGAACGCTCCACTGTCTCAGACTCTGGGTTGGCAAATGGATCAGTGCCATCTTCAGAGATGAGAGATGGTGTCTCGCTCTCAGACGAATCACTGCCATTCAGCTGCTCAGTGGAAGCAGCATCGGCCTCCTCATCATCCACATCATCGTCCTCATCCTTCATGTACTCATCACTGACTGGTCTCTCCTTCTTGCTTAGAGGCAATCTGGCATCAGTGTTGATCTCACTTGGCTCAGCGACATATGGGTCCAAGTCCAATTTCAGGGGGAAAACAACTCTTGCGCCATTCTTTCTGACTCTGAATGTTTCTGGATCAAAGACAGATCTGTTGATATGGAGGGAAAGGAGAGGTGGTGGACGCGAGATCAAGATCTGCTTCGACTTCGAACTCTTCTTCATCATGTTCTTGGTGTATAGCTTCTTGAACACCTCATCGTCAATGATTGGCTTTGCAAGCTCAGCCTTGATAGCCTCGATTCTCCCACTGAACATCTCAACCATCTGTGGTGTCACCGCTGAGCTGATCTTCTCCTCCAAAAACTCAACAACGTGGTTCAATGCACATCTGTTACAGTCAACACCTTCAATGATCTCAGGCTCAGTCCACTGGTTCAGCAAATCTGTCAATCTCAAAGCAGCATAATTGTCAGAGGGAAGGTTCAAGGACATTCCAGACACAAGACTATATCTGATTCCACCCATCTCACCACACTCCAAACATCCAATTCTCTCAGCAGTCAAGCCATCAACAGGTGTAAGTAAGTTGTAGCGATATACCTTCTCAGTGGCATCCTCCAAGTTTGGATCAATCTGATCTGCTGGGATGTAGACATCTCCGAGCTGACCAATGTTGTCACTTCCAAAGAGTGCATCCTCAGGGAGGTCTCTCTTGTAGATAGCCTCGTTCTTTGATGAAGTAGACGAAGCAGAAGATGGTCTTGGTGTGTCTTCAGATTCCTCCTCAGAGTTCTCCTTAGGTGGGCCCTTCTTCAAGTCAGCCTCCAACTCCGAGAGTATCGTCTGGAAGAACTCCTGAGCATCCTCTTGGTTGTATCCGAGAAGGAAGTTCTTGTTTGGAGTCTTTGACATAGTTTTGAGCATTGGATTCGTTCTGTAGTCCTTGCCACTGGTTCCATGTTTGGCGTTGAGTCTCTGGATCAATGATCTGAGAGACTTCAAAAAGTAGAGCTCGTTGGTCTCAACCTTCTCTTGAAGCTTCTCATCCTCGAGGAAGTCAACAAGTGTGTTAGCAGAGGCAAGAGACTGCATGACGCTGTTCATGAAACATGTGTTACCGTCATTGACAAGGCCACCAATGTTACCACCTCTCTTGAGGACGACGTTGTTGTAAAACTCCCATCCGCATTCTGGCTCTCTTCTCTTTTTCTTGAGCAAGGATCTGGAGGAAGGTCCGGTGGAGAGATAGTTGTTCATCGTGAACTTGACACGATCGATGATGTCCTGTGAATGGAACGTGACGAAGTAGGTTGGGATGGAAAGAGCAATGAGGGTGGCGACGATGGTCCTCCAGTTGAGAAACTCGCGGGAAAGCACTGTGAAGGAGTCTTCTGTTGAAAGCTGGAAGCAAATTGCCTGATAGTACGCGTACAAGTTCAGAAGAGTCTTGACGAGTGGTGGAAGAGCAACGGAGGTGAGTACGAGAATGAGAGTGAGCTTTGTGTTGCTGGAAAACATAAACGGACTGTTGGTGAGGAGCTGGTGGCTTCGGAGTGGAGGACAAAGAGCTCGTTGTGGATTTGACGGTGCTCTTTTCTGGCTCGGCCTGTCGGTGTTTTCGCTGTCACAAGAAGGGCTGCTGTTAGTGAAGATAGCCGACTTTGGACGGGCTCGCACAGCTTGTAATCTCTGCGGTTCGAAGGCGATGCGTTGCCCGAAGAGAAGAGAGAGCGCTTTGGCCTGTTTTTTTCTGCCGCAATCAGAAATCAATGCGATCACGTGACTGAAATGTTCTTATAAAGACAACAACACTACTGGTTAAACACTACTACTATTAAACTACAATCAAAAGGTCACTGGAACGCTGAGCCTGCACTGCAAACTCGGTTTATTTCAAAAGAATCACAAGACGATGACACTGCTGTAGACAAAGACAAAAAAATCAGCAGTGCCATAAAAACACACTGAGAACAGCATCCTCTGAGATCACCAAATCGGCTTCCATCAACAACAGAAACAGGAAGCACCATCAGCTCAGCTCAATTCAATAGCATGTGCTCAAAGAGATATAGAAAGATAGATAAAGGGGAGGAAAAGGGAATGAAATCAAAGCAGAAACCAAAGCAGAAACCAAAACAAAAGACAGGAATCAAGATCACAAACACACACAGTACAACAACACCGCACTCAAAAGTTCCAATTTCTTTCATCTTCATCACGATCACACCATCGAACACCTCTTCATCCGTAGACGATCGGGCCGTAGTTCTGGTATGCCACCGAAGCCTGTGGTGGTGCTCTCTCCTTACCCCAACCGAGTCTGAGCGCTCTTCCATTGACCAATAGTCCGCTCAACTGGACAATAGCCGATGCAGCACCCGCATGGGAGTCGTACTTGACAAACGCACACCCCTTCTCCGAATACAACTTGAAATCAACAATGTATCCAAAGTTCTGGAGTATAGGGACCAAGTCGCTCTGAGTGGTGAAGTGGGCAAGGTTTCCGAGATACACAGTCGTGTGCCACGATGGAGACTTTCTCACCACGGCTTCGTAGCTTGGTGGAGAGATCATGCCCATGCCGGCACCGTTGAGAGGGAGCCCGTTGACAGGAAGCGGACTACCAGGAGCACCGTTGGCCCCGGTTGGACCGTTGCCGATGATGCCGTTCTGGTGGTAGTTGCCGTTGTAGTTGCCGTTGTTGTTGTGGCCATTGCTGTTGTTATTGTGATGGCTGTGGTTGACGTGATGGTTGTTCTGATGGTTGTGGGTGTTGTGGTGGTTGTTGTTGTTCTGGTGGTTGTTGTACTTTTGGTAGTAGTGGCCATTACCATTGTGATGACCGTTACCATTGTGGTGATAGTTACCGTGGCCGCCGTGATTGTGGTTCTGGTTTTGCAACTTGTGTGAGGCCCAGTTGAGACGGATAGCACGTCCGGCAATGACTTCACCGTTCATGGTCTCAATGGCAGCTTCGGCATCCTTCTGTTCGTCAAAGGAGACGAAACCGTAGCCTCTGGATCTGTCAGTCTGCATGTCCCACATGACATGGGCCTGGAGCAAGGAAGGGAACTTGGAGAATGTGTTCTTGAGCTTCTCGTCGTTGATCTCAGCGGACAGGTCACCAACAAAGACGTTGAATGACTCTGGGTTGGCCTTGGCCTGCTGGGACTGGTAGGCCCAGTTGATCTTGAGGTTGGAGCCGTCAATGACCATTCCATTGAGGTTCTCAAAGGCAACCTTGGCACTCTCCTCATCTTCACACTCGACAAAGGCGTAGTTCAATCCTGGACGGTTCTTGTCAAAGAGGACCTTGACACTCAGGACCGGGCTCTGGATGGAGAAGATCTCTCTGATCTGCTCGTCACTGACGGTGTTGGACAAGCCTCCAACGTACAAGATCTTGTGGGATACTTCACGACCACCAGCAGAAGCAAGAGCTGGCGTAACCTCCGGTGTCTCCGGTTCTGGTGCTTCGACCTGCTGAGAAGGTTTCTCGGTCTCTTGTGCTGCCTCAGTGACGGTGGACTCAGACTTGTCACTCTCTTGTGGCTTGTCGGTTGTCTCCGGTGTCTGTGGCTGTATCTGTGTCTGTGTGATCTCTGTGGTCGAGGTCTCAGTCGTCTCTTGTGCTGGAGGAGGCTGTGTGGTCTCTGATGTGGTGCTCATTGTTATATTAGGTGATTAGAGAGGAATGAGGACTCTGTGGGGAGAAGAATTAAATGGCGGGTGTATGCGTGTCTGCTAGCCAGCTGCAAATGGAATGGGGTAGGGGTGAAGTAGAGGTACTCGTGGCAGAAGCAGTCTCAAAGTAATTCAGTACAACGGGTAGAAGTGCGCGTACTGGTGTGTTGTGGTGGGAGTCCCTGTGTGGATGATAAGAGTGTGTGGGTACCAAGTGAGTAACAAGAATGGTCTTCGCAGTAGTGAAGGGAAAATTGCTCTTGAAGGAGAGAGAGGAGCTGGAGCTGGGCCTGGGAGAGAGTGGGGCGAGAGCAATTTCTTCGGAGGCGGGCAGAAACACGAGAATTGAGAAGGGAATGTAGTGCGTGGCTGCGGAGAGGGAGAACGTAGGCAAAACACTCTGTGAGCCGGAGGAGCGCGGGGACGGGCTGAAAAAGAGGGAAGACGGATCAAACAGAGAGTACAAAAAGCCCGTGTGACGGTGTCGTTCAGGGGAGGTCAAAAAGAGCCGGTTTTGTGCGGTAATTGGGTGGTTCGATGGTGCTTGAAAGGGGCGCGTTGGCTGTGTTTACCACTTTTTTTGTTTATCGACGTTTTTTTCTTCGCGTTTTGGCCGGCCGGTGCGGAGATGTTGAGCGGAGTAAGGGGATACAATGTGGGTTTTGAGGGTGTTCTGGTGGGTTTCTGGGGTTGTTTGCTGGATTAATGAGTTCAATGGTAGCAGTTATACCTATACACTGCTTTTGTTCGCTCAAATACGCCAAATAACGCCCTATTTAGAGCACCGAGACCCTTGCTCGGCTGCTTGTGGACATATTTCCCCTTCGGGACATCACATTGTTCTATCCCCAGTTTGATTAGTAAAGTTCGGGGTTTGCACAGCCAAATTGAGCTATGTTTATTGTGTGTAGCAGAGGTTTACAAATTCGTTCTTAGGGCTCAGTTCGGCCTCCGGAAGGTCTGAATATCAAAGGCTTCCTGCTGCTTGTGGCTTATCAGCATGTGGGCATGTGAATGAGGTGCTTGGTGTTTGTTCCCTTTGGCTCATAGTTCGCTCAAAACTCGGCCTATCAAGCTGTGGTAAGCTCCATTGTAGTCACCGACACTCCCAGAGCACATTAACCCCAAAATATCCACAAAAAGACGCTGATCTCCACCTTTTGGCCCACCCTCCGAGACCCTTCAACAGCGCTGATATGTATCACGTGTGTATAAACCCGGACACCACGTAAGTCATCGGTAAGGGCCACATTCTAAATTTTTCACTTTAATGTCACCGGTGCGGCCAAAAACACGTCTGTTGACTCGCTCCAAGCACCCCCTGAGCACCCCTGAACAGACCCAGCCTCTTCACACACCTCATGTTGCGCTACACAAGCTCCGCTGCTCGTCTGAGCAGGCACAGCCGTCTCTACACAACGCTCTCTGGCCTCACACTCTCCAAGAAGATCAGATCTGAGGCCTTTGAACAGGTGCAGAACACCAAGGCACAGCACCCAAGCTTCAAGCCAACCCTCAAGATCATCCAGGTCGGAGGAAGACCAGACTCATCCACATATGTCAACATGAAGCTCAAGGCTTCCAAGGAGTCTGGTGTCGACTGTATTGTTGAGAAGCTTGATGAGCAGGTGTCACAGTTCGAGTTGCTCAACAAGATTGAACAGGTCAACCAGGATGAGTCCATCCACGGTGTGCTCATCCAGCTCCCACTTCCAAAGCACTTGGACGAGGCAAAGATCACAAACGCCGTCTCTGTGGATAAGGACGTTGACGGTTTCGGCCGCTACAACATTGGTGAGCTCTCCAAGCGTGGTGGTGAGCCAAAGTTCATCCCATGTACTCCACACGGATGCATCAAGCTTCTCGAGGAGACTGGTGTTGACATTGCTGGAAAGAACGCTGTTGTGCTCGGAAGATCCGATATTGTTGGAATCCCAGTCGCAACTCTCCTCCAGAAGAAGAACGCCACAGTTACCATCTGTCACTCCAAGACCGCCAACATTGCAGAGATTGTCAAGAACGCTGACATCGTTGTTGCCGCTATTGGACAGCCAAACTTCGTCAAGGGTGAGTGGTTGAAGGAGGGTGCTATTGTCATCGATGTCGGTATCAACTACATCCCAGACAGCACCAAGAAGTCTGGCCAGAAGCTCGTTGGAGATGTCGACTTTGAGTCCTGTAAGAACAAGGCTTCCTTCATCACTCCAGTCCCAGGTGGAGTTGGTCCAATGACCGTTGCCATGCTTGTTGACAACGTTCTCGTTGCCGCTCAGAGACAGTGGAAGGAGAGTCACGCCTCTCCAGAGTTCACTGCCTTGCCACTCAAGCTCGAGACCCCTGTCCCATCCGATATTGCCATCTCCAGAGCACAGACGCCAAAGCTTGTCAAAGACCTCGCTACTGAGCTCAAGCTCAAGGAGTCGGAACTTGAGTTGTTCGGACACTACAAGGCCAAGGTCAACCTCAGCGTCTACGACCGTCTCAAGGACCGTGAGAATGCCAACTACGTGCTTGTTGCTGGTATCACTCCAACACCTCTCGGTGAGGGAAAGTCCACTACTACCATGGGTCTTGCACAGGCTTTGTCTGCCCACCTCAAGGTCCCAGCCATTGCCAACGTCAGACAGCCTTCTATGGGTCCTACATTTGGTGTTAAGGGTGGTGCTGCCGGTGGCGGATACGCCCAGGTCATCCCAATGGACGAGTTCAACATGCACTTGACTGGTGACATCCACGCTATTGGTGCTGCCAACAACTTGCTCGCTGCTGCCATTGACACAAGAATGTTCCATGAGTCAACACAGAAGAAAGACGAGACATTCTACAAGAGACTGGTCCCAAAGAAGCAGGGAAAGAGAACATTCACAAAGTCGATGCTTACCAGATTGGCCAAGCTGGGAATCAACAAGACCAACCCAGATGACTTGACACCAGAGGAGATCACCAAGTTTGCCAGACTCAACTTGAACCCAGACACCATCACCATCAAGCGTGTTGTTGATGTCAACGATCGTTTCCTGCGTCAGATCACCATCGGCCAGGCCGCCACCGAGTCCAAGGGTACTCCACGTGTCACCGGATTCGACATCACCGTCGCTTCTGAGCTCATGGCCATCCTTGCCTTGTCCACCGACCTCCACGACTTGCAGGCCCGTGTTGGCCGTATTGTCATTGGATCCAACTACGACAATGAGCCAGTCACAGTCAATGACCTCGGTGCCGCCGGTGCCATCACTGCTTTGCTCAAGGATGCCGTCAAGCCAACACTGATGCAGACATTGGAGGGTTCTCCTGTGCTGATCCATGCTGGTCCATTCGCCAACATCTCCATTGGTGCTTCCTCTGTCATCGCCGACAAGATTGCCCTCAAGCTCGTGGGTACATCCACTCCAGACCAACAGAAGGGTTTCGTTGTCACTGAAGCCGGTTTCGACTTCACAATGGGTGGTGAGAGATTTTTGGACATCAAGTGTCGCTCTTCTGGTCTTGTTCCAAACGCTGTTGTCCTCGTGGCTACAGTGAGAGCTCTCAAGTTGCATGGTGGTGCTCCAAACGTTAAGCCAGGTCAGGCTTTGCCAGATGAATACACCCAGGAGAACTTGGATCTTGTTGAGAAGGGATGTGCCAACTTGGCCAAGCAGATCGCCAACGTTAGACAGTTTGGTTTGAACGTTGTTGTCGCTTTGAACCAGTTCAAGGATGACACACGTGCTGAGGTTGAGCTTGTGAAGAAGTTGGCCAAGGAGGCTGGTGCCTTTGATGCCGTGGAGTCAAACCACTGGGCTGAGGGTGGTAAGGGATCCGTTTTGCTTGCTGAGGCTGTCAGAGAGTGTGTGAAGCACTCGAAGCCTGAGGAGTTCAAGTTCTGCTACGACGTTGAGGACTCTGTCGAGGACAAGCTTACTGCTATTGTTACCAAGATGTACAACGGTAAGTCTATTGTTGTTTCCGAGCAGGCTGCTGCAAAGATCAAGACATACACTGAGCAGGGATTCGGCAAGCTTCCAATCTGTGTCGCAAAGACACAGTACTCTCTGTCACACGATGCTAACTTGAAGGGTGTTCCAAGTGGGTTTGAGTTCCCAATCAGAGACATCAGAGCCTCCATTGGTGCTGGTTACTTGTACGCTTTGGCAGATGAGATTCAGACGATTCCAGGTCTTCCAACGCATGCTGGATACATGAACGTCGAGGTTGGTGAGGATGGTGAGATTGAGGGTTTGTTTTAGATGTATAGAGGAAAGTGTTTTAGCTGTATAGAGTCATAAAGGAAACTGTATTATGTTTCAGGGGTTCAGCATAGACCTGATAGATACGCCTGTGGGTTTAGAGATGCATTGGTATGAGCATAAGATCAAATGTATGCTGTATTATGTATTCTGTATATCAACATTTGTCCGACGTGAGCTTGTTCAAGGGATTAGTGTACCCTGCACCCTCCCAAGAAGTCATATTTGGATTCATGTAAGCATTAGGATGGTTTTTGATGTAGTCAGTTGTGGGGAAATCAGGTGGGTCACATGTCATTCCATTGCGAAGACCTTTTGGCTGATAGATGCGGACATAGTCGATCTCAAAGGTGACTGGAAAGAGGAAGTTGAGCCACTGAATGGCCGACCACGACGTGGAAAGGCCCAAGTTCAACACAATCGACATTGGCTCTTTAGGCATATCTCTCCAGCCCACGTTACCATTGGGGTGAAGCGCTGCACCCATGATGGTGGCTGTTGGTTCATCACCAAGGAAGAATCGGGCGTAGTTGTCCATCCTGTTCTTCAGCTTGCTGCGGTACTCAACGGAGTACTTCTGGAAGTACGTCTTAGCGTCCTTCTGGTAGCGTGTTGGGTGCAGGGAGTCAGGTACAATATTCTCGTACCATGTATCATTGACTGTTGTCTGGACACTGAGCATCTCCTGGTACGGTGTTCCGAGGAAGTTGCTGATAACACCCTTGGTGATGTTGTGAAGTGCAACAAAGTCGTAATCAGGCAGATACCAGATATCAAATGGTGCAATCTGAAGAGTTTGGGAGGCCACACCAGTATGGGAGTCTGTGTCAAAGTCTGTAGAGTGAGCACCTTCCAAAAGATCGACTTCTGGAGCACCACGGCCTGTTCCTCTGTTTGGATGATCTTCACCCTTGCAGGTACACTTATTCAGTCGTTGGCCCGGCAGGTAGCTAATCCCGTCTGGCGAAGACTGGTTGGCTGTGATTCCAGCATCACACTCATTGTAAGAGTATGGCCAGACACCATCAGTAGAAGCAAGGTATCCAGGACGAGCCAGATTACCGAGTGTCCAGATACCAGGCCAAAGACCTGCAGTGTAGGAGGAGCCGGGAAGCTTAGCACTCACTTCGAGGATTCCCTCACTGAAACACAGCTTGTTCCAGCTTTGCATCATTCCAGAACGGTACAAGAGATCATGATTGTGATGAGCATCCATCTTCAATCTCAGAGTTCCCTCTTTGGTGAAAGCAGCGTCTGGGTCATACCACTCCAAATCGTTTGTGGCAGCATAGTGAATGTCCACAGCCTCCCAAAACTGGTCCATTCCCTTGTAGAACGTTCTTCCTTCGGCATTGAACTCGTCACTGAACACCAATGGCCACTCTTCACCGTCTTTGGAGGTTCTGGTCAGTGCTGTTTTGGGCGTGTCCGGGTCGACCAGGCTCTGTCTGATGGCACTGAGGGTCGGATACACGTAGTCGCTCACCTTCTCGTACTCAATAACGCTCGGAGCATCATAATGGCTGAACCATCCAAACCGTTCTCCAAGTGGGAATATGATGCAAACGAGTAGAGTGATTGTGACAACGATGGCAAATACTGTCCACTTCCACGCCTTATGCTCCGTGAATGCTTTGACCACCTTGGCTTTCCGTCTTTTGAACCGCACTCCAAACGGCAAGTTCTCCTGTTCTTCTTCATCCCCAGGACCAACAACAATCCCAAGTTCGGCCTTATCTGCTGCAGTCCGTAGTGAGTCAGGTGGATTGACAAACATCCCCAACACATCTGGTGTCTGCTCCTTGCTCTCAGTGCTGACACTGCCGACACTGCCACTAGTCCCAGTACTGAAGTTCCACTTCTCTCTAGTCGGATCCTTCTTGATAGTCTCTCGGGTACCGTTCTTAGGTCTGTATCTCTCACTCGGATCATCCTTCATCATCTCCAGTTCGTCATCACTGAGCTCTTGTCCATACTGGCTATGGTGATACATGCTCGAGTGCTCCTCGTACTCGGTCATCTGCAGATGCCCCGACTCAGTTATACCAGGTTGAAACTCCCATTGTCCAAAGGGATTATACCGGTTTGTTCTCTGGTACCCGGCTGTGGTCGAGCTGCTGCTGCGTGTGTGGGTTGGACTGTTCTGCTTCGACGAGTCTGAGGCGATTTTAGTGGAGGATCCGACACTACCTGTAACTGACGGTGAAGTCTGGGAGCCGTCTGAGCCCTGCGACCCGTTACTGTTGCTCATTGCTGCTGATAGTCGGCTACCATCACCCATGGTGTGTGTGTTTGTTTGAGATGACAAGATTTCAGTCCGCCTATATAAAAGCTGCCGACCGGGAACTCGAGAGTGGTTACTCCTCCTTTCTGGCTGTTCTAGATTGGGCCGGTTTGGTAAGCACTACTACATACGGTTAAGGTGCTGGAAAATTCCAGAAATAACGCATCCAGTGATAGATTTAGATTATGCTTTGACAGTTCTTCTTTAAGTGATGCGCATATACTGCAGTTCATAGCTCAAGGGGTAACGTGTGCCGGTGGTTTTTGGACCGGGCTCCGGCCCCTGAGTTATCGAGTGCTCGGGAACTGGCCCTCCCTTGTAGATAACATTTGGGGAAAGAGTACAGGATCTGTAGATGTAATGATATAATGCAAATGAAGCTAATTGGACCGTTGAGGTTGTCAAAGTGTCGGGTTCGTTTGTGTGGCGATGGTCCATGCGCGCTGCTGTACCGGAGACACAAAAATTCACCGCGTGTAAACCTCTTATCGTAACAATAGCCCGTTGAAGAGTGTAGAACAGTGAGAACACATACTAGTACTACTGATCCTAAGCTCTGCGACCACCAACGAACCATCACTCTGCATTCCATGGCCTTTGCACCCACTTCCACTCTCTTACCAATACATCTCATCCCCCAGCCTACACACCCACCGCGGCCGTGGATCACCAGAACATCAATAAGCTTTTGCCACACCAATTAAGCTCGCAGCTGGCCAGAAGTTGCTAGGTTTATTTCCTGATTCGGCGAAAGCGGTGTTATCTCTCTGCCTTGACTGGAAGCAACCGTGTGGCCCAATCCGGAATTCGGGATAGAAGTTGGATTAGAATGTACAGCTCCAAGAGCTTTTGATGGATAGCACAGACCGCAGATATGCGTTCGGGTGGTTCTAGAAGAGTTGGAAGCTGTAGGAATAGTGAAGAGAGTATGGAATCGAACGTGGTGTTTCGGAGAGGGAAGCCAGACTTTGAACCATGAGAGCCTCGAGAGGGATGGATTGAGATAAAGTGAAAAGCTTCAGCAGGACTGCCAGATTTACAGACCAGGCTGCAAGAGAAGCCTTTAAGTCGCAATTACGGAGCATTAAGAGGTAACATGAGGCATATGGATGCGCTCTGCGCTCTGTATAGATGGGTCCGAATGCGGTAATTACCGGGGGATCACGTGCAAAGGTGAAGACATCCGGCACAGTGCGGGGCGATCAAAACATCCAATCAACGCTCCTTCAACACAACGAACCACCAAAACACCATCAATCAATCACAAATCAGATGCCGACATTGCCCACCGCATTCGCCGAGACGACCAAGAGATCGCTGGTGCACTCGGAAATGAGACAGCGAGTTCTCGGTCTCTACCGCAGATATCTCCGCGAGGCTCCAGTCTTCATCGAACTCTACGAGCTGGACATGCCTGTTGCTACTATCCGCACCAAGATCAGACAGGAGTTCGAGCGTAACCGTTTCCAGAAGGATCTCGCTGTCACGAACGTGCTGTATGCCAAGGGACAGATGGAGTTCCAGGAGCTCGTCAACTTCTGGAAGCAGACGCCTAATGTCATGAGATACTTCGAGCACGAGGGCGAGACGGCATTCATTGGCACTGCTAACGAGTCTGGATTTGTTAGCAAGTTCCTCAGAGGCCACTGATTGACTTATTTATTGGATACACCCACTTATTTATCCACCTATTTATTATATTTATTACACAAGAGTACATTTTATTACATATCTATGCGATGACTAACAACTACACTTCCACGTGCCGTCTCTTCTCACCGGCTTTCTCCTCTGCACGCCTCTTCTTGCCCTCCACCTTACTCACAACCTTGTCCATGTATGGCGTAGTGAACAGCTTGAGCTTCTTGTACTTCTCCGGTGCGAGCTCTGATGGTGGCTTTTTGGTTGGATCCCTGCGGAACTCTTTCTCCACAAGGCTTTCAACCAAGTCTCTGGCACACTCCTTCAACACCTCAGACCCGAGCTGATCTCTGTACTTCTTGATCATGTTTGGGATGTGTGTGGCAAAATGACGTTTCCAGCGTTTACGGAACTCGTCTTCGCTCATCTGGGATGGTGTCAATCCTGGTGTTGGTGATGCTGTGGTGGAGTTTCCCTCCAGTCGTCTCTTGTAGTGTTCCTCCTTACGCTGCTTCAGTTTGAGCTCTCTCTCCTCCTCTGCTCTGATCCTTGCCAGTCGCTCGGTTTCCGCTCGTTGTGCTTCTTCAATGATCCGCTGCAGTTGTGAGTCCTCCTTGTGTCTGCGTCTCTCATTCTCAAACTCCAATGCCCTTTTTTGCTCCTCCTGCTCCTTCTTGATCCTCTGAAGTTCACGTTCTCTCTTCTCTGCAATCTCAGCCTTCAAGCTCGGCTTATCCCAGCGTGTTTCACCAGTCGTTTTGTGGAAGTAGTAGATCTTGCCTGTATCATCCCTCGTACAGAACCAATCCATTGGCATATCCTCATCCTTCCACACCTTCACCTCAACAGTAGGTGTTATGCTCTCTCTTTCCACCTTCTGTCTGCGTTCATCAAACTTGAACTCAGACTTTTTAGTACTCTTCTGGATCTTGACGTACTCAGGCAACGCGGCCCACTTCTCCTTCAACTGGGAGCAGAGATCCTGGATTTCATCGGACTCAGACTTCTCAATCAGCTCGTCAATCTCACGTTCAATCCCACGGTTGGCAAGGTATCCCTTTGACACCTCCCACTTGAGCATGATCTTGAGCAGACGGGCGAGGAAGGCATCATCAACGACGAATGCGTTGCGGCCTGAAGAATCCAGCGAGAAACGGATGAGACGCTTGAATGCAGTGAAACCATGCGATTTCTTGATCTTGTTGATAAGTGGTTCAGAAGACAACTCGATACGTTCCAGAAGCTTCGAAGCCAGGAGTGCATTGTCTGCTTGGAGAAGGGCAGCCACGACTGATGTGGCATCGTGGATTGCAATTGGTGTCATCTCGAGAGACTCCAAGTACTCAACAGTGGAGTCCTCTGGCTTCTTTCCAAGCTCCTTCAGCTGAAGCAGGAATTCCTGCTCTTCTTCCACGGAGGAACCAAGGGCCAGTGAGATGTGTTGTGGCAGGAGTGAAGCAGCGTCTGTCTGTGTCTTTCCTCCAATAACTCCAATACACGTTGGCTCACCACAGTAGCACGGTTGAGCATTAGCACCGTATCTGTCAACATTGTAGTTGAATGTGAGTTCTTCTCCTTGCACAATGCGTCTTTTGGCAAAGATTCCCATCCTGAGCTTGTCATCCACAACCCATTTCTCGACATAACAGTTTGGAGCACACGAGTGGTTCAAGAAGCGTCCAAGAGATCCCTTCTGTGTGGCATCAACAAACTCGCCTTTCTGCAACATCATGAAATACAGGTGTTTTCTTCCCTCAGCGTCATAGCCCGCCATACGTTTCTTGAACGCCTTTTCGTCAATGACCTCACCAACGTACTCCCACACAAACGCGTCCGGTTCCAGGTCCTGGTCAGCCCTCACTCCGAATCCCTTACGGTCTGTCTGGAACACGGTGATCTCGGCGTATTCTCTGTGCTGGAACCGCTGATTTGCACAGTCCTCTCCACAAGACGCCTCGTCAGCGCCATTGACACACTCGATCTTTGTTCCTCTGTTGATACAGTCCTCATCCGAGCACGCCACGTTGACACCATCTTCGTACTCAGCAGCACAGACACATGTCATTGGTTCCTGGCCCGAGAGTGCAATGCCCTTGTGTTGGTATGTGCATTGTTCGATCTCGGTGTATGTCTTCTGGGCCTCTTCTGTGCGGTCAATGGCGTCGGAGTACAACTTCAGCGTCGTTGGAATGATATTACGCAGCTGCTCACGGACTTGTTGTTCCTGAAGCGACGACTGCTGTTCATTCTCGCTGAACTCGTCTGACTCCTCCATTTTGTGGTGCGGTTTGTCGTTGTTCCGGCTGTTGATGCTGGTTGTTGTTGGTGCCTTTGTCGACGTTTTTGTTCGCGCGCCGATCAACTCTTCTCCAGACCTTCAAGACCAACCATCAAAACAGCTCGAAATGCCTCCGAAAGCAGTCTCCCCGTCCGCTATCAAAGGTGTGCCCGCCTGCATCCAACAGCTTTACTTTGTGACGCGTCCGGGGCCTCCAGCGGTGCTTTCCTCGTCGAAATGGTTCAAGTGCTCGTTCTTCCCGGCTGACCACTTTATGGGGATGTACCGCAAGAGCTCGCCCGCCATGAGGATGAGGTACTTGTACGGCACGCTCTTCAACGACCCGACAGTGGACGTCAAGCTGAAGGGGAAGTTCTCCAGAAGTGTTGATGCTCTGAATTACTCGCACGTGAGAGTCGACTTGAGACGGAGATACAGAGAGATGATGTGGAAGCACTATGCTGGTGTGGATGGGCTGTACGTGTTTGATGTTGGTCTTGTTCCACGAGAAAATGACATTCAAGAGGTTGAAAAGGAGGTCAAGATGGCCATGGAGAAGGCAAAGACAATTGATTGGACACGGCAGACCCAGCAGTGTAACAGCAGGGTCAACTGGAAGAAAGTGAGGACGCTGTTGGAGGAGCATGGCATAGACCCTGGTGATATCCAGGCCACTAAACCACCAAGGAAACCAGTCAGCAAGCCATTCATCAAGCCAGTCATCAAGCCGGTGATCAAGCCAGCCATTGAACCAGTCAACAAACCAACCGTCAAAGACAATATAAAGCCACAAATCAAGACTACCAGACGAAAAGCAGACTGGTAATACAAGTCATATCATGTTCATTAAGTATATTAGCAGTGATCACCACAGTGAATCCACCCTTTTACCCAACACAAGGGCGTCTGTCACCGCTTCCACTTTGGCCAGCATTGCTCTGTCAACGCCAGCACACACCTTCATCCCGGAATAAACCTTGCGTACACTGGTGCGCACCTCGTGTCTTCCCCTTCCCATAACCAACTCTCTGATCTCTCTAGCTCTCAACGACACCAGGATCGTCCGACTGTGGGTATGGTTCAACAGGTCTGCCTTCATAGTGGACACCAGCTTCGACTCAACATCAGGAGAGGTCGGACACGCCTGGAGTTGGAATTCCGGTGTGAACTCATTCACATACCCACACAATGGCGGAAGTGTACGTTTCGTGTTTGTACTCGTCTCATCATCAATCTCAACGTTGAGCACAGAGACGTCTCCCTCCTTCTCCACATCAATATCGACACTTGACCCAAGCACCCCACGACACGTCTGTCTCACATCGCTCTTATTCGTCTTTCCGATGGCATATAGTGTAGATGCGCTGCGTTCGATGTGTGGCAACCTTGGCGTAGTGTGTCTCTTTGTCTCACCATGAGAAGTGGATGCATTTGAAACAGGGATTGGTTGTGAAGTAGTGGTAGTAGATCCCGATGTAATAGTTGTCAGTGGAGCAGCGGAGAAGCCCGTCCATGGATACTCCTCGTACTCGTTGCTTGGAGACGGTGACCGGTACGCACCAGAAGAGTTGGAGGACGAGTTGGAATCGAGGGAGTTCTTCCAACTCTGGAGCATGTTGAATCCACGACTGAGTGAGTTGTAAGAGAATGAGTTGTGACTTTGCAGGGATGAGGAGAGATATCCCATTGATTGTGATGGCTGGATGACAGAAGATCTCGTTGGGGTCATATGTGATGGTGTGGCAATGGTTCTTGACGGGGTAGTAGGAATCTCCCAGCCCTTGCTGATAACAGATGGAGTAGGTGGTGTCTGCTTGTCGTCCATGAAGTCACTGTCCTTCGTGGATGTGGAATATGCGACCGAGCTTACTGCTTCTTCATCATCGTCACAGTCAATTCGAGTCCCAAGCTCATAGGGCAGGATGCCAGCGAGGAGAAACACAAGCTTCTGAGCGACAACAGGGTTCGTCGCCATGATAACCACGCGTACAAACTCACCACTGCACTCCTGATCGACCAACTGGCGCTTCACAGAGTCCACCACTGTCAGTAGTGCCGGCAAGAACCTTGTTCCAGGCACTCCCCCTCGTGCACCATCCTTGAGCTCCATCCAGTTGCGGGCCTCATAGCACCAGTGCTGGAACACGGGTGGGCAGGCATGAGTCAGACCAATCAGTAGTCTTGGAACACTCACCAGACTCTTGATACTCGTCACCAGTTGCTTGAATAGGATTGCCACGTCCAAGTAGTTCTGTGCAACGGCGGCATTCCGCTTCTCGACATGGTTCTGGACAAACGTGGACTTGATCAATGAGATGTGTGAGGATACCTGTCTCCAGTTGCTCAGAATCACCTCACTCAGTTGTTTCGGGTTCACCGGTACCACAACACCAATGGCAAACACCTTCTTCCCAACTTTGAAGTACCGCGTTACGAGGACTGCGTGAGGGAGGTCCTTGAGCGCTGCAAGCCTGTGGATCTTGAAGCTGTCACCAACGGCCACGTCTTGGTGGATGGGGTTGCCAAACATGAGTTCAACCAGCTCCTGAACCGTGTGTCTGTTGTGTAGTTTTGCTGTGCCTGCCTTGTCGAAGTGGTGGTCTCTGGCGGAGTCGAAACATGTGCGGTAGTTGTTCTTGCGTAGAAGTTCACCCTTATCCTGGACGACGACAAGGCGGTACTGGAATTGTTCGAGCCGTACCCGCTCAAGATCGTTGGGCGTTCCGTACAGCAAGGTCCGTGAGAACGAGTCCTCGTTCGTGTAGCTCACCCTTGGCGGCGACGAGGGAGACGTCGCAGTGCTCTTAGTCGGGCCACCACCACCGAGCGCCAACACGGAAAGACGCCGTACGAGACTGGGCGGTTTGTCCGGAATGGCCTCAGTGGGCAGCCCGCTCTCGTTCTGGAAGAGCCGCCCGAGCATTTCTGTCGTTATCTGTGTTTGTTGTTCTTGTGGGCGGGTTCGTCGTTGCCGCGGAGCCTGAGGGAGTTTCTTTTGTTGATGTGGTTTTATCTTCTCCTGATCACGCACTCCGAATCCGGCAATTGGAGATGCACACGTGACCGATCACGTGCGAGATACGAACACCACCCGCCTCGTCGTTCATGCACAGATCTGTTTACGAAGTGGGCCGTCGTTTAGCGGCTGTACGACTGGATTATTTAAACAGCCGGAGCCCCCGACCACTTGGCTGGGAGAGAAACTGGGATCATTTCACCCTAAACCGTCATCAATGTCTTTGGCTGATTTCGAGGCGAGAGGACACGCCCGTCGCGGTGGCCGTGTGGAGAACTACTTCTGTCTGTTGAAGAGACGCGACATCTACAAGACCTTTGCACTCGTGGCGCGTTTCAACAGGCCAGTCAACAACAAGAAGCTGCTGAGTGTTTGTCTGCGCTCTCTGGTGCTGAAATATCCCATTCTGGCTTCATCTATTGTCACTACCGACCGCTCAGACCTCTCGAAGCCGGCTCCTGTGCACGACTATGTCAAGGTGATGGACTCGCTGACCCTGGACCAGGTGTTGATTGACATCCCAGACATTGTCAAATTGGAGTCTTTGGAGGATCAGCTGCAGGCTTTGAACAGCACTGACTGGAAGTATGGTGACGAGACACCACTCTGGAAGATTGCATTTCTGGATGACAACACGTTGGTGTTCCTGTCCAACCACGTCTGCTCCGATGGTATCTCTGGAAAGAATTTCATCCAGGAGCTCCAACTCTTGTTGAACACCACTTCTCAAGATGACTATGAGGAGGACTTGGGATACATTTTCAACTACTCTTTGGATGCCAGCACTCTCCCAACGCTCCCACCACCAATTGAAGACCAAGTCAACTACGATCCACCATGGTCCTTCTTCCCAGCCTACTTCTGGAGTCTGTTCATTATCAAGACTCTTTGCCACACCGGGTTTACCTCCAGCAGAGAGGACAAGCACACATACCGTGTGATCAACCTTCCACCAACCAAGCTCGAGCACCTTCGCAAGACCCTCAAGTCCCAGAACATCACCATCTCGCCATACCTCAACTCAGCCTGGCTCAACGCATACCAGTCTGTCGTCCTCCGTGACACATACTTCAAGTTGACTGACTTCTCAGTCCCATGTGATGCCCGCAGCTTCATTCCAGCTGGTGTGGACACGGACGTGTACAAGTTTGGAGCCAACACAGGAGGCAACCACGCATATCACCATCCTGTGAAGGAACACTCATGGAGCAGTGTGGGTATGTTTGACAGATTCTACAAGTACAGCAGGGTGACAAGAAACTATCTATATGGACTTGGAATGATCACATCGAGTGCTGTGGAGAACAATGCCAATTTGGATAAGATCATTGAGGAGGCGACGATTGGGGTTAAAAGAACTGGAACTGTGATGTCAAACTTGGGGCTTGTCCAGGAGTTGGAGAAGGGACATTATGAGGTACAGGACGTGCTGTTCGCAAAGAATAGTGGAGGCACTCAGTTCTCTTTCTCACTGGCTGTGATTTCAACACAGAGCGGTGGTTTGAATGTTGTCGTTACTATGGCTGAAGGTGTTACATCCGAGGAAAGATTCAACGAGCTGGTTACTGCATTCGAAACAAACATCTTGAGTTTGATACAGTGATAGATATATACACAAAAGTAGTATGAAAATACATGCAAAGTCATTGCTATAGACTAAAGTCTTTTTCTGTAAACACACAAACGTCCCTACTCCTCATCACTGTCAAACTCCAACTCCTGAACAACCATGTCAACAGCTGCATCAGGACTGGCACTCGGTGCTGCAGAGGTGGCTGGAGCAGATGCAGTTTCAACATCTTCCAGATCCACATCCTCCAACTCAACATCGTCAAACTCATCCTCGTCAAACTCTTCTTCCTCTTCTTCTTCCTCATCGTCCTCATCGCCCTTTTCACTGGCCTTGAGCTGTGCATAGTAATCGGCCAGAGCATCCTGTGTCTCCTTGTCCACCTCATCCACCACAACATGCGATACCACTGGCTTGACATCCGACACAACGGTATCCGTCTCCGTCTTGATGTCCGAGTCCTTCATCACCGACCCATCAGTCGTCACAGACTCACCACCATCCTCCTTCTTCACCTCATCCAATGAATCCATCTCCGCATCACCATCACCATCGAGTCTACCAAGTGACTTACCAATGGTACTCTCCTCGTGCCACGATGGCAAAGCGTTCTTCTTGCGTGTCTCCTCCTGCTCCACCACCAGCTTCTCGCGCTGGTCGTCGTTTCCAGCAGAGATGTTGACATGCAACGTCGCATGAGATCTCGCACCAGCCTGGAGGGATGATCTGTTGTTGAGGTATGAGTTGCGGTCAAACATCTTGGAGTTCTTGTCGTAGCTCGAGACGACGTACTGTGCTGTCGTGCTTGCCTGTGCTGGGATCATCTTGGCCAGAGAGGTCTCGAAGTTGTTCTCTGGAACAGTATGCTCGTCAATCTTTCTCAAACAGTCAATGATTGGCTCAATCTGTTTCATGAGTCGAGAATACCTCTCCTGGTTCTCCTTTGCAATCTTTCCAGTGTCATCCTCAACCAACACTTCATTACAAAGCGAACACACAAAGTCATTCATCTCATAGTTCAACAATGCGACAGCATCCAATTGTGAGTACTTAGTCTTACACACAGGACAGATGTATCCCTGTGGGTTTGCCTCACCTGACAGCTCCTTCTGCATCTTCTGCACAACAGCCTGGACCTTCCACTTGATAGAGTCGATCGCCTCCGTGTGGTGGATGTAGTAGTATGATTTACTCTGTGGCCGCTGACCCGGGACACCACCTTCACGTTGCTGATGGCATGCGACAAGACGATCGTCCATGAGTCTGTTGCAGAGGGAACGTAGTTCTTTGCGCTGGATACCAAGGAGATGGGCCATGTCGTCCTCGGAGAGGACAGAGTGGAGAAGAAGAGAGTCGAGAATGAGCACGTACGAGCTTCCGTAGAAGCTTCGACTCACATAACGGATCAGGTTGCGGACAGTGTTGTCCATTGTGTGGTTGGGTAGTGTTTGGGTGTTAACTGTGGTGGTGAATTGGTGGCGTTGAAGCTGATGTTGAAGTTAGTTGTTAGTTGAGCTGAAATGTTGCCAATAATGCGGCAAATGCCCCGATTAGGTAATTACCAAAAGTGGGACGCATCCCGGAGATGGGCTCTTCTCCGTCGGCGGAGGCGGAGATGCGATCAAAATACTCAGCGAAGACTAGAAAAAGATAACGATTTGTACCTATTTTAGCCCTCTTTGCACTTGAATTACCGCTCTTTGAAGCAGTTCTCTTGAACCTGATGACATTCGACTTCACCACCGAACAGGTGCAGCAGTTTGACCGCGAAGGCTGCCTCTGCCTCTCTGACTTTCTGTCGCCAGAAGAGGTCCAGCAACTCGTCTCCCGTTC
This sequence comes from Petasospora veronae, assembly GCA_030563065.1. Lineage (NCBI taxonomy): Eukaryota > Fungi > Ascomycota > Saccharomycetes > Phaffomycetales > Wickerhamomycetaceae > Petasospora > Petasospora veronae. Next base: position 56,566 of record JAKUBA010000003.1, on the reverse strand, counting down.
CAATGAGCTTGTGCAAGATTTCGATATCTCCACTCATCCAATGACCAAGTTCACCACTGGTTCAAAGGGAGAGGCGCATGTTGGTGACAAGTACTTCCTCGAGTCCGCAGACAAGGTGTCCTTCTTCTTTGAGCCAAACGCGTTTGATGAGAACAACGAGCTCACCAAGCCAAAGCACAAAGCCATCAACAAGTTCGGCCATGGACTACACATGCAGGACGAGCTGTTCCTAAAGCACACGATCAATAAAAAGACACTGGAGATTGTCCAGAAGCTGGGCTTCAAGGACCCAAGAGTGCTCCAGAGTATGGTCATTTGCAAGCAGCCGGAGATTGGAGGAGAGGTGCCATCTCACCAGGATGGAACGTTCCTGTACACGACCCCTCAGTCTGCAGTCGGCTTCTGGTTTGCCCTTGAGGACTGTACACCATCCAATGGATGCCTCAGTTATCTTCCTGGCTCACACAAGACGACCCCGGTGATCAAGAGATTCGTGCGCGTTGCTGGTGGTGGCACAGGGTTTGAGTACCTTGACGGCAAGACCGAGGATGCGTACACCAACACCGAGGACGACTATGAGTTGTTGACATGTAAGGCTGGCTCGTTGATCTTGATCCACAACTCAGTCCTGCACAGATCAAACTTGAACTTGAGTGACAAGTCGAGATACGCGTATGCGTTCCATGTGATCGACGGTGTCGCCCACTACGATGCGAAGAACTGGTTGCAGTTGCCTTACTCTGGCGGCACTGAGTTTACCAAGCTGGAATTGTAGACTGGATTCTGTTGAATATCGGTGCTCCACTACTCTTTAATGTTATTGATTCTTTATTAAGTCTGCTATAAGTAGTCGTGTGAGCTGAAGTGCAGAGATACTACCTGCAGCCCTGCGCAGTGGAGTGGAACAATGATATTGCGAGGGTGATCTTTTCAACTTCACTAATAGCCTCAGAAGATAGCTATCTCTTTAGTGTCTGATATATAATCATATTAATCTACTCTACGTGCTTGTTTTTCAAGTGCTTGTGAGATGCTGTTGATACAAAGGCGGAAGACCGAGTGCGATTGTGGCGTCCCGATTAGGCAATCGTGATGGTTTGACACAATCATGGATCAGAGTTCCCTGACACTCCTGTAACAATGGCAATATCTGAATGTATATAAACCGAGTGATGTGTGTCATTGCTTAATTCAGTAGTGATACTACACAATGCGACCCCAGAACTCAGAACTTAGAACTAGACGAGATGTCAACGCTTCCACCACTTGGAGCCGTGCATACGCTCAACATCGACATTGAAGAAGGTCCAAAGGACTTGCTGTGCTACTGTGAGCGATGCTGTTACAAGAGAAACGGTCTGGAAAGAGTTCTTAGCGTGAGTTTCAACCTTCCAACCTCTTTTCAACCCGGAATACTAACACTTGACCAGAACTTCTACTACGGTTTTGCCTTCTTCGGTCTTTGGCTTTACAACATCGGTATTTACTTTCGGACACTTCGCCTCAGTGACCAGTTCGTCTTCAGTGAAAGCATTCAATGGAATTACTCTCATGAAGTCATGCTCCAGCAAGATCTCGAGGACGACACCACGCTTGTTGGTGCAGTGATGAAGGAGCACGATCGGGAAAACAAGGAGTTTGACAGGGTCTGTGGTTGGAGTGTCATGGCGTTGTTGATATTCACGGTGATTGTGTGGATTCTGGTGATGATCATGAGGTCCTGAATTAGGTCAGAAGAAGAAGAAAACCCTATTCAAACAATATGGTTATGGAAAGTACGTGTCCCTGCGCATTCTGCAAGCCTTGTGGAAGGAGGCAAACTCAGCCTCGAAGCGCGTTTGACGGATGATTGTGGCGAGAACGAGTGTTGAAGAGTGATCTTAAGGCATTGTTTGATAGCATAAATAGACCAGAAGGCTGTTTATATTGTGTAGCATCAACATTTAGTTGCTCGGAATCTATGCTTTTCACTTCAATGTTTACAAACTGCATCGGCGTTTGACCGGGTGGTTGCCCAATGCCGAATTCCCGACTGCTCGAAAAAGCCGACACAGCCCTGAAATATCCGCTCCATCATCCGTTTATATATAGAAGCCTTCGTGTCTTCCTTTCCATCAACCAGCCAATTCTCTTCACCTTCATCGCTAAAATGAAGTTCACACTCGCTTCCCTGCTGCTCGCAGCCGCCGTTCAGGCCCAGAATGCCGAGAGCAAGAGCCAAGCTCAAGGCCAAGCTTCCTCCTCATCATCGTCCTCATCCACCGGAGCTCTCTACGACGAATACGGTGCCCTCGAGTTCTCCAACTTTGGATTCGAAGGTTACTACAAGCATGTCTCGAAGCTGGACTCTTCAGATTCATGTGCATGTGAGCTTGCTAGCAACTCAAAACGCACAGTCTTCTCGGGTACCAACGCTCCTCTTGACGAAGAACTCTCCGTCCACTTCAGAGGTCCATTGACCCTCAGTACATTTGCATACTATGTCAGCACAAACTCTGCTTCAGCAGACTGGCAGAGACTCGCGTACTACGATGGTACCACTGCTGACAATGTCACATTCCTCACCGCTGCTGGTGATGCCTCCACTTGTCTCGGTGCTGCACTCTCATATGCTGACTCGGATGGTGTGTCATCAGCTTCCTCGAACACTGTTCTTGATGCTGATACATTGATTGCCTCTGATGACGAGTACATCATCTTCTCCAACATCACGTGTGAAGACTCTGGATTTGACAAGGATTGTGGTGTTTACAGAGACGGCATCCCAGCCTACCACGGATTCTACGGCACCACGAAGATGTTCTTGTTCGAGTTCACAATGCCAGAGGAGAAGTCCTCTGACTCTGACTCGTTTGAGTACTACAACATGCCAGCCATCTGGTTGCTCAACTCACACATTCCACGTACTTCCCAGTACCCAACCAATGAGAACTGTTCATGCTGGGCCACAGGATGTGGTGAGTTTGACATCTTTGAAGTCATGAACAACACTGAGTCCACACACCTGTACTCCACTATCCATGACTACCAGGGAACCGGTGACATTGGCACTGGTCTTGTTGCTCCAGGTTGGATCAAGAGAGAAGTTTCCTCTACGATGCTCGGTGGTGTTGTGTTTGGCTCTGATGGTGCCGTCACTGTGTTCATGTCCAACGACACCACATTTGACGCTAACATCACTGCCTCGGATGTTAGTGGTTGGATCTCTGGAACGACTACTGATGAGTCCGAGGCTTCGTTGGTGTTGGTCTCTGCCACGAACACTGGATCTGGAAAGACTTCTGGTGTTGCTGGTGCCCTGCCTTTCAACATCGACTTGAGATGGGTCTTTGCTGGATTTGCACTTGTCGGAGCTGCAGGCATCTTTTAGATAACTATTGGACGCTGATATATTATAAACTTTTTCCATGGCATCTTGATTGTAGTGGGAGAGATGACTAAGAGGTTGCCAGAGGCCCAGGTTATGCGCTCCCGGGCCGCATGCACGACAGGACATGACCAGCACCCTTGGCCATAAGCCCTCTGTACGATCATGAGTAGTACTAAGTCCCAGCTTCCTCGCTCACCTAATTACCTGCCTAAATTTCAGCTCTGTTCCCTGCGGTGCCTCAAAGTTTGTGCCTAAGTTTTTCCTGATGCATGTTCGTAATTACCGGATTGGGACGTCAATGGGTGCATGATCTAACATCTTTACATAGTTAGTGCTGGTTTTTCGAGACGAGCTGATACTTAATAGGCGTCCCCCAAATGAATATGGCTTGCACTTATAAAGGAGGCAATAGGAGCTGTTTCAAGCAGGTTTCAAGCACTTGTCTACCACTTTAAGACACACCTTCCGCACAACAACCCCCTTGGTCTCTCTTGACCCCACGCAACACAGAAACGCACACGAATCACAAACTGATCATGGGATACCAGGCTCTCCTAATCGCTATGTCAGCTATTGCCATCGCTCTACTCATCCCTCCCTTTATCTGGCACGCAAAGTCGGTGAACATCCCCCTGATCACGCTGCTCTGCTGGCTGCTGATCATGGACATCAAGCTCTTCGTTGATGCGATCATATGGGGAGGAAAAGACTTCATGGACACATTTGACGGACATGGGTACTGTGATGTGATGGTCAAGCTACAAGTCGGAGCAAATGTGGGGATTTCCTCGTCAGTTGCTGGTGTGATGTTCAACTTGCATCGTATCCTCAAGGCAGACTCCGCACTCCCGGGACTGCACTCGTTCAAGAAGATCACGACGGATTTGATGATCTCGTTGGCTACCCCTGTGGTCGTGATGGCACTCAACTACATCGTCCAGACAAGAAGATACACTATCTTCCAGTACTCAGGTTGCCAAAACTCAACAGATCTGAGTTGGGTGACAATCGTGGTGTACACCATGTGGATGGTCGTCTGGTCTCTTGTCGGAGTCGTGTTTGCCCTGCTGATCATCTTCACATACTTCCAGAAGCGCAAAGACGTGAGAGATATCCTGAGATGTACCAACTCCGGTTTGAACTTGGCTCGTTTCGCCAAACTGCTGCTCTTTTGCTGCGTTGTGGTGCTTGTCATGTTCCCCCTATCGATGTACATGTTCACCGATGGTCTCAGTCAAGTCAAGTCCGACTTTGACTACTCGTTCGTCCACTCGCCTGCTATTTGGAACCTGATCTCCTTCATCTCACTGGGAGAGCCATACTTCATCAGTTGGATCTACTTGGGACTCTCATATGCTGTGTTCATCTTCTTCGGGCTTGGAACGGATGCTATAGGGATGTATACCCACTTTCTCCGCCGCATTGGTCTGGGTGCTGTGGTTGACTGGATTAGCACTCACCGCTCCAAGACACGTACCACAAAGGCTGACAAGCTTGTCGCATCAGTGCTCAACAGAACAAACATCACCACACCAACTGATGGAACCGCATTCGACGTCGAGATGCAAAGGATCATTTTGGAGGAAGAGACACCAGTTTCAGCATCCACACAGGTATCCAACATGTTTGCAGACAAACATGCCCTCAACAAAACAGATTACGGTGAGCACTTCAACTACTTGGCCAACATGGGTGAGCTTGACGAGGAGGATATGAAGTACATCAACATGTTGTACGATGAAGAAGCCGACCATGTGACAGCGGTGAACCACGACACAGAACAGCAGCAGCAGGAAACACCCAGTGACCAAGGTGGTAGCACGCCAGAACGTCTCGGACAGGCAGTGAGTATGGTTGGTGGTGATGATATAGGGTACTCACACCGTATCACACGCAGTTTTGTGACGCAGTGAGCTCATAGGTGTATCTTACCTGACGTTGTCGCTTTATAGGATCTCTCTTTCAATTTATGACATATGTACAAGCAAAGGAGAAGGAGGAAGAAGGGTCAAGAGAAGACATGTTCAAAGATTGTCTGTATTAGCAATAAAAAGAGAATTTGGAAGACAAAACATCAAGAGTACACAGTGGAGAAAACAACAGTCAGGCGAATTGTTCATCACACTGGATAAGATTAGCAGGAAGTACCAGGACTTACTCGGACTCCTCCTCGGTAGCTCTTGGGTTCAACAACAAGTCAATTCTGTCTGTGCGATGGTGTGTTAGTAGGATTGGTCGGGAGAAAGATAAAGGGAATAACATACTCTGGACGAAGGTGACGTTGGACACCTTGGTGCCGTCCTCCTTCTCAAAGACATCCTGCTGGATGTTGGCATCAATGTGAACAAGAGCACTGTTTTGAAAATGTTAGTAGATATTCATGATATCCAATTGAAGTGATTGGCTCGACGATTGACGCGTCTTTCGTTGATGTTCACGCAAATGTGACGCGTCACATTGTTCACCAGCCACCACTGAAAAGCAGTTGGAACTCACCCCTTCTTGACGTATTCGGTCATGTAGCTAATCTGCTGTTCGTTGAAGGCGATAACATTGAACCAACTGGTCTTAGCATCCTTCTTGAGCTGGACAGCGACTGGGTATCTGATGTACTTGACACCAGCATTGGATGTACTCTCAGTAATCTCCTGGCCCACGCGTCCAAGGAGCTGAGCACGGGCAAATGCCTGGGAAGAACGGGAAGCAGAGGAGGAGAAGGCTCTGGTGGAGGAAGTGAAGGCGTTTCTGAGCATTGCAGTGAGTCAATTGGGTGTAGAAGAGGCTCAAGAAAGGATGTTTTAAGAGTGAAAGGGTTGTAAAGTTGTAACAAATGGAAAGTGGCGTAGGGAGTAGGGAGTAGGGAGGTTCGCGAATATTGCCTTATCGGTGTTAGTTGCCGCATTCGGACGTTAGATGTCTCATGTGTCTCTTACCAATTAGTCTCCAATCTCAAGTCTCCAGTCTCCTCGAGGTCTACTGTTCAGTCCCCAAGTCCCAAGAGGAGCGAAATCCAGACCCTCGTGACGTCTTATCTCAGTTGCGGGACTAAGTCTCCAAGGCACCCGCTGTGGCTTTAATAACACTGGAAGCTCAATTTTAGCCCAGTACACACTTTAACGCCAGACACCGTCACGATCATCTCGATAGTTCTCACTGTTAAGCTCACTGAAGACAAGCTCTACACGTGAACCGCCAGATCACCGCCACTGAATCCTCCAACAACAACCACAAACATCCTCAACCAACGCGCTTATCAACAGCAATCCCTGTGCTTCACCAAATGAACCAGAACGCCTACGCCAAACAGGTGCCAGAGCGCCATGAGACGGCTTCGGTCACCAGCAGAGGTCGCTTTGACGAACTCAGCTCGAGCGGTGTCGAGAGCGACTGGATCTTGTTCTCGCCGCTGACAGACTTGGAAGACCATGATGTGCTCTCAACATCAACTGACGACGTTCATGCCCCAGAAGAACACCAACAGGAAGAGCAAGACGAAGAAGAAGATGAAGAAGACGAAGACGATGATGACTCCCTCATCGACAGCTTGAACACCAACAACCATCTCTCGCTACCTGGCCATGATGGCACAGGCTCCCTCCGTTCCGCCTCCCAGGGATCTCAAGCAGAAGGCGACTTTGGCTATCTGCAAGCCATGCAAACTGAAGACTTTGTCACCAACAGAATCGACTCCTGGCGCAAGGAGCACGCAAGAAGCATGATTCATGACTTGCATAGACACTCTTTGACATCATCCACGGATTCCACTGGCATGTCGGGCGAGTTGCTCGCGTCATGGGGCGTTGATGACAGACTGGAGCTTGGTGTTGAAGATGACTTGAGCTCAGAGATCAAGTGCACACGCAAACGTTTCTATGGAGATGACTTGCTCAAAGGATATACGCCATGGGAAGTACACAAGATCAAACGTGTTGCCCAACAGCTTTCAACGTCATTGATAAGAGACCATCATCCACAAGCTCCTACTTCTCTCACATCGACATTCAAAGCAAGACGCTCTTCCTTGTTGCTCAACCTTTCAAGATCGGCAAACAGATACTTCATCGAACAGACCCCACTTGTCACTCAGCCGTTTTGGAAGGCAGATCTGAGCTCTGCTCACTCATCGCTCTCGCTGTCGTCAAACTCCATCATGTTTGGCAACTTGACGCTTGGAGAGTGCTAACTATGTCATTCAACTACCATACACACTACGTTCACATCACATTATCAGTATTTTATGTCATAGATTCATAGTATTAAGCCATTGCAGCTGGTGCCTCTGGCTTGATTGAAGAAGTTCCAGCCTTCTCAGCAAGCTCCTTCTCGGCCTTCTCCTTCAACGCATCCTCTTCCTTCTTCTTTGCTGCCTCATCTTGTCTCTTCATCATGGCTGTGTTCCATCCCTGAATCTCATCACTCTGCTTGACAAAGTGTGCAAATGGATAGGTAGGAAGGGTCTTGATCGGTGTGTCCTCCTTGATGAGTCCCAAATCAACCTGTCTCTTGATCAAACCGTCCAAGTATGGCAAGATGTGGTCTCTGAAGGTCTCAAAGCCCTTGTACTTGATGATTTTCTCTGGGGCCTCGTACATGATCTTCTTGAGCAAGGATGGGACAAGAGGCTCGTCCTTCATCTCCTCAATAGAGTAGTAGACTGGGTGGTTTGTGAAAATGATAGCCTTGGACTTTGGAAGTCTTCTGAGTGTCTGACGCTCAACTCTGACGTTGAACTTGAGCTCATCAATCGAAGCGTCAACCTTCTCGCCCTCCTTCAAAGCATACACGTTTGAGCACAGCAGGTTGTGATCCCATGTGCAGTACCACGAAGCTCTCTCAACTGGGTCTGCTGCAGTCATCTTGGAGAACCAACGCTCCATGGACTTCTTGAGCTTCTCCTCGTAGTATGGAACGTCAGTGTGAATGACATCAAGACTTCTTCCAATCTTGTAGCTGATACCAAACGATCCACCAGGGAACGGAACAGCAGCAGCAACCAAGTAATGTTGACCATCTTCTCTCTTCTGAACGATGTAAAAGTCCTCCTTGGCCATCTTGGAAACGTATACCAATGGGTGCTCCTTGAGTGGCAAAGACATGTCAAGATTCTCACCAGTAAGCTCGTTCTTAACATGAAGACCACCATCGGTGGATGTGAACAACAATGGGTATCTCTTCAGCATATGGTCCCTCACCATCTCCATCAACTCAATACAGGAGTCCATGCCCTCCGGCAACCAGTCAATGTTATCCTTGCCATACTCATGGTAGATTCTCTCCTTCTCCTGGATGTAGTGCCAGTAGTACTTATCCATATCGAGCCAGTGGTTCACGTCAAGCTTGAAGATCGACATGGTCTGGTGGTATGGCCAGCGGAATGGACGCCATGGACGGTCATCGTATGTCTTCACCTGCTCTGGGGTGATGTAGAGAGGTGTTGGCTGTGGAACTTCGCCTTCAACGTACATTTTCTCCTTCTTTGGGATGGCCTTGCCGGCAGGAGCTGCCTTGGGCTGCGCAAGAAGCTTCAGCAGCGGCTTGTAGGCCACGGCGAGCAGCAGGAAGGTCACAAGTGCAATTATCACTGGATCAACCATTTTTGTAAGGTGTTAGTTAGAGCTGGTCTGGTTGTTTGCTCAATACTGCTTGTCAAATGGCTGAAGGAGGCGGCCAATCCAGTGCTTAAGTACTCCTTGCTGACCATACAGATAAGCAGGGTGAGGTCTTCACATCCATACCCTTTCGGGCAAACAGAACACCGTACGGCCACCGAGGAAAGACAAACAATGCCTGTTTCAACAAGTTCCACTCCAAGGAGCAAATACCTACTTCGGGGCAAAACTTGGGAGAGATGGGGATATCATTTCCGGATTAGGACATAGAGTCCATAAACCGTGTTCCTGGATCAGCTGCTTGCTCGACCATATGTGGGGTTACAGACACCGGAGTTGCTGGAAAATCAGCACATCGTGGAGGTCTCTAGGCATCGTACGTTTGTTTGTTGTTCTACAGTTCTGTTGGGTGTTGATCTAAGAAAGCTTGGTTGTGATTGATTGGTGAAGACAGCGATGTTGCCCCTTACCAGGTCTGCGATAAGGGATAAGGGGTTTTTGCGCGGGTTAACAAGAACACCCAATCACCACAATACTTCGAGCTATGGATAGATCACCTACAAGTCCAGTGTTAGGGTTGCTCTATCCGTGTAATATTCTTTTGATCAATAGTCGATGACCTCTGTACAGTTGTTGATCTCGTTGATGTTGAAACTTGACACATAGCAGTACAGGTCCTCGCACTCACCTTGTGAGCAGACCGGTGAGTACGGACTCTTTCTGTATGACAAGTCCGCGTACAACTGTGCGTACACCTCGTCGTCTTTGACCTTCTCTGCAACGGTAGCCCAGAATGTAGCGTTCAAAGGAGCAGTGAGTGGCCATTCACCGTCTGGATCGTATGCCTCACGGGCAGAATACTCAAACTCCCAAACAGGCTCGGAACCACTGTCGTAGAAGGTCTCGTTGAGCTTGGTGTAGTAGTTGTACGAGTTCATGATGTTGAATGTCTTGCTGTCCACTTCGTAGTATCTCCAGCCTGGGTTGTAGTCAGACAAGGGGGTGATGGACTGGGAGATCCATGTGTTCATGAGTGCGTTGTCAATGGACTTCTCATCGTTAGCGTAGAGCACGTTGAACTGGTCCTGGTGTGTGTGACCAAAGAAGAGACCAGCAATGGTGGTTGGAGAGAATCTCGAGACAATCTGCTTGTAGATCTCAGCTTGAATTGGAAGGGTATCATAGTCAACAAATGGGATGTGTGCCATCAACCATACTCTCTGGCCCTTGGCCTCTGACTCAAGCAATTCATCAACGATAAACTTGAGGGTTCCAAATTGATCAAAGTTCTCAGTCATGTTCCAGTAGGAGTAGTAGTTCTTCTGGTAGTATGTGTTGGAGTTAATGGCAATGACCTTCAACCCACGCTCGGTGGTGACAGAGAATCCAGTGTAGTGCTTCTTGATCTCGTCAAACTTCTCCATCGGCAACCATTCAGCACCAACCCACAACTCAGCCATGAGGTCTTCATTCCACTCGTACATATTTTCATGACCTGAAGCGTGCGAGGCAAGCTGTCCGTATGGGAATGTATCATGATTACCCAAGACGGAGTACACTGGGATGTCCTTGAAGTACTGCTTCATGTCTCTGACAATGATCTCTTCGGACTCAATGGTCATGTTGTAATCAGTGTAAGCAAGCTCATCGTGGTCCACCATATCACCGGTGAAGATGGCAAAATCGAATGTGATGTTGTGCTCTTTCTGGAACTCTGCAATTGACTTCAATGAAGAGTTAATCAACATCTCTGGGGAGTCACATCCATAGTTACCCCATTCCTGAGCTGGATCCCAGATGGAGGAGTTGAACACTTCGGCAGTAACGTCATCTCCAAGAACAAATGTACCGTTGTCTTCAAAGTATGAGTCATGGAAGACCAGGTCTGAGTTGTCAATGTCGTCTGGCTTGGTGTTCTGGTTGTAGGAGCGAGGAGTGCATCCCATGCCGTTGTTTGTGGCGTTTCCCTCTGCACCAAGGGTGTAGCTGAGCTGGATGTGGAAGTCAGACAAGTGGAGAACCTTGAAAGTCTCGTTACCTGGCGTTGGGGCCGTGAGTGACTCGTTTCTTGCCGGCCACCAGGTTGAAAGGTCAATATCTGGAAGCTCTGGGAGATCACACTGCTGTCCGAGCTTGTAGTAGCAGAAGTAGTCACCATCGAGAGACCATGGGTCCATCAATTGGAGCATGTTGGCAAAGTCTGTGCCTGTGTTTGAATTCTTGACCGTGTTTCTGGAGAAGTAGGCCTTGCAGTTGGTGTTGGAGAGGATCTTGTTCTCCTTGCACCAATCGACAAAGATGGTTTCCACCAACGCTGGCTTCGTGAGTGAGATGGCCTTTCCGATCTCCAGCACGGACTTACACTTCTGGCAGTCATCAAGCGTTGTGGAGTTTGAGTAGAGTGATCTCAATGTGACAAGAGTCTGAAACGTGATGGTGTCGTCCGAGGGAATCAGAGTGGTAGCGGAACCCCAGTCATCAGAAAGAAGGGCGGCAAGGTCAGCTGGAAGGGCGGATGCCACAGAAACAAGAGCAGTCAATGGCAGGAGAAGTCTCATTGTTGTTGAGCCGGTTGGGTGGAGAAGTCGCTGCTGGTTGTGTGATTCGAAGGGCGACGCTGCCAGCTTTATACCCCAGCTTGGGCCCGAGAAGACACACCCCGAGTCCGAGACGACTGCGCAATTATGCACCTCATTAACCCAATCAGGGGATTTGCACGAGCATTGTTATCCCTCCGCTCACAACGTGGGCGCCTGCTGTTCTGTTGAGTGCTGTGCTCCGAGTTCTAAGGGCACGTGGACCAGGATTTGCGATGAATCCAGTCACAGTGTAGGGATCAAAGCCGCGACAGATCTATCAGCGGTTGGAGAGAAGCGTCGGAGGTGGCAATACCAAGTCAGCAGAGAACAGTAGAGGTTATATCGTATCAGACTACCTCTTTCCAGTCAGCTCTTGCTACAAAACAAGTGTCTTTCTCGCTTGCCCCTGAACCCCTGAGCCGTCGCCGAGTTTTCCATGATGCGGCCTGCATGCGGTTTGGTACTGCGGCTTTGAACCTCCTGGCTGTAATCTCCTGGAGTGAATTAGGGGCTCTTCCGCACACTAAATGAAGCCAATGTTCATGAGTTTGTTTCGTCAAGTGGTCTGGGACTCTCTGTGGGTGTGCTAGGTGTTGTCAGTTGAAATTCACCCATGCTAGTCTGCATGGCAGCCTGGAACGTCTCTCTGGACTCTTGCAGATAGACAGGTCAGCTTTTCTTGGGCTTCGGATGTGTCTTCAAGATAACGCACAACACACTTCTGAGCACATGATATCTAAAAACTATATACTTCTTATCAAGAGTTCCGTTCATGATCATCAATTAGTTATTAAGTAGTTCAAGCAAGTAGCACACCACTGTGCTGTATGTAGCTTATGATTTCACCTTTCCCTCCTTCTCAATCACTTCATCTTCACCAACTTCTCAGCCACGGCTCTGATCATCATGACCCACACTTGGTCATCAGAAATGGATGCAGCATGAACGTAGTACAGCTCCTTAGTTGCCTCCTGGATGTTGGACAGAAGAGCAACTGTCTGTTCTCTTGTTAGTTCACCTTGGCCAAAGAACTTTCCAACTAGCTTAGATGTTGCCAATGCTGGTGTGTCAATGTTTTCAATCGCCATTGGTGGTGTCTCATGTTGAGCTTTCGACAGCTGTGGGGCATTCTGGTCACTAGTGCTTCGGGACTGCGTCACTGGTCCAAGGTGTGAGGAGTTTGGGCCCTGAAACACTTGTTCGTTCTGTTGAACAACAGGACTGGACATCACTGGTGCTGAAGAACCGGGGAACACAACAGCCAACTCATCAGGTACCATTGGAAGGAAGTCCACAAACACCCTGATGTAGGAGATATCCTTGTCCATGAAGTATTCTTGAAAGATTGGACTAAATGGCTGTGTCCGCAAGAGAACATCCTCGAGATCCTTTGGCAGGTGAAGCTTTCCAGTTGTAGCGTTAACAGTCATGTGATACCCAGCGTCTTCAACAATTTTGACGACTCTGCAAAAGATGGAAGCAAGTGTGGTCAGCAAGTCCAAGCCATATGCGAGACTCTGAGGATTCAGAACTATGATCTCTGGAAATCTCTGTGGGTCCACCTGGTTCAACAATCTCCCAATCAGTGCGATGTTTCTCGTGACTACCGTCTCATAGTTGCGTGGCTGGACATCCTTCATGTGATTTGCTGCCATGTGCTCAATTGTCACAACAAGAGCACGAAGCTTGAAGGGAGACCAGAAGGTGTTGTGAGGGCAGTAGTCTGGGAATCTGGCAAAGTTCACACGAGCTCTCAAAGCCTCAATGTTGTCACTCTGGGGTTCAGAAACTGTTGTGTCAGCAGATGTGGCTGTGAAGTTTACCTGGCTCTCCATGGATCCGTCAGTGCTGGGTTGAGTGTGGCGAGGTTCTGTTGTTGAGCTGAAAGACATTGTGCGCTTCTCCCAACAAGGGGGAAGACCTGGAAGCGCGTGTGGAGGATGGACAGCGATTGGAGCATGTGTGGGCATTGAGAAAGGCTGGAGAGATTCAGAGAGTGGTGTTGGAAGGGCTGGTGGTGCCATCCCTGGTGATTGACTCTGCTGGCCAGTGTTGAAGGTTCTCCCTGTTGAAGTGCCCTCTGGTGGCTTGTCTGAAGGATTGACAGAGAACGTGAAGTTGGAAGTTGTCGATCCCACCACTTTAGGAGCGGCCAGAGATGGTGATTTGTCAATCTTCATCTTCTTTGCTGGCTGAGTCGATGTCAGTTTGTTCTTAGCCTTTGGCTTTCTGTTGCCGGGCTTCTGTTGGGCTGGGCGCCCCTTGACAGGAGCGTCAGAAGGAGAAGAGACCTCTTGTTGTCCTTGTTGGGCAGCATCCCACGCCAAGTTCGAGTGGACGCTGCTTCGGTTGGCCTCATCCTGAGTGGGATCTGGCATGTTGGTGGCAGGCATGGCGTAGAGGCGAACAACGAACAAGCAGAACGGCTCTTTGCGTTACGCGTGTACGATTGCCCCCGCGTGTTTAGATTGGCTTTGTTTTGATTTCGTGCGCGCTGCTGATCACGTGTTCTCATCTCGCGGCGGATTTGTGAGTTATACCAGCTTTAAATGGTCAACACAGTGTACGGAGGAGACTGCAGTTGCTTTGTTCGATTGTTTGCCCTTCAGATCCACCCATGTGTTCGGAAAGCAGGAAAGGAATGCAGCCACTGGATCACTGAGGGGCGATCTGTTGAGCGTATGTGTCAGATTGCAAGCCGTGGCTGGAGTGGATCGGGTAGACTACAATTCAACTACTAAGTAACAGTTCGAGTAGATCTCATGCATTCATATGGTACAGTAAAATGGATAGTATTCATGGAGGACTGTCTCGATTGTTTGCATACTGTGGTTTTTGTTAGTTCTCAGAGATCATATAAAGAAGTTCCACGATCCTCAGCAACGGCACAATCATCCACACTTCACACAGAATGGTTGTCAGATCTTGTTTTTCCAAAGAGTTCAAATCATCAAGGTTCATATACTATCTAGCTTGTTCTTTGTAATTAATCATCATTTTGGCGTCGTGTGTGTTGGATTGTGTGTTGTTGGAGGGTCGGTAGTAGAGCCCTTTCCCAGTCGTTTGATAGACAGAGAAATGAGCATTGAGGAAGACACATACAGATCGGAAAGGCCAAGGCACATCAGTCCTCTGGAAAAGAGATTGAACGTGCCTTGGGTGTTGTTTGCGGGTAAGACAGCGGTGTTGTAGAAGAGATGGGCGTACGGGGGAAGTTTTTTACTCGGCCAGCCCTAGAGCCTAGAGCCTAGAGAAACTTCGTCTGGGGCACATCTTTACCGGGCCATCTGATCATCAGGGCTCCCGTAGCTTGTCACAGAAAGTGATAAACTGGTCCACTGGGTAGAATTGATTGAGTGTGTGTAGTCAAGTTAGTCATGCAGCTGCTGGGTAGTACCGCTGTGCTACGTAGATACAGAAGAGCACTGTGTAGTATGTGCTATGTCTTCCGGTCTTCATTCTTCCACTTCATCGGAACAGTAGTAATGATAAGTGACCCAGTAGCTAGAATGCATCTTGCAGGCTTTACAGATACCCACCAAGTCTATTTGCCCCAGTCACATTACTACAAGGTCAAAGTTCTAACAATGTACAGACTTTGTATTCATTCGAATCTCCAGTAAGCCATTCTTCAAAACAATCTCATACGACAGCACCAAGGACAATGATCATAAACATGAGTTGTAACAAATGGAACTCGGGTATTGTAACAAGAGATCATCAGTGAAGCAACCACATCGGACACACAAACGGCAAAGCAAAGAAAATGTTTTTTGGGGTGGTGGGTGAAATTAACAAATCAAACAAGTAATAGAGCGTAAAGGCATAATGAACCAATAAACCGCTTACAAGCCCAATTTAGTTCTTCTCCAGTGTCTTCTCTTGGAGTTGTAACGGATGGTGTTGTCAGTTCTAAGTCTGATCCACTGTGGCAATGGACGGTTCTTGTTCTGGGCCTTAGCCAATTTCTGCTTGGTCTTGAAAGACTTCTGGGACTGTGAGAAGGATGTTAGTATTCTGCTGTTTGTGACAAGAGTGTTCCGTGTCGTCTAGAGAATGAGCATGTAGTAGGTTCATAGTGGTGTTGGTGCTAAGTGGACGAAGTGGTCTGACCTTGTTCAACTTTGTCTCCTGGTCTGTTTATGCGTGCGAGATCTGATTATAACGGTATGATGTTGTTGCGTTTGTCGATGAATGTGTTGTGTTGTTTGTCTCTCCATAGTGTGCTTGAATGGTCGGTGAAGCCCTTCTTCGTATGTAGTGTTTGGCTGGCTCCCATGAGCTCTGGTGGAAGTGGAAAGTGCTGGTCTTGTGAGGTATATGTGTGTGCTCATTCTCTGTGTCTTTCACTGCTCTCGTGTGTACGTACAGGCATTGTTACTTCTTGAAATCGTTGGATCCGTTCAGCAATGTCCAGCTGTCTCTCTGTTGTGAGTGTTGAAGTTAATTTTTCGCCGTGGGAGTCGCACGCTCAGGCCGCCAAACCCCCTGGTGTCCGGGTGCGAAAAACTCTTCAGGCACTTAGTATGGCGGTGCGGGTGTTTTTAGCCGTGACTGCTTCGCGATTCTAGGGCTACGATCTGAGTCACGTGTAATTACTCCGGGCTGCAATACCCCCTGGAGCCACAGGCGCGCTCGCTCGACACATTTTCAAAATTTTCCACGCATACAACACACAACAGACGCTATGCAAAGGGTTTCTACATCATCCACCAGCCAAAATGACCAGAACCTCTGTCCTTGCTGACGCTTTGAACACCATCAACAACGCCGAGAAGACCGGTAAGAGACAGGTCATCATCAGACCATCCTCTAAGGTCATCATCAAGTTCCTCCAGGTCATCCAGAAGCACGGATACATTGAGGAGTTCGAGTACATCGACGACCACAGATCTGGTAAGATCGTCGTCCAGTTGAACGGTCGTCTCAACAAGGTTGGTGTTATCTCCCCAAGATTCAACGTCAGAATTGGTGACATTGAGAAGTGGACCGCCAACTTGCTCCCAGCTAGACAGTTCGGTTTCATCATCTTGACCACCTCCGCCGGAATCATGGACCACGAGGAGGCCAGACGTAAGCACGTCTCTGGTAAGATCTTGGGTTTCGTCTACTAAGTGGATTGGAGTCTTGGTTTATCAAAATAAAAGCTTGTAATTTAGAACGAGAGATCGATGTAGATTGTGACCTCTATGGAGTGTTGATGGTTCATGACGCTAGTACATAATCCTAAACACAACTCGCACTAACAATCGGGACTTACTCATACACTCGAACATGTCGCAGCCAATTACACGGATTCATTGCATTTACTTAACCAACCCTTATCATGTATGGATTCCCCACCACAGAGAGACCAGATGTGCTCGGCTACAACCTGTTCCCTTTGTGTTGCCCTAGTCTGATCACGTGAGCTGGCATAGGGCAGTCAGTAGTCCTCTTTTTCACCACTTTCTGGTTATGCAGCCCCGGCCGTCTGACCGCGAAACGTGTGTCTCCTGTCCAGGAACTGTGCTCGCGCTGGACGAGTTCGCGGAGGATCGCGCAGACGCAAAACTTTTTGCTGAAAAACTCAAAGCCACTCACAAGACACAGGAGCACTACCTCTAAACAAGACACAGAATACCAACAATGTCTGGTACGTGACTGCACAATACAGAGACGACGAGATCAGCATGAGAGAGCACATACAGACCAGTCAAACAAGCACGAATTTCAGAGCATCACAGCTTCAGTTCGAGTCAAGAGCCTAGACCTTCAAGAACTTGACCAGCAACCACTATGGCTACTCAACCACAGACAGGAGCATCTTTCACATCGCCAATTCATATGGAGATATCAGCATGTCAACGAGACCACCAGGCTTCACCAATCTGTACTCACAAGCTCCTCATTCATCGGTATCAAAGACCATCAACAAGAACAACAAAAAGCCAAGGATCATCAACCACACTTGACCGCTCTGGCATACGCTCTCTCAACCACACTGTCACATCGTCCATCATACTCTACAAAACAGGTTTACTAACATTTCACCACAGCTAACGTTACTCTCGGTCCACAGGTTCGTGACGGCTCCCAAGTCTTTGGTGTTGCCAGAATCTTCGCTTCTTTCAACGACACCTTCGTCCACATCACCGATTTGTCCGGTAAGGAGACCATCGCCCGTATCACCGGAGGTATGAAGGTCAAGGCTGACAGAGACGAGTCCTCTCCATACGCTGCCATGTTGGCTGCTCAGGACGCTGCTCAGAAGTGTAAGGAGGTCGGTATCACCGCCGTCCACATCAAGCTCAGAGCTACTGGTGGTACCTCCACCAAGACCCCAGGTCCAGGTGGTCAGTCCGCTTTGAGAGCTCTTGCCAGATCTGGTTTGAGAATCGGAAGAATTGAGGATGTCACCCCAATCCCATCTGACTCCACCAGAAGAAAAGGTGGTCGTCGTGGTAGAAGACTCTGAGCGAGCTGTCATTTGTTGTGCTCTACTGCACTACATCTGGGCTTGCTTGTTTCTTCTTTTCTGATTACCTACTCCATCTCACCATTTCATGCCTAAAATCTCCATCATGTTCCATCAAATGTCACGCACTGGTCAGGAATGGTTGGTGCACCTTTGCAACTTGTCCTATCTGACATGTTTCTAATTGTACGTTACAATAAGCTATAACTGAATGTAGACTCCATCTTGGATTGTAGTCAGTTTATCACAGTTTCGTTTGAGGGGTTCAGTGTCATGGAGACTTGAGAAAGGAGAAGCCAGACGCTTCATCAGGGCAGATCGTTGGTGATACAACAGATCCTTCTAGTTATAGTTCTTGCGATTTCCAACTTCCATTGAATATCCATACATACTCTGATGGTTTGCATCTATGATCTGTCGTGGGCCAGAATTTTGTACTGGTCAAGCTATAGCTCTACATCAGAATCAGTGTCATCGTCTCATGAAGATATGTCTGACGGACCATCATTGTCGACATCTCCAAATCACCGCCATATGTGATGATGTGTGAAACCGTCACCATCTTCAGAGCCTCTTTGTATCTGATTCTAAGCTTTCTTAGAACCACGTGTTGTTGGTGTATCTCCCAGCTGTGTCACATTCCATTGACTTCAGTCATGCCGAAGCGCTTTGTATGATCTACGTCGAAACAGGATTCATGAGTCCCCCGCGGCATTTGGAGATGGAGCAAACTGCATGTGTGTACTTACAGATGGAGCAGGCTGCAGAATATGGTCATCAAACTGATTCACGGAGCCCGCAGATGATTGACTGTGGAACGCTCTGGGGTCTGAAGTCTGGAGCTTTGACAGAGATCCTGTGATGGTGCCCCTCTCCTGCACCCATTGACCACTCGACACATTCCCACACATTCAAAATTCTGGCTTTGCGTTTTATTGGACCTATTATTCAACATTCACATCATGAGCCAGACTGACGCAACCCGCGTGGCCTTGTGGTCTTGTCTGTTGGTCCGAGTTGACTGCAAACACGATCCTGTATGACCATGCTCTGGTACGGCGCGCGATGTCCTTTCATACGTCCTTGTTCACAATGCAGTTATAGGTACACAACTCGCTCACAAGTGAGCATACAGGCACTTGTCGGCATCATTAAGAAGTACAATGGTCTTAGGAGTGTAAGTTTGCTTACAGAATGCTCAGGGATACGACTTTTGTTGAATCATGGGGGAACGAGAACCCCATGGCTACACGCTCATCCTGCGTTCTGGCACTCCGCCAGGAATCGTTCGCTGTGTGCAAGCCATATCAGCTAGTGCATGTTCTACGTTACACAATCCAAATGGGGAATACCCAAAGCTGAGAATGGGAATGCCCGCTAGCGGAGAGAAAAGAGGCCCTTGTTCGCTGCCAGCTGGTGGATCGGGCCCACAGAATGCACCGCCGTTGAGATCTTCGGGGCACAGTGCGCATGCTGCCTAAGGCGTGCCTATTAAGATCAAAACAATGGTATATCATAAATTGTTTTGGACACTTCAGCTAAAGGTCTTTGCTCTCCTCCTATAGCCTCGGTAAATCAGCTAACCTTTGGAGTGAGCCCATATTGGTTAATTCACTGTGGTGTCAATTGAAGTCCTGGGAGTGTCTTGGGGTGTTCAAGCGTTGAACGGGCGCTCCATCTTGAGGAAGCAGAAACACATGTCCAGAGAAAGAAGTTATTATCAAGATCTGCCTTAGATAGTCATAAATAACGTCTCTCGGGATTTCGGCAACTTCCTTCACTCATGTGGTATCCAAGTGAATTCGTGACCACAAACGACTATCGTTCTTGCGGCTTTCCCATTTGCCGCATCACTCGACATCAAGCCACTCCTCAAGGCTACTTTGCAACCCAGAAAAGTTGATTAATGCCCCAGCACCAATCTCTATGCGCACAAATTGTCCAGCCGCCCGACAACTGTTTGAGATGCTGACCTGACTCCGACGATTCGAGTGTGGCGGTACGCCGTTATCCTCCATCGTTGAATACATCATGGATGCTCTGGACTCAGGACTGTACTTGATCATCTAGAGCATCCACTTCACACCTGGTGAATGTGTCATTTTAGCCTTCAGTTCTATCAGGTAATCGTTGCATACTTCTTGGTAGCACTTGATCGGTCATTCCACCTGATCATATAACTGAGAGATATGAACTCCTGAAAATTTCACCAACTGATCCCATTCGACGGTCGTGGTGTTGCCATCCCAATTGGATCAAATCCATACCCATGTTTGTTTACAACTCAATGCAGGTGTGCTTTTGGTTCCTGATGTATACTCTCAGCCCATATGCAGTGTTGTCTTGATAGTTGCCTGAGAAAAGACGCTGCACATACCATACCAAAGTGCACACACCATCGTAACGACGTTCCCCGGAATGTGTGCAAAGTGCAGCCCTCTCTACGAGACGCACGACACCCATAGCAAGAAAGCAAACCAGAGATCATACTTCACAATCACCACAGTACCCAATAAACCCAAACTATTGCGTATTGTTTGTCCAACTCACGCTAGCGCCTGTAGTCAATTCGCCTCAAGATCTGGTCGCAGGTCGATGGTGACAGGTGAGTGAGGTGTGCCACCCGGCTCCGGAGACGGTCAACCTGGAGGATCGGCTGACACAAGGGCCATCCAGTTCCAAGGGCCATCATACCTGCATACCTCTTGACAAAGACTGAATATCTCGTCTTGTGGAAATTATAGCAGGCAGTGGGGGCTAAATGGTGGTGGGAAGTAGGAATGGAGACCACAGGGGTCACCTGGCCAGATCTCCCAGATCTCCAACCTGAGTGTTATGACCCCTTTTCAGGCACACACCGATTCGTCAATTGGCTTACCAAGATGAAGAGACATGTCGTTCTCGCTTCTGGAGCCGAAGTGAATGGTGAGACTACAACATGTCTGGCCGTTGAGTTGCAGTTCTCGCTACTAGAGACATTCCTCGTTTTGGGCAAGATATCGTCCGCTTTCGCCATGATCTGCAGGTCCATGCGTCCTAAATGCGTTGTTTTGCAGCTCAGTTTCCTCTTTGGGATTTTAATGGGACGCGCACCTGCTGTGGTAACCATAGCAACTAGCCGCTGCAAAAATTTGTTGCTGCGCGAACCAACACACCAACAATTTGAAAACCAAAACAAATAAAAGCCCGAGCCTTCGCCCACGCACCTACGCACGAACAGGGCGGCAACCATCACCACGACAGGCACACACAGGAGAGAAGGCCCTCAGACACCTACTTGCTCCAGTATTTCTACCAGGATCACTTGCTAATTATCCGCCGCATTTCCCTTTCTACTACATCGGATCGAAGACCTGCGACGCGAACCCGAAGGAGACGCCACCATCCAACAACAACAACGCTGGCAACAACTTTATTTGCCCTATCCGTTACCACAGCCACCGTGCACATTGATAGTCTCTTTACTCTCAGAGCACCAGACCTTACGTGAGAGAGAGACACACTCAAAGATCACCCAGAAACACACGCACTCTTGAGCACTACTACACGTCTCGGACACAACATCGCTACAACATGTCCTCGTCCAAATCAATGCTCTCGCCACACAACTCATACACCTCGTTCTCGAGTGACAGCCACCGCTGTAGCAATGACATTGAGGCCACGCCCAAACAGTCAACTGTTGCATCTTCACAGGGATCTCAGGGCTTGAGAAGAAGTGTTGGGCTGCTGAATCTGAGCATCGATACGTCGCCAAGAGTTGGTGGTATCTCGTCACCCAAGATTTCCATGTTGAAGAGCAGAGTCTCTAATCAGGACATTGATGATACCAACCTCGATGTTGAGAATTGGTCTCCCTTCAAGGATCCATCTACGCCGTCCGTCAAGAACTCACATTCTTTGAAGAGACCAGCGTCCAACAGCAGTGCGAGCATGTCGCCCTTCATCAGTGACAGCCAACGGCCACTCATCTTCTCGTCGAAGAAGAAGAACGGAACAGTTGAGGAGAACCGCAATTCTATCCAGATGAAGTTTAACAAGCTTCGAAAGATGGTTTCTTTGGATAAGGTGTCCACTGAGTTTGAGTCTCCATTTGAGAAAGACATACATCCACTACCGAACCCTTCCATCCACTTTCAGACAGCAAGCAACAAAGAGAATGTGGTTGAATCTCCGAGCAATTCACCGTCCAGACCAGCAAGACAGAAACTCAAACTTGACAGAGCTGGAGCTGCCAACAAGTCTCTTTTGAACTTGAAGAACGCTGATACCAACTCAGAAGATCCTGACTTCCTCACGCCCAATTCCTTCAAGACTGTCAAGCCACTTCAGATTGCATTCATGTCTTCTGGGCTACTCAGTAAGAAGAACAGAACGCTCAGTGAGTCTTTCAACCCACCTGAGACACCGTGCAAGAAGCCTCTCAACCTGAGTCTCCCACCAACACAAGCTCCAAGCTCCAACCTGGCCAACGTTATCACCGCCAGCTCACCCATGATTGATGAGAAGTTCACACCAAGACACGATACCCATAATAACCGCTCCCTCCACCATGCCAACTCTACACCATACCAAGCCTCCCCATCCGACTCACCCAACCTTTCACGCTCTGCGCGCGCTTTGAACACATTCGAGCTCCGAGACTGCATCCTCCGCTTCACCTCCGACTTTGACGACAGCACAGAATCAATCTTTGATGACTCACACACTACTCCAGCAACACCTACAAAGCTCCCTGGTAAGGCTCTCAACAAGAGCTTGAAGCTTGATCTTAGCCGGATACAAAACGACAGTACGGATGCGCCACGCACCCCAGTTGAGATGGACTCGAGTGGTGACATGACAGGAATGTCAAGCATCGAAGTGAGCGCATCTGCGTTCACAACTGCTGCGGCTACCACTGTTGATGAGCATTTGACGGAGAAGTTTGAGAATGTCCAGGTTGTTGGAAGTGGTGAGTTCTCCAATGTTTACGAGATCACTTTCCAGAGTGTCAAGTATGCTGTCAAGAGAATCAAAACACCATTGTTGGGTCCAAAGCGCAGAAGAAGAATGCTTGAGGAAGTTGAACTTATGAAGGCATTGCAGGAGAATGAGGTGATGGATGATGAGGGTAAGGAGTACGTGATCAACTTCATCAATGACTGGGAGTTCTCTGATCATTTGTACATCATGATGGAGTTCTGTGAAAATGGACCTTTGGACAAGTTCTTGGCTGCCAGTGGAAAGCTCTCCAAGCTTGATGAGTGGAGAATCTGGAAGATTGTTGTTGAGATCGCCATGGGGTTGAAGTACATCCACTCTTCCAACATCTTGCACCTGGATTTGAAGCCAGCAAACATCTTCATCACATTTGAGGGTTCTTTGAAGATTGGTGACTTTGGTATGGCATGCAAGTACCCTGTTACGCAGGGCATCGAGAGAGAAGGCGACAGAGAGTACATTGCACCGGAGATCATCGCTCAGCAGAAGTACGGCAAGCCAGCTGACATTTTCTCGTTCGGAATGATCATGCTTGAGATTGCTGCAAACATTGTGCTTCCAGAGTACGGTGTGCACTGGCACAAGCTGAGATCTGGTGACTTGTCAGAGGCTGGGAGATTGAGTTCTGGAGAGTTGAATGTCAACTTGTACAACGACTCATTGGAATCCAAGGGTTCTACATACTCATCGTTGATGAACAGCACTGCTACGACTGGTTCTTCCTACTCTTCTGTCTACGACCACACCAAGAGACTCCCAACATGGACACCAAAGTTTTTGATTGATGGGAAGGGATCTCTTGACAAGCTTGTCAAGTGGATGACTTCGCCAAACTGTGACGAGAGACCAACAGCTGCCGCTATTCTCGAGACAGTTGAGGCGCAGTTTGTCGAAATGAGACGCAAGACCGGTGCAGTGATTTTTGAAGGAGAGTACGGTCCTCCACCGGATCTTGATGAGGAGTCGATGATGTCTTCTGATGTGAAGAACTTGAACTTGGGAGGAAGCTCGGCTGTGACGCTGACGATCCCTTCTGATATTATGGACCAAGACGAGTGGTGATTCTAGACGACTCCTGGAGAGTCCTGTGAGATAGAGATATGACTACTGATACGAAATGAAGACAATGACCTGTTTATGCTCGGAGTAGAACTGCGTATGGCCCTCCAATGGTGTCTTGTAGTATTCATGTGCCCGTACCACTTCCCACGTTATCGGTATGCGCCACATTCGCGGGTTATCGGGCCAGCTTCGGCAATTTACCGCTCGGAAGAAACCCTCGCCCACACCCGTTTTGCAAGCACAATCACAGCCTCCAACGACCAATTGGTACTTGCTAGGACCTTGAAACACTCGCTTACGTTTTGTGCAGGTGACGACGGTATCAGTTCCCCTTTTTTCCGTTTGTTAGAGACGTTCCACGCCATCAAGCCAGCCTCCTTCTGACACCATGTCAAACCAGCAGGAAAGAACGCTTTACGCGTCGTCTATTCTTGTGTCACAAAAGCCTATTGATGCCACTGAGATTGTCCGTGTTCGTCTGTCTCAGGCCAAACTTCTCAATGACGAGTTCTCCGGCTTCTTCCAGCGTTACTACGACATCAAAGCGCAGTACCTCCACCAGCTCAACACCCTTGTCAAGTCTTCACAGGACCTCAACAAGAACATCGAGAAAAGTATTGTGGTCAACAACGTTCTCACAGCTGAAGAGCTCAAGCACTACAACTTGGATGCGATTGGACATTTGTCTGAGATTTGGAACAACGTGATCAGCGAGATTACCGATGAGATCACCGCCAACAACTCCCTCAAGAACGTCGTTGAAGGTGACGTTATCAGACCACTGACACAGTACACGGCCAAGGACAAACAGTGGGCACAGGTCAGGGGATTGCATACCAAGCTCAGTGATGTGGCCAAGAACATTGAGTTCTGCCAGGAGAAGTTGGAGAAGTATGACCACAAGCACCAGGACAAGGCTGACAAGTACCACGCCCAGTTGGCCAGTGCTAATGCAACTTGGGACTCTGAGGCTCCATACGTGTTCGAGGTATTTGAGCACACAGATGCTGCTAGACTGAGCTTTTTGAGAGACGGTTTGTTGAGATTCATCACTGCATACACTGACTCTCTTAACAAGATCTCTGCATCCAATGAGAAGACCTTGGAGTCTATCCTCAACTTTGACCCAGAGGTGGAGATTGCCAGATTTGCAAAGGTCTCCAGCGAGGTGAAGTATGTTCCAAAGGAGGCCAGAAAGGCTGCTGAGTCCCCAATTGTCAAGCAGGCTCCAGCCCAGTTTGCTGCCAATGGTACTCCAACCAAGGCCCGTGTCGCATCGATTGCCACTACTGGTACTTCTGCTTCTATTGCCACCACTGACTCTAAGAAGGAGAAGAAGAGAACCAAGCTCAAATCCAAGGTTGGATCCATCTTCCACAAGAAGGACAAGAAGGACAAGAAGAAGCTCAACATTGGTACACTTCCAGAGTCTGAGACGTCTTCACTGAACGACACCAACAACCTCAACCGCAGAGGCTCCAGAACATCTTCGTTCTTGTCTCTCGGTGTGAACCACTCATCCTCGAACCTGCACCAGTCTCCAGCAAAGGACCCATCTCCTTTGTCCCAGCAGGCACGTGCTCCAGCCCCACCAGCTGTCCCAGAGAAGCCGGCAACTCCACCTACAAATGCCCCAGCATACTCTGCTCCTATCTCATTGAACCAGGCCCCATTGCAGCCAGTTTCAAGAGGATCTTCAGCCAACAACATCAACAACATCAACAGAGAGCCAAGCGTCAACTCCTTCTCTGATGTCAGCTCACACGTCAACACTGCCGAGTCTCCAGTTGTCCCAGTCGTTCAGCCATCTGTGTTCCAGCCTGAGCAACAGGCGCAGGAGTACGTCTCTCTGGCTCCACAGCAGCAACAGCGTGCAGCTGCTCCAGCTCCACCACCATCCAGAAAGGCCAACCCTCTCACCAACATCCGTGAAGATCAGGCCTACTCCTTCGAGCAGCCAATTGACCACCAGGTGTCCCACGGTGAACTTCCACGTCCACCAACGTCCAGAAGAGATATTCAGAGTGGTCTCTTCACAAACTTGACCACCAGTGACTTGGAGAACCACCAGAGCAAGCGTATCTCCTCCTTCAACTCCTTTGCCGGTGGTGTCACGAGTCTTCGTCCACAGATGACTGGCTCTTCCATTACCGGAAGCACCAATGGTGCCTCTGGTCTGTTCCAGCACCCACAGATGTCCCAGCCAGGTCTCAATGCTTCTGTCGCTGAAGTGATCACGGCCAAGTTCAAGGATGGTGTTCAGACACATGGTTCCGTTATTGGTGAGATTGCTTTCAACTACCACTCAGAGGGAGCTGTGCCTACACGCACCAACTTAAGAGTGTCTGGCCTGTTGGAGAAGACTGTTGCTAATGGTCAGTTCCTCAAGGAGATCGATTCCGGCGAGTATGAGATCGTGCCTAGTGCCATTCTTGGCCGTACTCTCGGTGGACTCAAGTATGCCGTCAAGGATGCTGTTGCACCAGTGGTGATCATCCCAGCATGGAGATTTGAGCCACATCAGTCCTCGGTGATGCTGACGTTGAAGCTTGCTCCTGAAGTGGCTGAGATATTGGCTCCTGGTGAGTTTGTGGAGTTGGATGATCTCATCGTTGCTGTGTCCATCAAGGGCGCATCCAAGTCGGCATTGTCAAAGCCACAAGGTACGTTCAGCAAGGACAAGTCGAGAATCACATGGAGATTCAAGGAGCCGGTCAAGCTCAATGCTACTACTGATGAGAAGCTTGTTGCAAGATTCGTGACTGATGAGCAGGGTGAAGAATCAGACTCTGGTGTGTTGGTCAAGTTCACCATCAGTGATGCTGCTGTCACTTCCAAGATTGAGCTCCAGGCTCAGGACTATGATGATGAGGATCCATTTGCACAGGACTCATGGACGAACGTGCCAACTGTGAGAACATTGGTAGCTGGCAGCTACAGCGGATTGGCCTAGGGTACTCATACTGGTACCAAGGGAGGGTGTTAAAACTTTTGTAATAATAAGATACTTTGTTTGATAGCTACAATGGTTCAATTGATTCGATAGGTATGGTTCTGATTGTGTATTAAGCTTTCACTGTCAGAGAGGAAATGTCTGACCCTTGGTAAGGAGGTTCCGCCATTGCCAATGGGCGTCTTTCCGAGACACCCCAGCACACGAACACTCCAGCTAGGACCATTTGCTTTCTCTCGAACGACGTTGTAGAGAGCGACCAGCCTGGAAGTTTCATGAAGAAGGGCACGGTCGCCCTACAATAATACGTGTTCTTGGTACAATAGAGAACCAGAAGAAGCTTTTGCGTGTGTGTTTGGGGGAAAGAGTGGCCCAGGTGAAAAATTTATCAAGCGGTGTGGGGGCAGGTGTCCGGGTGTTATATGTGGGGGTTACCCTGCCTGGAAGGGGTATAATGAGGGCTACACCGTGAGGAGATGGTGTTTAGTATTATTAAATGCTGGTCATATCACACATTACGTGTCTTGGAGGATGCAAACATGTGGGAGAGCACTGTTCCCCAACCAACAGTGATTCCAAGCTCATCGTTGTCCTCATGCGAACTCATCTTCTCCGCCTCTGTGTCTCTTGCAATCAAGAAGGCTCTCATCACCCATAGAACCACGGCTGAAACCAAGTAGACACATCCACACCAAACAGCCGGGTACTTGTAGATCGATGGGTCCACCGTGACTCCGTCTGGGAGGTAGCCTCTCAGTTTGATTCCAATGATTGGCGAGACAATACCAATACCACCAATGATGACCCAGAGCATGGATAATGCCACTTCGAGCTTCCGGAGTCCAACGAGACGTGCTGTCAATGGTGCCAGGACAACCCAGATAGATCCCATCATACCTCCTTGAATGAGGGCAAATGCAATACTTGTGGCCAGGTTACGTGCTGGGATCCACATGGCAAGACACAGAATACCAACAAGGGTATGGACAACAATCGAGGTTGTCACTGGACCAAACATGTCAGAAAGCCTTCCAACACTAGGACGCCCAAAGACAATTCCCACCGAAATCATACATGAGACAATGGATCCCTGGTGAGCGGAGTATCCCAGTGAGATGGTGAAGTCTGCGAGGTTGTACATGATCACGACGTATCCTAAGAGTGTGAAGCAGACATAAGCCTCAAACAACCAAAATACCTTGTGTCCGAGCATGGATGTGTCCCATACTGTCATCACTGTCTTAATCTCCTCGTGTCTTGTACGAACCAGGATCAGTCCAATGGTACAGCAAGTCAAACACATGATAGACTGAATGATGAGAGCCCATCTGAGGCCCAATGACTTGATGATTGCCTGGATTCCCAAGTTGAACACAATACCACCCATACCGCTTCCCATTGTTCCTAATGAGATGGCCAATGAACGTCTCTGTCTGAACCACTGTGGGATGATTGTGGTGTTCGGCATGGTCACCAACGCGAGGCCAACACCAATCAACACCCCCTGAGTCAAGTAGATCTGCCACAACTTCGTGCTGAAGGCAGCCAGCATGATTCCGATAAACTGCACCACTGCACCCATTGCAATTGTCTTTCGTACACTCGTAGCTCCAACCAAGAGCTTGATTAATGGGCCGAAGAGGAAGCCAGCCCCGAATGCAATGCCTCCCACTGCTGAGTAATCAAGTTTGGATGCACCAGCGAACTTGTTGTATTGGAGGTAGTGTGCCAGATACATCGAGTAGGCCGAGTTCGAGGCCCAGGTGGCACAGTTGAAGAAGAAGACAGCTGCGACAGACATCCATCCTTCTCTGCCACCTTCTGGGATGGAGATCTGTTCCTGGGATGAAGCGGACGGCTGATCGGAAATAGGCGCTGTCTTCTCGTTGGCCCCCATCTCGAGGTCCTTAGGGTCTTTCACGCCCGTGATTTCATCGGCACTGCCCATTTTGTGTCAAATGAGGTGGATTTGGGGAGTATTGCTGGTGGTGTTTGAAGGTGCTTTGTTCGTGATGAGTCAAAAGTTTTACTCCGCAGTTCGCATATCCCCGCGATCGGTGTTAAGTCCAAATCGGGTAATTGCCCCCGTTGTATATACATCTATGGAGAGCCATAAGTCACTAGAATACACCAATCATCAGCGAGCACGGCCTCCCCAGCGCTCGTAGCTGAACAACCCAGCAGCGGTGAGCACAAGGCCAATCAGCTGCGTCGGAGAAACGGTGTGGCCGACGTAAACGATGCTCACGACGATGACGGTGATCTTCTTCATCATGCTGGCGATGGAGTAGCTCACGGTGGGGATGGCTCCTAGGAGATGGAACACAATGAGGGACTGGAAGAAGTGCGAGACGCCATTGACCAGCAGTAGCGTCCAGGGAGTTGACAGTGTGGTGATGTGACGGGCCTCGACGCACAGGAACCAGGGCAAGGAGAGGAGTCCTCCAAGCGAGGAACAGTACAGAAGGATGGTGAGTTTGTCGTACTTGTTGCGGATGGTTGGGAACGACGTCTTTTCACTCTCGTAGGCATGAGATGAAGTACTGTCCTTATCATGGGCAAGAGGAAGCACCGGTGGGCTTTCTGGGATGGACAATGCCAGTGAAGCGTGGTCATTGAGGTGTCTCTGGTTGTACGTCAACACTGTCTTTCCATAGATGTTCTGTGCCACAAAGACCACCAGTGAGATTGCAGCGTATAGAATCCCTGTGAGCTGAGTGGTATGTGTGATCTCCCTTGATGTGTCCTTGGTGTCAGCCATCACAATAAGCAGAATCCCCAACACCAATGGCGCCAGGGCGAGGTACGTTGAGCGTGGGAAATGCACATTGTACACGAAGCGATATGTCAGGACAAGCAACAATGGCGAGAGTGTCTTCACTCCAGCAACAGTAGATACCGGAACAAGAGCCGTTGCGCTATGTGAGAAGAGCTTGCCCAAAAATTGAAAGCATCCGAGCGGGAGCACAGTGGTGAGGACATGTCGTGTGGGCCTAAGGATTGCCGGTGCGTCTCTTGCCGGGACGGAACCTGCTGGGAAGAACGTATGGATGTTTGTGTGTTTGACGAGGAGGAGTGTGAGGATTGAGAACAATGACACGAGAACGAACTGGAACTCACCGAGCGCAAGTGGGAAGGGGAACTCGATCAAGATCTGCTTCGTGATCTGGGACGACACGGAAGACACGGCGTACCACAACAGACATGTGAGCACGACGTGGAGGTTGTGCAGTGTCATCTGGGTGTCAAGATTGGAGTCACTGGTAGCAGTGAAGGGTGTGTGAAGAGTCGGTGGCCTGAGGGTGAGCGTTGGGCAAATGAAAGTGAGAGAGACAAAGATGCTGCAAGATAAGCAGCTGGTGCCTTTGTAACTGTATCTTAGCGGTGGCTGTGTGGCTGGCAGACTTGTGTTTGCGGGGTGCTGGAGGGACAGAAGCACAGTGTAGCGAGCGTGGTCAGTTGGTGTTCTCCGGGTTCTTCTGGCACTCTTTGTTGTCTCTTAAGCCTTGCTAATCAATAAAAGGTGGCTTGGTATAATTGAGAAGTGGAGTCACGTGTTGTATTGATCACGTGCCAAGTCACGTGGTTTGACGTCATGCTCCTGCTGGTGTCCGGGTGCTTATCGGTATCGCTCCATCAACACAACAGAGCTACGAGAACAGTACCAGCGCTGGTTGAAACACCTTTACACCCTCACCCATACAACCAACAATGCTCGTGAATACGCTTCTTGCCACTGCACTCATACCATTTGCACTCGCAGCCTCACTTGCCGGTCGTCTCGAGCTGCCACACAACGTCACCTCCCTCGAAGTCCAACACACCTCCATCACACTGCTCGAAGTGCTTACTGATGGATCACACCCACCGTTCAAGAAGACCGCATATCTTAAGCCAGATGGGCTCTTCTTCTTCAAGAACCTCGCACAGGGGACATACATTGTCTCGTTCTCGTCGATTGACTACAACCTCGTGCCATACAAGGCCCGCGTTGATGTTGATGCTGAGGATGTCTTGACGGCACACTACATCTCGCCAGGACAGGCGTGGGAGGACAGTCAGAGTATTCCGCTCGAGTTGCCATTGAAGGTACGTGCGAACAGCAAGGCACCAAAGAGAGAGTATGTCAAGAAGAGATCTCCGGGTATCTTGGAGTCAGGCCCGGTGGCGACCGTGTTGAAGAACCCAATCTATTTGTTTGGTCTCGTTCTGGCAATTCTGGCTGGTTTGGGACCACGTGTGATTGAATACTTTGACCCAGAGGCTGTAGAAAAGGTCAGACAGGAAGCCAAGGATGAGAAGAGAGAGAAGAGAGAGCTGGCTGAGAAGGCACATGCTGAAGCTGAGAAGGTGGTGGACAAGGTGGACAAGGTCCAGAAGGTGGAGGACAAGCCTCAGGAGAAGGCCAAGAAGGTGAAGAAGAGAAAGAACTGATGTCTATATAGCTACAATCATGATCAGCACAAGAAAGTACTTGTATTTGCGAGCAACCCAACGCTGAGAGTCCAGAAGCCGTTCGTTGTCAAAGTCACAGCCCCATTGGAAGCAGTCAGCGCCGAATCATGAAGACCCCATCAGAGAACGTAGCAACAATATGACTCCTGTCGTGCATCTGCATGTTGCTCAGTCAGGAACTGCTGAAGAGCAGCACTAGGAACGCCGACAGGATCGTGGTTGAAGAACATACCTGGATCCCCATTTGTTCAATTGGAGAAGTACGCCAGTTGGCCTTAAAGATGCCCCAAGAATCTTCTGCGCATAGTTTGTCTCGCTTTAACGAGTCTTATGATCCGGCTAACGACTGTTTGTACGGAATGGATACAGATGATATCAACAATAATCTTAGCTGGTTTGCGTATCAGGAGAAGGGAGAAGCGGTGGGGAACTTTGTTGGCGGGGATCGCGACCGCTTATGTAATCAGTGTGTCCCGGTACCAAGCTGCTTTATCGAAGAACAACAAACAAACAAACAACTTTTGCAGATTCACCCTTTGTTCTGCCTGTCCACTGCCACCAGAGACACCCCGACACCAGCTCCAGTGACAGACATGGACTCCCTCCACGGCACACCCATCTACCAAAGCCCAGAGACCCACAAGAGACCGGCCACTGACGCGTCTTCGCATATGCCCAACAAGAGGGCAGACAAGAAGCGCAACTTCAAATGGACATCTGACAAGCTCGAGGCCCTGCTCCAATGGCTTGAACAGACTGCTAACAACACACGGCTCCTACAGAAGCCCGAAACCGAGCACGTGTCACTCAAGGACGCAGACTACACTCGCTTCTCGGACTTTCTCAACCACTCTTTCCCACCTCAGTCCGACGAGTCCCCTTGCACTGGTCCAATCGTCGCTGGAAAGAGATCATACTTGAAGAAGATGCACAGTACATTCATGGAAAGACTCGCTGGGGATACCACTGGTGGTGTTGTCTTCTCATCGGACACTTTCTCGGTCTACTTAGACAAGGATTACTTCGACACAATTATTCAGGAAACAATCAAGCCAAGAAGGGTCTTTCTCACCAGAGCCCGCATCAATGATCCAGCTGGGAACCCAGAGTATCTCCGGCTTGACAGGATATTCGGCGCTTCTGCAGGAACACTCACTGCTGCTGCTGTTGCCAACTGTTGCTCCTCCGATGATACCACAACTGCTGGCCCCACTACCGCAACCACATCCACAAGTAAACCATTGATCAAACTCACCACCACAAGCGAGATTCTCGGAGCCAAACATCCCTCTGAATCTAGCCCTGAAGACCAAAAACTCAACTTCACACGCACAGACTTCGACATGCTCAAGGCCGCAACATCAGAGTCCGAACTAGCACTCCTCGCTGACCACAAGGAAACACGCAGTCGAGCAGAGGCAGCACTCATCCTGGCCCGTGCAGACAAACTATTAGAAGCGGGAAAGATCACCGTGGAGGAAATGTCTGCACTGTTGGAGTGTAAGAGCAAAGAGCTGTACGAGGGGCTCGGGACGAAGAAGGACCTTTCGGATTGGTCTTTTTGTATGGCTGTCCGGATGTTCCTGGATAGGAAGATCCCATTGTAAACCTATCAAACGTCTCTATAGCTCTGAACATCTATCCATTATGAAAAGCTATCTGTAGTTCGAATCCGAGTGGGCGAAGAAAAGACCATGCCATGTGGGGTCAAGGAAACACCTGGACACCATATCACGCACACCTGGACATCTTAAGAGTAAACTGTGCTTACTTATTACAATAAAAACACAACAAATGGTTTAACCTATAATGTTTCTAGCTGTAGAAAAAAATGTAGTATTTTTTGGAATGTATTTTCTGGTGTTTAAGCGGCCTTCAAAATTTTCGAATAAACTCCTCTCAGAAAATAGAGTAAACTTCCGAAATTTTAAGTCTCATGAGCGCTGCAGTTGATTTTAGCAATTTTTTTTTTTTCATTGAATATAAAACTTTGGTACTATAGTCAATACAGTAGGCATGTGGAGACTTGTATATTTTGTTTTGAGCTCGTCAGGTTAAGAACTTCAAGTTATACACCAGCTATAATTCAATGCAGCTTTCCGAAGGCAGGCGCGCGCGGCTGTTCAGGCCATCTACTTGATCATAATTGAAAGACACATGATATTAGAAACAGTTTCAAGCAGACATAGCAACATTTTTAGGGACAGAAGCATCATCAGGGGAATCAGAATGAAACACTCATGTTTGGAAGGAAAGAAGGTGAGCGAAAGGGAATGGAAGCAAGAGCAGAGAGGGTACTGGTGCCAATCGCTTAAGCGATGGTGCAAGTGTACCACTGGTTACCCCAGTAGATGAGGTTGTCGGTGTTGTCGGAGTTGTCCTTTGGAGCGGCGGAGGAAGTGAAAGTAGATGGCTGCATTGTGTGTGTTTGTGTTGATGAGTGAGAGAAGAAGAGATCTGGAGTTGGGTTGAAACGGGTTGGACACAGTCTCTTTTATAATCGTTCAAGACATGAGGCAACGAGATCTTGTGCAAAGGCATGAAACTGTACTACTCCATTCAACGGGACAGATCGGGATATGTAATAGATTGTTCTGAACGTGTGGGGCTCAAGTCGGTCTCATGTCTCATGAAATCCGCCTTATTTCCGCATTGGGACAACACAATAGACTTTGAGTACGAATCTTGCCACAAATGACACCGGCATGATTGTGCATGCACATGAGAGACGCTAATTGGATTCAAATGAACACTAGTGCTGACACTCGTTTGATTTGTGAAACATCTTGGATCATGAATGTATGGCCGACTTCTGATTGCCTAAAATTCTCTAACGCAGCAGATTACGCCTCATTTCTAACTTCAATCCGTACAAGGTAACACCCTAGGGTCCAGGGAGCCATTGGGCTCAGAGGCCACCCTCTAGGGATACCTCTTTTGTGCACATGACAGCCCTCACTGTGCCTGTGCCATGAGAAACGTCGAGTATGATTGACAATGAGTTTGAGTATTACCGATAACTAGCTAGATGGAAGAGCCTATATCACACACCATTTGAAGGCACTACAAACAATTAGAAGATAGAAGCCAAGGTTTTAAGGCATCAAACATCTCTTTCAAGCAGTCTTTTAGTACTTCAGGTTGAGCTGACATATATATTGGCTGATCACATCAAGGTGGCCCGATAGGCCTCGAAGCTGATGGCTTACGGAGGTGAGGTTACAACTGAAGGACATGATATTAAAAACTATCTCGTGCATACAACAGAGAATGGTATAGAGACAGCACAGAATAATAGCAACGTCACCATCATAATCAGAGCTGGAAACGCTTATTCCTGGAAGGGAAAGAGTCGAGTGGAAGAGAAGAAAAGAAAGAGTAGAGAAAGACTCAGTATCAATCGCTTAGGCGATGGTGCAAGTGTACCACTGGTTACCCCAGTAGATGAGGTTGTCGGTGTTGTCAGAGTTGTCCTTTGGAGCGGCGGAGGAAGTGAAAGTAGATGGCTGCATTGTGAGTGTTTGTGTTGATGAGTAAGAGAAGAAGGAATCTGGAGTTGGGTTGAAACGGGTTGGATACAGTCTCTTTTATATTCGTTCAAGATATGAGGCAACGAGATCTTGTGCAAAGGCATGAAACGGTACAACTTGATTCAGCTAGACAGATTGGGATAGAACTGAGATGCGTGGGGCTCAGGGGCGGTATCATGAGGTCCGCCTCATTTCCGCATTTGGACAACACAATGAACCATCAATTTAGATCTCAGAAGGCATGGATGTGCCTGTAAAGCAAACAATTATGTAGCAGAGTGTGTTTCAGATACAAGATAGATGACCTTATGAGGCAGGATGCAAGACTAAAGACGTAAGTTTCTGGGCTAAGGCCCAAAGGCAATACTCGGGGCCTGTCGGCTTGTCGGAGCAACCACCATCTACACATTTCTAGATCATCTTCTGGAGGGAGCCATGTAATACCAATGGGGACGCAAGATAGCCACGGGCAGAAGTGATTGCTACAACAAGAAACTGAAACCAGTGCACAGCATTGATCAAGAAAAATTGTGAATACAGGAGATGAGCCAGACGAGTAACCGTTGTACACAGTCCACCGTTCTTGAAACACTCCTTGTAGGTATAACTGACAGATGTTCAGCCGGCCCGTCACATTGGAGATCTGCTGAAACCTTGCAGTTGAGGACCATCAAGCTGTTGGCCATCCACAGGTTAAAGGCCTCCTGTGTTGCCGATAAACAACACAACTGGAGACCTCTCACAATCGCTCCGTGAAAGCAAAGAAGCCTGTCGGGCGACAATCGAGCTGGTTCTTATTCCTGCGTGCAGTGTGTGAACAGTAAAAAATGCACAGAAAAGACGCTCGAGACCAGAACGGAAGAACTTAAGATACAGCTCTCAAGGGAGGTCTTAAAGATGAGAATGGAGGTTTTTCTTGATCCCTCGCAAAAAACCCGATTGCAGCGGGAAATCAGCGGGCTCATAACTAAATCTACATCAGACCGCTTCATCAATACATCGTAATCAAGTATCACTGAGTTATACGCAGATCGAGGTGTTGGATGCACTGGTGGATCTGCTCTTAGATATGGATGTTACTTTCTATCAATGAGTACTTGCTTGGGATCGTGTGGAAGGCATAGACATGGTTGGCTGGCCGTGTTCTTCTCTGATGCTGTATAGATTTGTCTAGAGCCTTACATTTTTGGCAGAGAAGGCTGGATCGTTCCATGTGATCTATATTAAAGCTATGATTCTAACGCTGTAGTGATTTGGAGGTGTAATATTTAGAGCTGCGAGTCCCACCCACCAACAGGGAAAAAGCTCTGATCCATGGTTTACATATAAACTCCCTGGTAATAATGCAGTGCTAGCATACCATCACCGCCATACAGCGACTCGACCGTTAGCATCTCCAGCAACAACCTCAATCTTGCCCTTCTTCTCTTCTTCGTAATTCACGAAGCTTTTGAGGTACCCTTCAACAACGGTGATATCACTCTTGTCAAACTTGATATCCTTGGCGCTCCCCACAAAGCGAAGTGTCTTCATGGTCTCCAACACCCAACCTCCACCAGCAACCTTCAACTCATCAAGAAGCAAGTCACCATTATCCCAACCAGTCAACAGCAATGCTTCGTACTTCCAGTGCTCATGACTCTCAACATTGTTGATTTTAACAGTCGAAACAGTTCTGGAGTTACCAAAGTTCAGAGCCGTGATTGTAGACTCCGTGTTGAAGGCCTTCGTTGTGATATGCTCTCCATTAATAGTGAAGACCTCGACCTCAGAGCCCCTGCAAGTTGCAATCATACCAGTGTCGTAAGCGATAGCAGCATGTTTGTAGCCTTCTCCGATCTTTCTCAATAACTGATTTCTGGCAAGATCCCAGAGATAGCACACACCGCTAGTGTCCAAACTCAAAAGAATGGAGAACTCTGGCGACACAACAAGCTCCTTGACTGGATGGGAGTGAAGTCTGAGTTCAATCTCAAAGTCTAATACTTCATTGAACCCCTTGATCATCACAACGTACCTCCAGACATGTATGACACCACTCTTGGAACCAGTCACAAACGTCTCATCATCCACTCTTGTTAAAGCAGTGATCTCTTCATCATGAAGCCTCTCAAAGGTCTTTCTGTTGATCGTAACAGAGCCTT
This sequence comes from Petasospora veronae, assembly GCA_030563065.1. Classification (NCBI taxonomy): domain Eukaryota; kingdom Fungi; phylum Ascomycota; class Saccharomycetes; order Phaffomycetales; family Wickerhamomycetaceae; genus Petasospora; species Petasospora veronae. Next base: position 19,424 of record JAKUBA010000003.1, on the reverse strand, counting down.
TGTGTGTGTCAGGCTTGATCTCAATATCACCACTAAGGTACAAGTTTGGATAACCTCTCCAGAACGAGTCACCAGTACTGTCAGTGTGAGTCTTGAGCTGAAGGTATCTGATTTCTTCCTGGAACTTCGTCTGATACATCAAGAGAGGAGTCTCCTTGACTCTGCTCAAATCCAACGAAAGAGTACCGGCTCGCTCCTCACGAGCAGGGTGAGGTGTTGGGAATAGCTGTAGAGGTGTCTGGCCAAAGTTATGAATGATACCAGTAACAGAACGTCTCTCAATGTCATCATCAATAGAGTCCAAGTCAATAGCTCCATGATAACTGAGGTGATTGAAAACATTAACCGCTTCGACAGCCTTAGCTCCAAGCTGCTTGAACCCAAAGATCAAGTCAATCCACTCGTGTAAGTGAGCTGAGACATAGGGACTTTCAAGAGCTTCTCGGTTCTTGGCAATGAATATCTTCGGATCACCCTTGGCCCATGGTGGTAGGTCAACATGACTGATCTCAGTGCCATCTTGCAACTTACCAAAGTCATACCCATTGATGTTGGTCAAGAACTCTGGAAGGAAGAAAAATTCAGGAATCAACTCTCTGACATCCGTAGTGTTCTCCATCGATGAAGATCTCCATGCCTTCTCAACGGAGTAGAAAAGACGATCAGCATGATCAAACCTTCCACCCTGAAGCAATAAGTAAGACTGAACAAATGGTTCAAGACGAATGAGGAAAGAAGCAACAATCATAGCAGAGGAGTAGTGTGTACCATAGTGGAATGGCGGCGAGGATTCATCTTGCAAGCTTTGAAGAGCCTCGTATCTGTCCCTGAACTGCTGGGCTCTGCGTGGAGACTGGGCACCCATTGGCTTTGAGAGATCTCTGAATGACTTGGGGTCTGAAAGATCAAGCTCATCACTGGTGTAGTCAGCAATGACCCACGGGAAGACTGGATACTGAGTCAAGTCGTTGAATGTTCTTCCAGAAAGGGTGTTGATGATCATCAAGTAGTAGAAGTTGGACATCTCACCATTCTGCCATTTCTTTGTAGCATCGAGAGAATTCAGGTAATCAGAGCCAAACACACTTGCAAGCTTGGTGCTGAAGTTTCTCGAAGGAGCACCAAAGTTTCCACTGGTAACGTTAGTCTCCTTCAATATACTGGAGAGATCTTTGTCAATGTTGGAGTTCGTAGCAACAGTGGAGAGTTTCAAGAAGATAGCATCTCTTTCCTTCGATGTGATACACGTGATGAGGAAACTCAGACCATTACTGAAGAACAGCTCGAGAGCGACATCACGAAGCAGAAATCTCCTTTTCGTAACAGATGTCAGTTTCGGAATATCCCAAGACTGAACAGAGTGAGCTCCAGTGGTAGATCTTGGTGCAGTCTTTGGCCTTGACTGACCTGTTATCAGCATCACACTGGTATCTCTCATGTCTTCTGGTGCATCTGAAATCTCAATAATCTCATCGGTCTCTGCTTTATGGAAGTAGTCTTGGATCAAGTAGATGTGACTCTGGCCGAGAATGAAGATACCTTCGTTGACCTCCAATCCCACGACTTGACTGACATTCCAAATCTCTGAGATCTTGTCATCTGGGAACAAACTCTTGAGCACCTTTCTGTTTCTGTCGTTGTGATTGTTCAGTGAATCGTCGACAACATCACTCTCAACCAACTCGAATGAGTTCAGACTGAGCGACTCCAATCTTGGGTGATCATTAGATGCTTCATTGTCATCAATAATCTTCTTCTTTGGAACTTCAACACTGTACTTCAGCTTCTGGTCTTTTTCAAGGTCATCGTATGGCAGAAGCTTCTTGCGGATTCTGTCAATACCCTCCATGGAGTCCAAGATCCAAACAGAAACAGGGGCAGCTTCACCAAAGTGTAAGGCCAATCTTCTCTTGACCTCAAGCTTGCTCTTGTTATAGAGTCCAATGTCATACTGGATCGTGTCCTGCTGATCTTGCAAGGATCTGGCCAAGCGTGTACCTTCATTGTGGACAACCTTCAGTCGAAGAAGTTCATTATCATTCTGAAGCAGCTTGACCAATGTGTCAATGTTCTCATACTTGGTCTTGACCATCTTGTCGTGTCTGACAAACAGTTCCTTCATCTTTTCTTCAACTGACACAGGATCTTGCTTTGTGTATTTTCTGCTGATCTTAGAACCAATGGACTCCAAGTGAGTGTCTAATGTGTTTCCCAGCTTCGAGTTGGAGAGAACCTCTGAAATCACGTCTTCATCATTCATGGTCATGAGCCGGTCAAGGAACTTTGCAACGGAGTTGAAACTTCTGAACGTGATTGAAGCACAGATGGGAGTCAAGTCGTCATGACGGTGCATCAGCATGATTCTCAACAGGTTGAACGACAACGACGAGACACCGGAGTTGCCTGCAGTGGTTCCAATTCTCAGCAACAAACACAGAAGATAGGCAACACCATCATTAGTCAGACTGTCACTCCGGAAAAGACTCTCTTGATGAAACATCAGCATCGTCAAGAAGTTCTCTTTCTGCTCATCTGACTCAGAGTCCTTCAAGACAAACACAAGTGTGTTCATGATCGGCGTTATGTTCTTGCTCAACTGGAGGTAGTGTGTGTTCCGTAAGCTTTTGCCAACTGTCTTGTAGGCCTCCAAGATATCCATAACAATAGAGAAGTAGTTGAAGTAGTCTGATGGATTCCACTCAACAGTGAGCAATTCACCCTGAAGAAGATTCAAGAACATGGCTGTGTTGGTAAAGTTCATGGAGTCAGTTTGGAGGAGGACCGCAAACTCAGATGAGAAGTCCTTGAGATGCAATAAAACCTCTGGGAAGACACGGCACAAGAAGACTGTGTGGATGTTGGAGGATTTGTTATCATCGGTTTCCTGTAGAATTCCGTTGATGTATGATTCCACCGACTGGATGTCACCTTTCAGGAGCTTCGAAACAACAATGGATGAGAGCAATCCAACAACCCTCTGAGACGATTCAAAATAGATCATCGTGTTCTGTGGCTTCGTCAGTAGAATCACCAGATTGCAAAGTTTTCTCAAGAATGCTCTGTCAGATTCAAACATTTTGACAAAGTTGGGGATGCTCTCAAAGGCTGTTGAAACAAACCCAATGTAAGAGTCCAAAAGAGAGATGACTTTCTGGTGACTGTCGTCTTGAAAGATATCATTGAGAACAACCCATTCGAGCAAGTCAAAAATGACATAGTGCAGTTCAGGGATGACAACAGCCCCACTGAGAGACTTCATTGGCAATGAAGACGACAGTTTTTCAAAGTCAAGATCGTACTGGTAATGACCAAAAGAGCCCTTGATCAGGATGTTGAGCTCAATCAGATCTATCTTGGTGTCTCTGATGCAGGCCAAAAGGATATAAAGCCCATTGTTCTTGATGAATACCTCATAAGCCTTTTTCACCATGACGAAGATCTTGATCAACAGTGTCAGAGAGAAGTCAACGATGAGCTTGTTACCCTTGCTCAGCTGCATCAACAGTAAAACATACTTGATCGAAACAGAGCCAAATAGTTTCTTCCAGACGTTGACATTGGTGAAGAGAGGATCCAGTGAGGCATCAGCTAGAGTCCGCAAGCCCAAAAGAGCATTGGTGTCATTACCTTCGTTGAGAGAGTAGACGATGAAGGAAGAAAGCGACTTGATTGTTTCTGAAGAGAGACCAGCTCTTACCAGTAGCATCAATGAGTTTTGTAGACTCTCATGTACTTTCTCTGGGAAAAATCCTTGAGCGAGGTTTGTGAGTAGACGTCTGACAATCTTCATCTTCTTCAGCTTGAGGACATTGAAGGCGCTGTACTTGCACTCTCTTGCAAACACCGTGATCTGGAAAAGCAAGAACTCCACCACTTCAACACCAGAAGTGTCATCAACACTGCCAGAGTAGGGCTTCCAGAGTTGGAAGTCAAGAATCAAGTTGTCGTACGCCATGTGGTTGGTGATGATGGAGTTGAACGGCGAGTCAAAGTTGTAACCAACAAACTGAAGTAGCAAGTCAAGGAAATCAACACCAAAGTTGACCTTTAAATCAGACTTCTTGAACTTGAGCAAAGTGGCCAAAGTGGAGTAACCATTTGAGGATTCAATCTCACGGATGAACTTCCAGTTGCTGTTGATGAGCTTCAGCAAAAGCTGCACTGTGTCCTTGATTACATCCAAGGATGTACTCGTTTCAATAACCTGTAGAAGCAGATCAATTGGGGAAATGGAGTAGAAAATCTCAGAAACCTCGTATGATGTGTTGAACTGGGGTTTACCGAGGATAGTGACTGTACTGGAGAACAGCTGACCATCACGTACCTCAAAGTCTTTTGAAGAGTCAACCGAGTTGGCATTGAACGAGAGAAGCATCTTGTCCTTGGAGACTCTCAGCTGAAGATTGTTTATATCCAGTTCTCCTTCTCTGTTATTTGTAGCTTCAAGGAGCTTGATGTTGAACATGGTTCTGTCATCGTAGTTGAGGAACCTCAAGAGGTTATCGTCCTGGTAGGACCCACAATAGTGTCTTCCCAAGAAGAAAGACAACGCCACCCACTCATAGGACTGCGCACCAGAGATGAAGACAACGTTGGTGAAGTCCAGATCACAAACATGTGAGCCGATGGTGATACAGCCTCCTTGGGATTCATCGCTTCGGCTGGAAGGGAAGTCGGTATCTGTGGCGAAAGGGAAGGGAACACGCAAGTACTGAATGTAGTCACCGTTGACAAACAGTCTCAGTTTGGCTTTAGATAGCTGGCCAGTACTGGATAGCTCATGAATCAGAGTGATTTGATAGTGCACGTCCTTGTCGAGTGTGAAGTTGTCAAAGCAGTCAATGAGCACCTTCTTGTCATAGACTGCAAGCTTACCGGAGCTCAAGTACAGACTTACCCTGTCAGTGACTGTGAAGATCTTTCCTTCAGTTTCACCATTGAGACGAATCCAGAACTGAGCTGTGTAGCCACGTGGAGGGGTAGTGATGTTGATTGGAAGCGATATCGATGAGTGGCGGAGTCGGAATGAGGTGTCGTTCTCCTTGTCAAGAACCTTGGAGATGAATGATATGAGACCTCTTCGTGTCTTCTCATCGGAGGACTCAGATAACATGCGAAACAGGATGAGAAGGTAATCTGGTGTGAGAGAGTCATCCAATGGGACCGTCTCTGAAGCATCTGATGGTGTGCTGTCCTTTGAAGAGGTGTTTCCGAAGTCGGTTGAGAGACGGTGCAGCAGCTCACTCAATGGAGCAGACGTCGCTAGCAACGCGTACTCCTCTGCCAACCGCGATGTGTCCATGTCTTGAAATGTTACAGAGACGAGTGTTTGCTGGAATAGGAAGAGCTTGATGTTGTAGAAGTCACATCAGTTGCCCTTTGTTGTCTGGCGCGAACATCATGATGAGCCCCAGACCCGTTTTCAGCAGCAACAATGATCAGCATGAGCAGCCTTCTCAGTTAAGCGGTTGATTGAAGGTCTTATAGTGCTGTGGTACTCACTACATCCACTTTTACTGTGTGTTGGCGGTTATGTCTGTGTATAAAGCGCTTGATCCATAAAGCAGAGACCAGGCAGCCTCAGCTCATTTGTAAACAAGGCCGGATAAATAATGGAAGAAGCACGTCTCCACCGAATAAATAAGGAATAAATAGTGAATAAATAGACAGCAATGGATGCTCAACGGTATGGGGCGTCATAATCCAAGCAGTACTGGATCTCCTGTTCCCACTTGTCTCCGTTGGACAAAAGCTTCTCCTTGTTGTAGAGCAACTCCTCCCTTGTCTCAGTCGAGTACTCTGTGTTTGGAGTTTCCACAATGGCATCCACAGGACAAGACTCCTGGCAGAGACCACAGTAGATGCACTTGGTCATGTCAATGTCGTACTTGAACGTACGACGGGAACCGTCAAGACGCTCCTCAGCCTCAATGGTGATAGCCTGAGCCGGACAGATGGCTTCACAGAGCTTGCAAGCAATACAACGCTCCTCACCGGATGGATAACGTCTGAGAGCATGCTCACCTCTGAAACGTGGAGAGATCGGTCCCTTCTCGAACGGGTAGTAGATGGTGTATGGCGCGCGGAAGAACATTTCCAACACAATGTACATACCACGGAACATCTCAGCAAGCAGGAAGAACTTCATGGCCTTGTCAAGTGCCGACTCACCACTGTCTTCCCATGTCTTTGGAGCTGGGAGTCTGAAGTCTGATGGATATGTCGCTTCGACTGTACCGGCTGCGGCGAGCGACGGCTTGTTGCGGGGCCAGGACATGGAGATCGAGCGCGTGGACGGACGCAAAAAAGAGGCCACAGAGCCGATGCCTGGACGCAGAAGAAGACGTCTGGCAAGCATCTTCGTGTAGTTTAGCGGTTGATGGTGCTGTTTCGCTGCTGCTGTCCGTTGTTGGTGCTGTTTGTAAAAGGAGAAAGCTGAGTGGTTGAAAGGGTGGGGCCTCTCCACTTTCTTGGAGTTGTCGCGAAAACTGCTCACGTGCTCATCACGTGTATGGTCACGTGCGGGCTCAGCATGAGCTAAACGACTGCCAAACGAGCTCATCAACAATTCATGAGGAGGCCACTTCTTTAACACCCTCCGCTCAAACAAAGCCAAACCACCACACAACAATGACTCCGCAGAGAAAAGTAGCCCTCATCACGGGCACAAACAGGTATGTCAACATCACTGTGTCTTTTACGCGCCTGAAACGGTCAAACTAACATCATCTTGCAGTAATCTCGGGATGAACATCGCATACCGTCTCATCGAGTCCGAGCTCGACGACACACGTCTCACAATCATTGTGACGTCGCGTACACTGCCTCGTGTACGTGAAGTTGTTGATAACATTAAGGAGTACGCCTCCAAGCTCAACCGCGAGGGAATTGTCGACTTTGATTATCTTCTGGTGGACTTTACAGACATGGTCTCTGTGCTCAACGCCGCCTATGAGCTGAACAAGAGATACGAGAAGCTGGACTACTTCTTCGCAAATTCTGCTCAGGGTGTCTTCGATGGAATTGACTGGATTGGTGCCACCAAGGAGCTCTGTGCAAACCCAGTCAAGGGTGCAACTGATCCACAGTACAAGATTCAGCGTGTTGGTGTCAAGACACGAGACGGAATGGGGTTGGTGTTCCAGTGCAATGTCTTTGGACCATACTTCCTCATCAAGAGAGTTCAGACATTGCTTGAGAAGGCAAAGGGTCGTATCGTCTGGGTTTCAAGTATCATGTCTGATCCAAAGTATCTTTCCTTTGACGACTTTGAGCTCGTTAAGTCTGCTTCTTCTTACGAGGGATCCAAACGTGAGATTGATCTGTTGCACATGGCCACATACGAGTCTCTTCGAGCACGCGGAATCACACAGTACCTGATCCAGCCGGGTATTTTCACATCGTTCTCATACTTCAAGTTCCTGAACCTCTTCACTTATTACGGAATGCTCTTCATCTTCTACCTTGCCCGTCTCCTTGGATCACCATGGGTCAACATCTCAGGATACACCGGTGCCAACGCTCCAGTCTACGCTGCCAAGCTTGCTAACCCCCACTTTGAGAAGCAGGACGTCAAGTACGGCTCGGCATGCTACAGAGATGGAAGTGAATACATCAAGATCCAAGAGGTGGACAAAACTGGAGCACAGGACTTGTTGGCTTACCTGGACAAGCTCAGACAGGAGTGGGATATCAAGTTGGAGAACCAGATCACAAACTCAAGACAGCCTTGAAGATGTGCCATTGGGGAGTTTGCTAACGTAATCTATGACCTTCATATCAGTGATCTCGTTGTAGGAGCAGCAGCGCATTGGAAACTTACATGTACTGTTCACTTCAATCATAGAGTCATTTTAAAGAGGACATGTCTTGACAGGCATATACACACAGAGTGTCATAGCATCATACACGTAAAAGGCTAAAAAGAGGAAACAAACAGAAATCAAGAAACAGTATAGTATAGTACAGACCAGTAGGAGTCATGAATGATGCGTATGATAATCCAAACGGGACCATTCTTAGACCTGGTCAATAGCCATCAAAGAACCAACAAAAGTGTAGATAAGCTTCGAACGAACCTCGTTGATATCCTCTGGAACCAACCAGATGAGAGCACCGAGCTTTCTTGCGATGGAAATGGCGAGTCTGGCATTGGCGTATCTCTCCTCATCAGTGTGTCCTGGGTGAACAAGAGAGTAGTCAACGTAACCTGGCTTGAGACCATTGAGCACATCCAAGAGGAAGTGTGCGTTTCCAAGGGATGGGTCAGAGAAGGAACGGGCAGTAGATGACTTACCACCGGCAGCGACCTTAGACTTGGCCCATTTGAGGATGTCAGCATCAGTGAGCTCTCTACCCTGCTTGCTGAGAGACTTGAGTGTGAGCACAATGTTACGACGCATGATCTGCCACACGAGTCCAAGTGTCAAGAGCTTGTTACCATCAACAATGTCAGAACCTTCGATACCGACAAGAGAGAAGTGGTTAGCCTTACCAGTCTCAACGGCGTAGTTGGTGTTCTCAAGGGCCTTGAATCTTGAAATCTCAGCTCCTGTGATTGGTCTCTTGTTGACATGCTTAGGATTGACAGAGCCTGGGAGGACCTTCTCGAATGCCTGAAGAAGAACAGTACCATCCTTCAGATCCTCGAACAAACTGACGACTGGTGGGTCGACCTCCAAAGAGTTCAACCATAATGTGAAGACACGGGCCTCTCTCTCACCTTCAGCGTCAAACTCCTCAATGACTGGAGCCTCACTCTCCTCAAGGGCGTCAAGACCTGGGTGAGTATTGAACAAGTGGGCGACAAAGGCCAAGTTCAACTTTGGGTTACCCTTGACCAAGGCAGATGGGGTCAGGTACTTTCTGGCGTCAAGCTTATCAGCGTTCTGAAGAACCTGCTCAGCTCTCTCCAAGAGGTCGTTAGTGTGCAATGGAGCCAATGAACACAACTGTGGGTCCAACTGGTTCAACAAGACGGTGTAGTTCTCACCATCCTGCACATCCTTGGAGAAGTTTGTGACTCTTCTAGCCCAACCAGCAGCCTTCAAGTGGTAGTTGAACCAACGGAGCAAGATCTGCTCAGGTGGAAGTCTGAGGAACTGCTCAAGTGTCTCGTCATCCTCCAAGAGACGGTACAATTCTGGATGAAGCTTGATGTCAATCTTGTTGAGCAAACCCTTACGGATAATCTGCCAAATGAGACCAAGGATCAAGTGCTCCTTACCCTCGATAAAGTCCTCAGAGTGGACATTAACAACAACACATCCGATAGCCTTGGCCGAGTTGATGACAATGTTAGCGTTCTCAGACATGGTGAAGTTGTTGAGAGCCTTACCCTTCTTTGGCAAGTTGAGAACACGGGTGTCGATGGTGTCTGGGACCGAGTCGTTGATAAGCTTGGAGAGAATCAAACCATCCTTACACTCATCAAAGATCTGGAAGGTGTCAGTTGGAATAGGGAAACGATCACCGACATCAGCATCACCAGCAAGTACAGAATTGATGTGCTTGGTGAACTCAGTCTTCTCTTCTTCGTTGATTGTGTGGGTGGTACCTGATTGTTTGCCACCAATGGTGATAGATGCCTTGGCTCCGGTACCCTTGTGCTGAATCTTTTGAGGGGTGTGGGCAGACTGTGGCTGTGACTTGGTCTCTCTGAGCTTTGCAACGAGTTCAACGTAATCGTCAAGCTCAACACGGCCGGAAGAATCAACACTGACGTCCTTCAAGGTCTCACGAATCTCATCATAACTGCCCTCACCGGAACCACTGAGCTTCTCAATAACGGCCTGCTTCTCGACGTAGCCCTTGTCTTCGAGGTCAATTCCACGGAACTGCTCGATGACTCCGAAGAGGTCCTCCTGTGTCAAAACAGGGAACTTTCTCTGTGGTGATGGATGTTAGTATTGGACGTGCGAGCACCCCTTCCTTGTTAAGTTGCTCAAAGGGGGGCAAAAAGATAACGGTAAACCCGATTGCAGCAGACGACAGAAAGCGATTTCAATGAGAGCACTCACTTGTAGTTTAACAATGTTCATTGCAGCGCTTAGAGGCTTCAATTGTGTGTGTTGTTGGTCGAGTTGTTGGTTGAGTTGGCTGAAGGGCAGTGCCAAATTTCGCTCGTGGCGGAGATGCCGGCTGACTGACTTTCCGAGGCGGTACGGACACGCTTTGTATACCGGGGCGCAGTTGAGAAGGACCCCGTGACTATCGACCGTTGTGTTGTTGATTGGCAGTTTAGAGCAGTTGAAAGGGTAACTGAGTGTATGATTTCGCTGTCTTTTGAAAAATAATAGCGACTGTGCTGTGGAGTGCGCACTTGCTCCTCATTCACTGTCCTGTTTCACGTTTGTGTCATATTTAGTCTAGTCCAACCGAGGCTCATCAAGCTACTCATCAGGCAGATCTCTTGATGAGCAAAATCAACGGCGCTAACACTCTCTATAACAGGTAGTTCCATATTTCATAGCATTCATTACGTTCGTATAGCCATTAGCAACCATCGATAGCTGACAGCTCTTCTAACGTCAAGACCTCAAATACTCGGGCTTGAGATGCATCCAGTCATCACCCTCAAGCGACAGTACAGCCTCTCTCAGGACCTCAGTACGTGCCTGATGGTACCGTGCTCGTGATTCAGGGTCCTGCGGATCACCCTCAAGGATTTGCTGCTCCTGTTGTTTGCGTAACTTCAACTCCTCCTTCAACACATCTGTGCGTTCGTTGTACTCCTGGTTCATGGCACGGTACTCCTGGATCTTGGAATGTGAGAACTCCTTGAGAAACTCGGTGTGAGCAAACCCTCTTTCCAAAGAACTCACCTTGGAAAGACGGACGTTCTTGCGGTCGTTGATGCCCAGGCGCTTGGACGCGGTGATCTCCTCTCGTGAGTACCCCGGCACACTGATGAGAATATCATCCTGATGAACTTCACTTGGTGGAGCAATAGCTGAGAGATCTGGTTCATCATCTTCAGAACCTGAATCATCGTCTCCATTGCGACGGAACAGCTCATCGAGTGCCGCTTCAGCCTGTGACATCGCTACCAGACGTGATTCCCTTAGCGGATGATGTGAGCTGAAGATCTTGTAGTCGTCCGGTGATGTGGATTTATGAATGACAAATCTCTCATCGTTGATGCCATTGTTGGTGTTGTTGGAACTGCTGTCACCTGGTCTTCTGTACTTGTCTGATTCCTTGCGTAGTGTGCGAGAGAGGAGATTGGCCGTGGACGTGTCAAGAGAGCCACCGGGTGCTGGCTGGCTGACAAGGCCCTTGAACAACTGTCTTTTCACATCGTCACGTCTCTTAGACATAATTGGAGTAACTGACAGTTCAAAGCTGATGAACAGTGCGTGGTCATCCGGTGTTTAGTTGATGTCTGAAGACTCAAGAGCTATGTATGATCTGTGCTGCTGTTTACTGACACGGGAGAATGGCAGTAGCTGAGGTTGTCGGTTGTCATGACAACAGCGCGCACGTGACCCAATAGGGACAAAAAGGTAAACAAACAATCAAGAGACACAACTCTATCAACAAAAGCTCCACCCCTTTACATACCAGCCATACAACCCGGACAGAAACATCGCAATGGAACCACTCAGAGACTCGACCAACCTGCTTGCTCAAGCGCCACAGCTTGACTTTGCCAGCAGATCCCCACCAAAGCTTGGATCCCCCACACGCAGAAGCCCAACCAAGGAATTCTCCATCAGTCAGCCGCCAGCAAGGATCTCGCCGTTCAAGGGCAACAAGTCTACCATGACAGCAGATCAGATCTTCTCTGCAACTCCAGCCCGAATTGTCAACTCACGCGCCCAGAGTGTGGACAGAAGACCCCTGAACACGGGCCCCACCGCTGCTTCATCAGCCAAGTCCTTGATCACGCTCGACACTCTCAAGCCAATGGCTTCAAGCAACATGCGCTTGGTAACCCCTTCCAGAATGGTCAGTGCAAAGAAGAGAGCCACTGTTGGCTCACAGTCTGAACAGCCAGTCAGCCGTCTTGCTCGCTCTAATGGCAGCGCGGCTAAGGATCCTGCAGCCAACTTGATGTCGTCCTTCACCAAGAGATCGATATTGAAGAGAACACTGAGTCCTCAACCAGAGGAGCAAGGCAACAGCTCGAGTGAGAGTGAGGTTGACATGGCTACAAGTCTCAATACGACGAGAAACATGGAGTCAGCGAAGAATGTTATCAGAATGTTGAACACGGAGGCGACTCAACCAAGAAAGAGGAGAGCTGTGACATTTGAGAAGCAGCATGACAGCATTCGAGAAGAGTCTGCTACAACCCCATCAAACAAGGAGATAGCCAACGATGATATTGTCGTCTTGTTGAGACAGATCTTGGACAACCAAACCACCATTTTACAACGCTTGGCTACGATAGAGTCCAGAGACAAGAACACACAGTCGTGAAAATATGCATAGCCTTTTGGTCAGTGGCTAATGTGTGCCTTGACGATATCGATGGCTGCAAGAGAGTCTTCTTCTGATGAATGTTGACCTGTCTGTATCTTTCTATCAAGGAACTGGAACGCCAACTCTTTGAGGGCGTACTTTCTGTCAAGACTTTTTGGGAACATGATCGCCGTGTCGACGACTTGATGATGGATGAGCCGAAGTGTGATCAAATCATTCTCCAGGCCATGTCCGACGATGATTGTATCCTTGTTGATCAAGTCTCCGAGAACGGATGAGAGCATCTCGTCAAGAGTCAATGCCGTGCTTGGGATCTCTTTAACACCAGACCAGGTTGTGTTCAGGTCAAGAATGGTTCCTGATGGTCTAACAACTTCATCACAGACAACCTTACCGGTGTAAAAATCCATGACAGTCAATCTGATCAATTCCATTCCCTTGGAAGTGTAGCCCATCTCACAATCCAACCCCACAATCTTTCTCATGTTCGGTTGTGGTGGAGCTGGAGTAGCTCTGAATGGGATAAGTTTGTGCAAGTCAAGCGCTTCAGAGGCCTTGAAAACATGATGAGTGGACTCCTTGCATCCCTGACTCTCACCAACAACTTGTGAACAACATTCCCAATACTTGTCATTGTTCTCAAATCTCTTCTTCCGTTCATGGAACATGCACTGTGTCTCTTCCGATATGGCATTGAGTGAGAACATGTCGCCACAACGATTACACTTCTGTTGTTCTGCAATCGGTACACCGTCATCCGTAGGGACTTCCAAGAAGTATCCATTTCTGATGAGCTTCTCAGGAGTATGCACAAGCTTCTTCACAGCCTCATACATCTCTCTGGGTGGCATCTGCTTCATCGGTCCCCTTGGTGGCTTGAAGTAGTGAATGACATTGAGCTTCGCCTTGTTGATGAACAGTTTCATATTTGAGTTGTATGTCAAGCTTGATGATATGAGGGCAACTTTATACTCCTGCTCCACTGCTGTTTTGCGCGGTTGTTGGACCTTGTGACGGTCATACGCGTCGATCAAGGCAGCGATGTATCGCATTCGCTGCTGGACGGTGGCAGGGGCGCCGACACCTGGAAGTGTCCGTGGGGCCCATACGACAAGGTCATTATCGTCGTGATTGGAGACAGAGGAGGGAGGGTCTGGTGATTGGGAGTTGATGCGAGCGCGTTTGAGAATAGCGCTGCCGGAGTCGATGGAGAGACTGCGCTTTGGTGGTCTTGATGGAGATGGTGGTTTGTGATTGAAGATGCAGTGGGGAAGCGAACAGGTGCTGAGTTTGGGACACCGCACGCTCTTGAAAGAATCGTTTGTGGCTCGGAACATTAGTCTGAGCATATGGACAGTGGTCCGGACTGGGAGTGTGGGGAATGGAATTGATGGTAACGAATCTAATCGCGTTGTTGTTGCCTGTTTGCCTATGATCTTTTTGGAGCGCGAGGCCCCCTAGGTCTTGGGACTACATTTAGAAAGGACTACCGGTACAGACGAAACAAAACCCTGTACCCAGTCAAATATCAGTTGTCTATGCTAGTGCAGTGATCAAAAGTTGTTCAGGAGCAGTCAAACAAAGCCTGTTCAGCCAAATGGACTGCCGTGGATGGGGAATATGAAGCAGCATCTATCGCGTGCGCCATCAAAGCTCTCCCAGACTAAGCTAGAATTACGACCTAAAGGTTCCAAAGCAAGACATAACCATCATCATATCGTAAACACACAATCAAAGACATTCTAACCGAGAATCAATGCCTTCGGCTCCTCTCCCTCAGCTCTCTCAACGGTCATGGCCGGTCGTGCTCACGCTACAACGCGACGCCGCGACAACGCTGAAACCCAAAATGTTTAGGCGCACCAAACGCGTTTAGCGGACATCACAGACCAGAAATCCAACTCGCAACAACCAATCAGGCTCCTAAAAAGGAACGGCAGTCTGATCCACGTACCGTACACTGCGACTGAGAGCAGGAACTACCCGGTACGAGCACGTCTTCTCGCGAACTAGCGTGAAAAATTTGCACCGGGTAGTCATGCTGGCCCTACCGTTCTTATCCTGCCGAAAGCGTGTAGATTAGTTGCAGGCCAATCAGGCCGATGGCAGCGCCAAGTGGACAAGTCTCAGGGGGTATGCACCGTGATTGTCGTTCTGGACTGGAGGGAGGTCATCTGGACACAGCGAGAATCACAAGAGCACCCCTGATAGCCACATCGAGATCCACTGATCTAGAAGTAGCAGGGCTGTTACAGACGACCCCCTGTGTCGTGCTTGTATCAGTATTGCTCCCAAAATGTTTCAGAAGCCAGGCTCTACCACCTACTGCGGACCAGGACCACTTAGGGGCCCTCTACGTCATCCAGAGTCTCGGTGACAAATAATGAGGCTCGGAAAGGCCCCAGCTGACCGTTGGAGCGAAACTCCGCAGCCGACTCACCTAGACAAGCTCTCCACTCTCCCCTTTCTGAAAGAAGGAAAAAGGAGACCAGATCAGACTGGTAGTGCCACACAGGGCCGTAGCGAACTGTATAGGAAAAAGAAAAGGGGACGAGATCGCTGGATGTATCAGTTGCTGAAGAGCTTGTAATGAGGAGTTCTCAAATCGAGGAGAGCACGGGAAGCAGACAGTCCGTATCTTGGAGCCCGTCCCTCCATGCCTATCCAAGTACCCCTATACCATCAGCACCTCGTGCTCCAATGAGGCTCCTTTTGCAGAGTCCACATCTGCGACGGGTCTAGACTTCGCTGTTGCCCCTGCCCACAGAACGATGTGCAGTATGCGGTTGGCGGCATCTCGAAAATGGCCCGATCGGGAAAGTAGCCCGAAACGGCGATAATTTGGTACATTGGCCGCGAAAAAGGTCAGACGGTATAAAAAATGTCAACACCGCACTTTCTGACGCCCCTCAGGCAACGGAGCTCTGTTTGTTCTTCCTTTGCCACCGATCAGAAAGAGACCGTCACTCCTTTTACACACTCCTCTCTCTTTCCTCCGAACGCACCGCCAGCACACACTCTTTTAACCCTCTCTGGCCCTTCAAGTCTCTCCTTTCACACTTAGCCGCCCACCCCGCTACGTTCTTTTACCAATGAAGTACTCCTCAGTCGTTTTGGCTCTTGCCGCCCAGGCTCTTGCCCGTCCAGTCCACGAGCACCACATGCACAAGCGTGAGGCCGCCGTCGTCTATGTCACCGAGACCCAGGTCCACTACGTTGACGGTAACGGTAACCCAATTACCCCAACCACTTCCACCGACGCCGCCACTCAGACCACCGAGGTCGTCACCGCCGTCTCCGTTTCTGCTCAGGCTAAGGAGGCCACTACCACCTTGGTTTCATCCTCTGAGACCTCCACCAAGGCTGCTGAGACCACCTCCTCCAAGGCTGAGGCCACCACCTCTACCTCCTCTTCTGCCACCTCTACTTCTTCCAAGGCTGCTGCCACCACTGCCGCCTCCTCATCCTCCTCTTCATCTTCTTCTATTGATGGTGACCTCGCTGACTTTGTTGACCCATCTTCTGAGTTCGAGGATGGTACCATCAAGTGTTCCGCCTTCCCATCTGGCCAGGGTGTCATTCCTCTCGAGTGGATTGGCTACAACGGCTGGGCTTCCATCATGAACATGGACGGTGACACCTCCTCCTCTTGTGAGGATGGTTACTACTGCTCTTACGCTTGTCAGGCAGGTATGTCCAAGACTCAGTACCCATCTACCCAGCCAGCCAGCGGTGTCTCCGTTGGTGGTTTGTACTGTAAGGACGGTTACCTCTACAGATCCAACACCGACTCCAACTACTTGTGTGAGTGGGGTGTTGAGGCTTCTAACGCTGTTAACAACGTTGACCAGGAGATTGCCATCTGCAGAACTGACTACCCAGGTTCCGAGAACATGAACGTTCCAACTCTTGTCTCTGCTGGCTCCACCAAGCCAATCACCGTTGTTGACTCTGACAACTACTTCACTTGGCAGGGAGGTAAGACATCAGCTCAGTACTACGTTAACAATGCTGGTGTCTCTGTTGAGGATGGTTGTATCTGGGGTACCGATGGTTCCGGTGTCGGTAACTGGGCTCCAGTTGTCTTGGGAGCTGGTCACACTAACGGTATCACTTACTTGTCCATTATTCCAAACCCAAACAACAAGGAGGCTCCAAACTACAACATCAAGATCGAGGGTACTGATGGTTCCGAGACTGTTGGTGAATGTTCCTACATTGACGGTTCCTACACTGGTTCCGGCTCTGACGGATGTACATTTTCCGTCACCAGTGGTTCTGCCAACTTCGTCTTCTACTGAACGATGAAGCTATGGCACACATTTTGACTTTTCACTTTTGAAGTGATTCTGTTCAACAGTGTGTACGACCTCTTTTGCTACTGCGCTTTGTCTCTGGAACTTCCTCCTTTTTTTGTTAACACTTTGGCTTTCTTCTCCGACTCCTTACTTTCGACTCGACTACAGATCAACGACGCAGTTTGCTGACACCTTCGCATAGCAATGTGTGATATTTGTTGGTTCTCAGCTGTCTATACCCCTCCTCAACACGATCTCTTTGGGTTGTGTTTACGGACTCTCCTCTACTTTGCTGGTGCACGGACCCACATTGGGTTACTCGTGCTGTTTGCTATCATTCATCTTATTCCATTTTTATATCATTTGTTCCAGGGCTTTGTATCACAGGTTTATTAAGGTATTTTATCATGCAAGTCGTAGTCATTAGCTGTCGTTAGTTATTAGGTCGTGAGAGCCCCTTAATAGTCGAGATCTGTCATGTCATGATCACCATCATCCTCTTCAGCCTCATCCTCCGACGAAGAACTGGAGAGATCAATGACCTGATCAGAAGGGGGAAAGACGATTGAAGACATCGTCATCGGATGTGACACAATCCTTTGGGGTGATGGTGTTGGCGTAGCGCTGGTAGGTTGGTCATGGTCTTCATCTGGGATAGTCGGATTGATATAGCTTGAAAGACCCTCGGCATGAACAATGCTCCAGTACTCTTCAATATCGAATGGAGTGAACTCCTTGGTCTTGTTGTAGGGGGTGGTGGCCTTGTCCTCCTTGGCGGTGTATACCTGGTCGATGGATGACTCGTCTGGAATGTTGGAAGAAGAGGTAGAGACGTGCGTCTTCTTGACATGTCTGTAATATGCTTTGAAGCCATCGTTACTTCCCAAGTTGAATCTGGCCATTCTAAGACATGGTTGGCCATCTGGAAGTCTGTAAGGACAGAGGGCATTCAGAACATATGTGCTATGTTCCTCAACAAACCCAAGGATAGGCTGCTTGAACTGCTGCCCATTGGGAGTCACTCCATGACAATTAGCCATGTGCTTGATGTACTCAGAACCGAGAGTGTTGTGGAACTTCATGTATGGACTGTTGGAGTCAAGCTGGACAACAAAGCCGTCAATGGTACGAGACTTCGTCGTGACAGTCTTTCCACTCTTTGCCTCCTTGAATGGGTCACAGTATGGACAAAGGATGTACGTGTTGTGCTTTGGCCTTTTGAGATTTCTTGTCTTTGACGCACGAGTCGTGTTGTTGACATAGGAGACATCACAGCAGATGTATGGGTTGTCTGGGTCGTACGTGTACTTGGTACCACCGTGAGAGAGACTCTGAACCTGGATAGAGTTGTCTTCCACGATTTCTGGATACTTGGACATCTCTTGGAGGAAGTCTTCACAGGTTTTGATTGAATGGTGCTTGATGAGAGACCATGAAACATGGAACTGAGCAAGATCCTTAGACTCCATGTGGCGTTCAAGATGCTCCACCATTGCCGGAAAGTTCCTTTCTGCCAGAGGACTACTAAGCCTTGGGTTTTGACCAGCTGGACGATTGTCGGGGGAGAAATCAAGAACCAGGTCAATAGGACATAGACCAATGCGTGACAAATCAAGACTCCTGCGAGGATCGAGTGTGAGGGAACGAACTGCAACGTTGGGCGGGGTCACTGGATCTGTAGTAGTCACCAGTTTGAGGTTGACAAGAGTCATAAGATAGGCATTGTAGCTGTCTGGAATGACATCAGCTCCACTCCAATCCTCAAGGCACTCGGAAGCTGCAATGCATTCGTGGATCAAGCTGACAGGCGTAAACATAAGAATTGGCTTGACCTCCAGGAGCTGCTTGACGAGGATGGAGAGCTCAATCGCAGTCGTGATCTTTGGGTGTGAAGACAGATCCTTCATGAACCATCCAACCCAGGAGTGTAACACAGTCTGTGGGGTGTTGACACAAAGAATGAAGAGGCATAATTCAGCCACGGAGTGAACGACACATGAACCATCGGTGGCCACCCTGTAAGCAGTGGCCAAGCTTCCACACTTTGCAAAACTGGAGTCAGCAGCCGTCTTGGTGACAAGAAGTCCAACATCCAAGTAGCACTTCGTTGAGTGATCAGCAAACTCTCTCACAACCATAACGAAGGCATTCAATTCAATGGCCTGGCCGTTGGCCTTCACCTCTGGAGACTCCAAAATGACATCCAGCGCCTCCTGAATCTCCCTGACAAGCTTCCAGCGCTTGGTAAGAGAGCAGAAGGGGTCAAACAGCGACCATGGAGTCTGATCAAAGATTCCTCGACAAGTCTTCATGTACTTCTTCACTGTGATGGGGTCTGCAGTGCGCATGGGCCGGGTTGGTTGCTCATGTTGAACCTCCGTGCTTTCAAGTTGAGAGCTCATCTCGGTATGCTGTGATCGATCCAAAGCGTTGTTTCGAGCCTTGGCAAGCGTTGACGAGAGCTCGAGTGTGAAGAGTAAAGGCTTCGAAGAGGTGGTGAGTCAATTGGCTTGATAGAAGCTGTTTCTTGAAGAAAGAAGGGCGCGTTACGTGTTACGTGTGCTCACGCGTTAACAATCTCAAACTGCTTGGAAACAGAGATGTTATCAAAGTCCCACACGTCGTCTACCTTGAGGAACACGTTGGAGTGTGTGACTGGCTGAGCAGTGGACACCTGGAGGTACTCGATGCCCGTGTTGA